>CM055123.1:260494841-260673164 GCA_029206835.1 Rana muscosa | reverse complement strand
ACACTACTGGGTGACCTCTTCTGTTTCTCTCTGACTGCCCTTTTCTTCCGGTCTGTATGCTACCTACCCTCTCGTGTCTCTTTTGGAGGATATACAATGACTGCCTTCTGCTGTATTTTCTGGAGGATAGGTGTTGAGTGTTTTTTGTCTTTTTGTTTATTAACAGTTTTATGAAAAAGGGGGCAAGCGGACATCTTGTTACACCCACCGGAGTTTTAGATTTCACAGTTTTTTTCAACTCAAAACGGAGCTTATATGCTTAAATACAGTATTTGGAAATCCGACGGACTGTTTAGATGTTACATTTTAAAAGCAGCAGCAAACCTGCTGACCTTACATGGTTGCTAATGTGACAGAACACCTCTGATTTTCACATTTAAATAGTCCGTCGGATTTACAAATACTGTATTTAAGCATATAAGCTCCCTTTTTGTTTTGAAAATAACTGAAATCTAAAACTCCGGTGGGTGTAACAAGATGTCCGCTTGCCCCCTTCTCACTCTATAATTACTGTGCAGGAGTGTGGGGTGTAGCAAGATGGCGGCGACGGAAACGTCACTTCCCGCAGCAATCTGTGATGGGGAGCCGAATGTGACGAGACAGCGGCCGCTGCCGGGTGGACCAAGATGGCTGCAGCTCCGGGAGCTAGGCCGAAGCCGCGGCCTTTCCTATGAACGATGCAGGACCGGGAGGCCCGCGGATCAGGTGTGTGCCGACCCGAAGGTGTTGATCCGTACGGATCAACGAGGATTCGTTGCACCCCTACCGTGGACCGCCGGCCCATGCAGACAGATCCCTGGGACCGCCGGGCCCATGACCCCATTTGTTCATTGAGGCAGACAGAACTTGAGGACCCCTAGCCCACATTGGCATGCCCTCACAGCCTGGGTCATTGCATGTACACATCTGGAGCAGTCATGGCACTGGAAGCATTGCTATTGCAGCCTGCAATAACCTGGAGCACAGCATCATTGGAACCGGATAAGCCTATGATATAAAACACACAGATATATAGTACAGTGCATTAGAGAGAGGTGCAGAGCCTGACTAATCTGTGCCCCCCGCCGATGTACACACAGAGGGAACACAGCAGAGCAATGCTGCACACACAATACGGAGAGCCGTATACAGACCACACAGCCTGCCCAGGCCACACTCTCACCATCCAGAAAGTGTCTCCCGCCATCTTTCCGCTTACTCCATGCCAGACAACAAGCAGAAATCCTGAAGAGCGCAGCTCCGGAGTGTGCAGACAGTCAGTCAGAGGGGGACATGTCACACAGGCCTCACCGGGAGGAAAATCCAGGAGGCCGCAGCTAGAGTGATAGGAGGAGCCTGACACACATACACAAGCCTGGAGGAGTGGGAAGGGGGGAATTGGCTTGGTCTACAGTGGTGCCTGGACTGACGGCTGAGCGCTTCAAAGGGATACAGCACCACCTGGGCTTGGGAGGCTCACATTGCAGTCTTCTCTATCTACCAGCCCTCCCCTCCGGGAGCTAGGCCGAAACCGTGGCCTTTCCTATGGCCGATGCAGGAACTGGAGGCCCGCAGATCAGGTGTGTGCCCATCCAAAGATGTTCATCCGTACGGATCAATGAGGATCCGTTGCACCCCCTAATTTCGAGGCACCTCATTCTAAAATGTAAAAAACGAAACCTAATCGTTTTGCATTAAACAGCAACATCTACACACAGGTCACCCAACATTAGAGGTAATTTATTCTTCCAAAGCAAACCTATCTTTGCATACTAGTACGTACTAGTATTCTGATGTTTCTCTTCTCCCACACTCGGCTAATGTGACCCCAGTGCTGACAGAGGGGAATAGGGGAGGGGCAAACAAGGATGCTCTGCAGGCCCCAGGCATCGTCCTTTATCACCGATTAATTCATTGGCTGCTAAAAGGTTGTAATGGAACACAATGAAAACCTGTGGCTTTGTGTAATGAAAAGGCGGGTTTTATCTACATTCTGGCTTGTGTACAATTTTTGTGGGCATTTTGCTAAGGCAACCCTAAAGAAACCTGAAGGCACTTCAGGTTGAAAAATGACTGCCCTAGAGGATGGGTGTTAACTGGCCTCTTCTGCATGTCTGGAGGATGGGTGCTGACTGCCCTCCTCTGCCTCTGTGAAGAATAGGCACTGATTGCCCTGCCCTCTTCTGCCTTCCTTAGGATGGGTGACTGCCCTTTGCTGACTACCCTCTCTCTTGTGACTCTGGAGGGTGGTGCCAACGGACACTTAGGATTTGGGCTGACTACCACCTTGTGACTCTTGAGGATGGGTGCTGACTGCCCTGTTCTCTCTGAAGGCCGCTCAGTTCCTCCCACATATCCCGGGTTTAAGACTATATTGTGGAGGGCTGGTGGGTCTTTTAGAATGGTTGGGGGGGGGGGGGTTGGGGGTTTAGAAAAAGTGACAAAAATTGAAAAATTGGATAAAAATAAATAAATGAATAATGTCATATTACTAAAAAGATGAGGGGGTAATTTGTGCCGACTTTTTTGCTAATTTTACTCAAGCCTCAGAATAAGGGGCTGTCACCCATTCTGTGCACCGGGCCTGACAGTGCCAATGATCCGTGAAATAGGCTGCCTCTGGCTTTGTTCTGATAAGAATGAACAAATCTGCACAAAGCCGCGCTCCCGGAATCTCATTTTCATACGTGCGTGCAGCCTAAAAGGAATAAGCTGTTTGCTGACTTGATTAATCAGACAATTGAGAGCTTTTTTTTTTTTTTTTTTTTTTGTCGCTTTGATCTTTGCCGTCTCCAAGGTAACGGCGGCTGACACTAATGTTGAGCTCAAGTTAAGACAATCAGAAACTGTCGACATAATAAACATATTGATAAAAATAAAATAGTAATGTCTTTATTTTTGAAGGCCCATACTCGCTGTATCTGCGGACGGAGTTTTTGGATGTCTGTTCCGGGAGCCCGACACTGTCCGGCTGCCCCAGTAGATCTTCAGAAGGTGTTTTAATGGCCATGTGATCTCTAGGTCCCCTTACAAGCTGTGTGTTTCTAATGTTTAATCGCCTCTGTCGCTGTGCGTCTGAACAGGGTACCAGCAAGCTTTACATTCCCCTGAAATGCTTCTTGTTTGCTTTTTTTTCCTATTTTGTCGTTTTTTTTTTTTTGAAGCATAATTGACAAGTCCAGACCCATTGAAGTGCCACGCATCTTCTGTGACATCCCGTGTGTGTATTTTCCCAGGATGTGAAAGGGGAGGTGGCGGCGTGATATGTTACAAGCGGCACCCATTGTGTCTGTCCGAGATGATTTACACACTTTAAACCTGTAAAATTGAAAGGAATTTAAAGAAGGAGAGAGAGGAAAACTCTCCATCGCGGCTGTGTATTGGCTGGAGGTTACGCGGCTGCTTTCACAAATCTTCTAAGTGGCTGTAAAGATGATCGCCTCGAGGGAACAGCCAGGCCCAGCTTCTGAAACCAGCTAAAGCCCTTATCTTATATCCAAGCAAAGTACCATTAATCTTTTTGAAAGACCTTTTATGGCTTTTAATATAGCCCAAATTAGAACATTTTACACCCTTGGTTCCTGAAATATAGTGATAAAAAGCCTTTAGAGCTTAGTTTTCTTCTCCGCAGCCTCGGACCAATTTCCAGCTCTCTGCGATAATGTTTAGACACCTTAATTAAAATGCAGCAAAATACTGGATGTTCTGTGTGAAAAGTGCTGAGGATTTTCTACAAAAGAATTTGGTTGTATAATGCTTTGTATCTCTCTGCTCTGTGAGAGCGTAGATATATCCAGACGCTGCGGCTTCCTTTCTCCTGGTGAAGAGGTAATGTGACCGCAGTGTGTGAGCCCTGGAGGGGAAGTGGTCTGTTCCTTTCACTCGCCATTCACTGTGTGTGCTGCTGCAATTGGGACAAACAACATGGCGATTAAATTATATTTTCCTCTATTTTCCCTTTTATTTCTGTCTCCTCCTATTAAAAAATAAACGTTGCATGGCTGGTCCAGGTTCAACTGCTTGTGCGGCTTCTGCATCTCCTCCGGCTTCAGGAGGAAAACGTACAAATCAAGTTTGAATCCAGCAATTTTTGCCAATTCTCATTTGGAAACTTTGCATTAAGTTATTGGCAGTCTTCCCTAAAATTAATCTTTTTATAGAATTTGTAGATAACAGAAGATGCATTATTATAATAAAAATCTGGCTGTTGGTGAACCTATCTGCACAACTTTACATAGATCATTTATTTTCACAAGAATTTTATTTGGTTTAAATTTTAAAGTGATTGTAAAGTCTTGTTTTTTTGTTAACAATAACAAACCTGTTATACTTGCCTGCTCTGTGTTGTGATTTTACACAGAGGAGCCCAGATCCTCCCTTCTCGGATCCCTCTTTGGCGCTCCTGGCCCCTCCCTCCTGTTGAGTGCCCCCACAGCAAGCAGCTTGCTATAGGGGCACCCAAGCTGCAGCTCCCTTTTTGTCCAGTCAAACACAGAACCGTGGCCCTCCCCCTCATTGGCTCACTTACTTTGACAGCAGCGGGAGCCAGTCGTGATTTGCTGCTGTAGGAGCCAATGGGGAGTGAGTCCCGGACAGCCGAGTCTCTTGTGCAACATCGCTGGATCG
The DNA here is from genome assembly GCA_029206835.1 of Rana muscosa. Lineage (NCBI taxonomy): Eukaryota > Metazoa > Chordata > Amphibia > Anura > Ranidae > Rana > Rana muscosa. Next base: position 260,668,559 of record CM055123.1, on the reverse strand, counting down.
AGAGAGGGCATTAAGATAAAAAATCTTCTGACTTTACAACCCCTTTTAAAAGCAAAACTAAAAAATTACACAAAATCTTGTATAGTAAGCAGAGTAAGGGAATATAGTTTTTTTTTTTTTTGTTTTTTTTTGTGTGCATTAAGAGTACTCATAGGGTGCAGGGGTGGCGCTACAAGGTATTGAGACATTGCGCTTGCTGGTGAGGGATATAAAAATGTGATGGGCTTGACGGCGGGTAAGTCATTTGGCATTCTATATTAATCCGATAACTAATAAAAAAAACTGGTGGTTAGTGGTGAAATAAGTTGAAGGAAAGAGTAAAACCATATGTCAAACACAAGGCCCGTGAACCAAATCCGGTCCACCAAGCCTTGTCATGTGGCCCCCGCACCCAGTTTTGCAACTGGAACGTGGCGGAACTCCATTCTGCCACCTTCAGCTCTCGTCCCTCTGCTCCCACTCCCCACTGTCACTTGTAAACACAGCAGCCTTGGGGTTGCACACTGTGCATAACGCACCCCTAAACCCTGCATGTAACGCACTCCTGAGCACTGCACTCTGTACGTAGCACACTCTAGATACAACCGGCTCTTTGAGGGCAACCATACCGCAGATGCGACCTGCAATTAAATTGAGTTTGCTTCCTCTGGAGTAAAAGAAAGGTGGAGGAGGACGGTGTCCCCCCCCCCCCCCCCCCCCCCAAGCCTCGTACACAAGGGTATAGAAATCCTCAAATCCTGAACACACTGGAGCACGAGGCTCCTGAGGCTCCTGACTGGGGTAAGGCATGAAAAGGGACTCCATAGTGGGGGAGAGGAAAAAGACCCAAAGGCCACAGATCCACCCAACCCACCCCCTGACATCTGGGCAGACCCGATAACATGCTCCCTCAGTCACCATGCATAAATAAATAACAAACACACTGGCAGTGCAAGTGCCCGTAATAAATGGTGAAATTAAAAAAAGTGCCAAGTGCAATAAGACAGGACTTCTGGCTAGTATAAACATTTCCACTGGATTAGCCAAAAAGCTTGTGTGAGGAAAGCAAAGTGGCGTAACCTAGTGCCAGTGAAAAATTTGATGTACCACTATCAGTGTTTTTTTCTGGCACCCCTGTAATGCTGCTTGCGCCTCCCAGCTCCTGGCCAGACGAATGCAGCCTCATTCATACCAGAAAGGCATTGCTTGGGAAGAGTCCTGCCTTCAACCGGGTATAAGCCTAGTAAACCAGACTGGAATCAACCCGGAAGGATCCCTCCTACCATACAGACCTTATTACATCAGGAATTACTAACTGGTCCTCCTACACAAGAGGCACTGGCATTCTGTTCCTGACAATTGCTAAGCACAGATACTACACTTGATCTTGGCCAAAAAGTGACTAGAGAGGGGCTGTGATGGGGTAATGCTTGTATTACAGGCATAATAGGGAGCCATCTCTGCCCTCTTGACCTATACAGGATGGCCAAATGGAATGCCTTTTTAGCACTTTATAGGTTCCTGAAAGATGGGTCATTTTTTTTCCTTTGTCACTGTGGGTTACATTTGGGGTTTTCATCTTCTTACATAAATTTTTCCGGTCTCATTTATATAAAGATGGTTCGTTCTCCTTTTGAAAAGTGAAGGAATGGGTTTGTGAAGTGTGTTTGTTTGTTTTTTTTTTTCTACGAGGGATCTTTATGTAAAGTCGTCAAATGAAATGCTTGTATGCAGAGTCTTTGTGTCTTTTTGGACGACCACCGGTTATGTGCTACATTTTGGTTAGCGCATCCTAGAGGGAAGTCGAGCTTTATGGAGGCACACACATTGCCACATTTTTCACCTCTGGCCTGTAGCCAAGACTTCTTTAAGAAGTGATCATATATAATCTCTGAGGTGAGACTATCTCTTGTGGGTATTCAAATGATTTGTCATTAGGAAATGGGCCTTATGAAAGCTGTATAAGGTCTTCGTATGTCAGGGGAAAACGAGCAACCCAACAGACAAGCCAAGAGAGCAAATGAAGAAGACATGTAGTTGATGACACAATGGACAGACAAGTCCCAAACATTAAGTTTAAGAGTTAGTAGTAATATTCGTGAACTGGCCCTCAATACTTGGAAAGGAAGAAATATTTTCACGAGGTCCAGCAAACCAGGAGGCGCTTCTAGCCCTCTGCTGGTCACATGTTCAAAGAAAAAAAAAACAGTCTTTGGAATACAGGGTAAAAATATATATCAATAAACGGTTTTAAATTGTCATACAAAAATATATTTGAAATCAAATCTTTATTTTTAGGCAGTAACATGATGTGGGCAGATTTCTGCCAGTGACAGGCTGTGTGGCGCCTCTACAGGCTGCGTCTTAGAATAAGAGGGAGGTGAAGCCTCCATCAATCTACATGTAAAATCCTACCCCCATTGTGTTTAGCTGGTTAGTGGGCATGGAGGAGGAGGGAGGGAGTCGGCTGTCATTTACTACTTTGTAAATATAATTGGTTCTGCACTATGGACTAAGATAAAACTAATAGCTGCTGCCTCCACATATGCCAAGCACCAAATGGTGAATGGCCACACCGGATGTAATGTAATGACACAAATGGCTCTGCCTTACGCCGCTTCCTATGACGTCTTTGTGACGAAACGTGTAAGGCAAAGCTATTTGCGTCATTACGTCACATCCGGTTCGATCCGCGGAACACACCACGACCCGGACTTCCTGAGATATATATATATATTTCTATTTTTTTTATTTTTTTTTTACACACGCCTGTATCTGTCTGGATTCCCTTAAAATTTTCTCTTTTCTGCGGAATAAAGCATTTTTTCTTTAACGGAGTTACACTATAGGTGTCAATATTGTTTTTTTCATGAGCTCGCTGGGGCAAAGGAAAACAAGGAGGCTGCCGTGAGGACTCTATTTAGTCATTTAGTACTGTGAAAACTGGTTACCCTTCAATGGGTAGTGTCATCTGGTGAGTGCTGCACATAAGGGGGGGTACGATAGTGCCACAAAGAATTTGCTTGGATTTATGCACGTATGGACTTTACTTATATTTCTGGATTTTAATTATGTTACTATTGGAATAACTTAATGAGCTATTATTGCACTTTTGTTTATGGTATTTTCACTTTGCCTAAGGTGTTGCAACTTTTGAAAGTTGTTTGTTTTTTTGCACATACCACTTTAATTTAATATGGTTTACATGGTTACACATTAGCAGGGCCAATTCCATTTACCCATTATTATTTTTCATTTACCACTTTTTATACGCCCACATGTGTGACTCTCTATTCACATGGGCTGCTCAGATCTGATGGGTAGGAAATTCTCAGCATAGAAACTAGCTGAAAACTGAGCATGTGCAGAGTTGCCACCACAGCTGCAAAATCCCTAGCTGAATTGGGGACATAGGCAGAAGGGGGAGTGAGTATGAACAGCATGAAATACACCATTTATTGATAGTTTATGATGTGGGTTTAGTGACACTTTAAGCTTATAGTTCAGTGTAGGGTTCAAGAAGCACATCTACTGCCTAGTTTAGATTGAGAACTTTGACTCCAAATACCTGTATTTTGATTATGTTTTCTTTTCTACACATGTCCAAATATAAACCAGAGTCAGTTCAATGCCCAGCATTTTCTTGATTATTCTGCAATCTGATTTGTTTTATACACTGTGGCCACTGTCTGTCCCCGACTCACTCGTTGTGTGACTTACCCTTTCCAGCTGGCTGTGAAGATCACCAAAGCTGCATCCTGTCACAAGTACAAAAAAGCCAGAGAAGAGCAGGAGTCGTCTCAGGAAGGAGCAAGGAAGAAGCAGAAGAACCTGCCCTGGGGGTGAGGACACAAACGCACTGCATGTGGATAGAATGTGATCCTCCCATGTCTCTGTATGTGACATGTGGATATAATGTCTCTCCCCTGTGTCTCCTGTATGTGGCCATCCCCTGTGTCTCCTGTATGTGGCATGTGGATAGAATGTGTGACCATCCTGCATCTTTCTATACATGGATTGGCTGTATGTTTACTGATATGGTCTTCACTTCTTGTATTCTTATTTTTTAGGTTTGAGGCCAAGAAAAGATGGGAAACCAAAAGCAACATGGGATATATGTAGTGTGCACAGCGCTGCACTGTGTAAGATGGTGCAATATTTACATAGAAATGTGTATATATATAACTGATAACTAGAAAGGGACTCTGCTGGGTTCCCACGTAGTTATTTTTTTCCTGTAGTTTATACTCTGTCATTGCTTTAGCTGATTATTGTTACACAGAGCAGCATTCAGTGTCATTTGTCCATCTCTCCCTTCCCACCTGTAACACAAGAATGGGGATCCATAAACACTCTTCAATGACTTCTATGATCCATCTGTATGGAGGACAGGCCTTGGCAGTCTCTTATTTCATGAATTTAACGTGTACCTGTCACAAACTTGAGTCCATTATGAGAAAATCCATAAACAGGTTATCTTTAGTGATAGTGGTGTGTTAGAATCATGATTCGCTGAAAATACTGAATGAACCTTCTGTATGCAGGTGTACACTATGGGGCTAAGGGATGAATAAAACGTGTCTGAGACAAACTTTGTCTCAACTGGAGCACAGTAAATCAACTTTTAAATGTTCACATCTCGTCTATACAGTACAGAACACAACACCTTTATTCATTGATTTATATGCAGGATACTTTGTTAGGGTGGACCTTACTGCATGCTAATATAACTTCACCCACACTGTCAGACTCCATATTTTTCTAGTGTCCTTAGATGATGGAATTCCTCTTCTTTTGGAGGCTATTTTCTTTTAACCATTTTTTTTTTCTTTTCTGCTAACACTTCTATTAAGATCTGAGTGTTTATTGCCCTAGGCTATCTAGCAGGTTCTGGATTAACCCTTAGTGCTTTACCTTGAGGAACCATACTTGGGCCCCACTATGTGGGGCCAATCTGTAATGTTTGCTTTGTCCACTGGATTCTGCCTTAGGCGCTCACCTTGGCACAAAGTTCAATGTGTGTAGTTAGCCACAAAGTGCTATTATACAGGTTCAGGGCCTTGGGCCGTTTCTATGGTTCCCAAACTCTGCAGAATCCTCTTGGGGTATGACCATGTGGATGGCAAAGCCTGGACCCCTAAGAGGTCCAGCTGGATAAGGTAAGACAGGGTTTCCCTGTATTTGGGCGTGGTTTGAAGCCATCAATACACAATCAGCAGTGCTGAGCTCACAGTGTGGATTTATAGGCAGAGGAATCGGGGAACTATTCCTTTTATTGTGTTACTTCACAGCTTTCGCGCCAGAAGTTTTTTTTTAATTTTGGCTGTTTGTTTTTTTTTTGTTTTTTTTTTGTTTTTTTTTTAATACCATCCGGACTTAGTCTGGGGATGAAGACGCTTTTGTGCTTGCCATATCTGTCGCAAAACTCAGACACCTAGTATTGCCCTGGCCTGGGTTATAGTGGCTTCTGCGTTTCAGACATGCAAAACCCAATTCCTTACGCACCCATTCTTTGAGTACCCCATCAATGATCCCCTCACTTAAGCGCTGGGAGATCACAGACACGAGGGAGCTGAGACAAAACAAATGAATAGCATGTGTTCTGCTGATGGCTTACAGGAATCTCAGAACACCTCTCAGGGTGACAGCAGTTCCCTTGTCCTGGAGCAATGTCCTATTATGACACCAATCCCTCTCAGGTACACGATGCTCCAGGTCCCTTTAACTCCACATCCTCGCCTCATGGAACAAGCAGATCCACGCTCTAGATCTTCCTGTATGTCTTTCCATACAGACAAAAAATCTCCCTGGCTTAGTGGATCTCCAGGTTCAACAACTGATCAGATTTGGTCTCTCTTCCATCTACCTCAATGTCCTGCTCCAAACAGCTATGGCTTCTGTTCACAAAACTGAGTTCCTTTTTGTGTTATCTGCAGGCCCTCTTAGAGTACATACTGGTTCCCATGCCACAATTGCCATGTGGATCAAGCAACCTATTTGCGGGGCCTACACCCTTAAAGAAAAGAGTTGCTCCTTTTCTCTATTAGAGCCCATTCCAGCAGTTCTGTTGGTGTCTCTTGGGCTTTTTGGAATTGAACATCTGTATCCTAGATTTGCAAGGCTGCCGCCTGGCCCTCTATTCACTCATTCCACCAGGTGGATGCTCAGGCCTAAGCTGAGGCAAGCTTCAACCTCAAAGTGCTTCAAGCTGCCATCTTGAGTGTTTTCAGGTTCTTTAACCCTTGTGTGTTCGTGGGCCTCTTGACAGTTCTGCTGTGGTGTTGTCCCCAACTTATTTTATTGCTTGGCAATGTTCATGAATACAAGTCCTTTTTAAGGTATAAGGGAATTTTGACTTGCTTTTAAACTCCCTTATCTTGGGGTACAGTACAGGACCGTCTCTTCTGTGGTCATTCCTTATGGTTTGTATAAAGGAGTCTTATGGAGTGAGTGGGGTTCTATGAGTGTGCAGTAGGGGTATTCCTAACAACTTTTTTTTGCCAGTGTCCAATTGCCGGAAGATAGCCTGCGTATAAACACATGGTCTATGAATAAAAGTCCTGTACTGTACTCCAAGATAAGGAATTTACAGTCACAACTACTTTTTTTTCTTCTAAGCTATGTTAGGAAAAAAAAGGAAAGAATGAACCCAATTGTAACAGGTGAGAGAACTTGTTTGATACACTTTTTTTTTTTTTATAATCCTTTTATTAAAAGGACCAGCAGAGATATTTGGATGTTCTAGGATAGATGGTGAACCTTGGCACCCCCGATGTTTTGGAACTACATTTCCCTTGATGTACAACTACACTGCAGAGTGCATGAACATCATGGGAAATGTAGTTCCAAAACATATAGGGGGCCAAGGTTCACCATCACTGATCTAGGGGCAGGGCAAGGCTTGACTTTTACATCTAAAGTTAATGCCTGAATGTACCTTAAGCCATCTGTATGTCTGTACCTACTGATCACTCGGAAAACACAGCCATCCAGAATTGTGTAAACCACTTTAATAAAAAAATAAAATAATGAAAATGTCATATGAAATGCACAAAAATGTCATACAACCAACAGGGGATCCACTTCATAACTCCAATGTTTCTATCCTTCCAGCACCTCTCAGGGCTGGTGTGCATCCTCTGCTGAAGTGTTTCAAGGGGCCATTCCTACTTCCTCAGAGCTCCGGTGTGTGTCCTCTGCCAACAGGTTTCCTCTTCTTTACAGCATCGGTGTGCATCATCTGCTGACGCATTTCTAGAGGCATGCCCTCTTTCTCCAGTGTGCACCTTTCCCAGTGCATTGGAACTATCCTTGCAGATGGTGTGAATTTAGATGTGCATTGCATATGACATTTGTTTTTAATATTTTTTTTCAAAGTGTCCCACTGTGTTCTTGGTTTGATTTTGTATTGATTTGTCCTATCCAGAGTAGAGGCAGCAAGGCTGAAGAGTGAGGCAGATCACTGGTTATATTGTATACACGTGTCAGACCTGCATGTGGAAAAGATTGCATCCCGTATCCTGTGTGTCACATAAGCACCGCAGAATTTTGAGTTAACTTTCAATAGGGATTTTTCCAACATATTCTTGATTTGCAGTGCCCAGGTTTGTGACAGTGTAACCTTTTCATGTAATAAACAAAAGTGTATACAAACCTCACCGCAGTCTATTTTTTTATTTTTTATTTCTGCAAACCTGCATCAAAACAAGATGATACAGTATAAATATAGCACATAAACTCTACACAGCAGCCTCAGGAGCACTGTGGGAGCCCCCAAATTGACAAATACATTCCAGTTCCCTGATAATAAAGTGTTCCCCATCCCATGCTGTACTTAATGTCCAACCATCCAACCCAGAGGCCTGAAAATTCACACACACATTCCAATTTCCATATATTGGAGAACATTCCCCATCCCATGCTGTGCTACTTGTTGGCTTGCATACCCATAACCGCTCTATATGTTAGAACTGTATAAATGTGGAAAGTTCTGAGTTTAAAGTGGATCTTCACTGCATGTGAGCACCAAAAACACGATTTGATTCATTGTTATTATTCAAAGCAAACGCACCCATCCATCCATGTCTCAGTGATTTATTTTGTTGAGGAATCACTTTGAAAAACATCCCCCTAGCATTTCTGGCAGTGGTCATCTTTAGTAGGAGCAAATGATTCATGTAGCATTTACTTCGTGGATTCCATCTGCCCTGACACCTGGGATGTATGACATAATTTGCCTAGACAAGAAACCAGTAAGTAACTGAAGAAATGTAAAAAATAAATAAAAATAAAGCTTAAAACAAGTAAATATGATATCCTGTCCTATCTATTTACTAATGCTATCAGCATGCGGAATAAATAATCAATGTTAATTTGGAGAGTGAAGTTCCACTTTAAATAATACTCTTTGACTCCATGTTCTCTGCACAACACTGTGGATTATCTCCAAGCTAATATTCATGGCTGATGATAATCATAGTGTGACTATGTTGGGGATATTAAAGTGAAGATTCTCGGGTGCAAAAACTGGCTCACTCAGTATGCTCTGTATATCACTGTGGTATATGTCAGAGCTATATACAGTGGGTATGGAAAGTATTCAGACCCCCTTACATTTTTCACTCTGTTATATTGCAGCCATTTGCTAAAATCATTTAAGTTCCTTTTTTTTTTCCCCTCATTAATGTACACACAGCACCCCATATTGACAGAAAAACACAGAATTGTTGACATTTTTTTGCAGATTTATTAAAGAAAAACTGAAATATCACATGGTCCTAAGTATTCAGACCCTTTGCTGTGACACTCATATATATATAACTCAGGTGCTGTCCATTTCTTCTGATCATCCTTGAGATGATTCTACACCTTCATTTGAGTCCAGCTGTGTTTGATTATACTGATTGGACTTGATTAGGAAAGCTACACACCTGTCTATATAAGACCTTGCAGCTCACAGTGCATGTCAGAGCAAATGAGAATCATGTGGTCAAAAGAACTGCCTGAAGAGCTCAGAGACAGAATTGTGGCAAGGCACAGATCTGACCAAGGTTACAAAAAAATTCTGCTGCACTTACGGTTCCTAAGAGCACAGTGTCCCCCATAATCCTTAAATGGAAGATGTTTGGGACGACCAGAACCCTTCCTAGAGCTGGCCGTCCTGCCAAACTGAGCTATCGGGGGAGAAGAGTCTTGGTGAGAGAGGTAAAGAAGAACCCAAAGATCACTGTGGCTGAGCTCCAGAGATGCAGTCGGGAGATGGAAGAAAGTTGTAGAAAGTCCACCATCACTGCAGCCCTCCACCATTCGGGGCTTTATGACAGAGTGGCCCGACGGAAGCCTCTCCTCAGTGCAAGACACATGAAAGCCTGCATGGAGTTTGCTAAAAAAACACCTGAAGGACTCCAAGATGGTGAGAAATAAGATTCTCTGGTCTGATGAGACCAAGATAGAACTTTTTGGCCTTAATTCTAAGCGGTATTTGTGGAGAAAACCAGGCACTGCTCATTACCTGTCCAATACAGTCCCAACAGTGAAGCATGGTGGTGGCAGCATCATGCTGTGGGGGTGTTTTTCAGCTGCAGGGACAGGACGACTGGTTGCAATCAAGGGAAAGATGAATGCGGCCAAGTCCAGGGATGTCCGGGATGAAAACCTCGAGTGCTCAGGACCTCAGACTGGGCCGAAGGTTTACCTTCCAACAAGACAATGACCCTAAGCACACAGCTAAAATAACGAAGGAGTGGCTTCACAACAACTCCGTGACTGTTCTTGAATGGCCCAGCCAGAGCCCTGACTTAAACCCAATTGAGCATCTCTGGAGAGACCTAAAAATGTCTGTCCATTAACGTTTACCATCCAACCTGACAGAACTGGAGAGGATCTGCAAGGAGGAATGGCAGAGGATCCCCAAATCCAGGTGTGAAAAACTTGTTGCATCTTTCCCAAAAAGACTCATGGCTGTATTAGATCAAAAGGGTGCAAATACTAAATACTGTGCAAAGGGTCTGAATACTTAGGATCATGTGATATTTCAGTTTTTCTTTTTTAATAAATCTGCAAAAATGTCAACAATTCTGTGTTTTTCTGTCAATATGGGGTGCTGTGTGTACATTAATGAGGGAAAAAATGAACTTAAATGATTTTAGCAAATGGCTGCAATATAACAAAGAGTGAAAAATTTAAAGGGGTCTGAATACTTTCCGTACCCACTGTAAATGTATAAGGTGACTGTGGTGGGACATTAGGGTGTGAGCCTCTCTGATGCAAATACTAATGTGACTATGAAGGAGATGACACTCTGTATACGTAATGTTCTCCCAGATTTATCTTTATCCAGGGTGATGGTGCTTTTATTCTACATTGGTCCTTCTACCTTCTCCTGGGATCCTTGTTGCCCCTGATAACCTTCCTCTCTCGGTCTCCTCTGTGCTGCCAGTTTTTTCTTCCTGTGCCGCCTCTCTCTGTCTCTGGTCTATTATACATTTACTAGACTTCTGAAATCACCCATGGGTGGTGTAGCAACCGAACCCACACCCTGAGATATTCAGGTGAGAAATACACTTTGCTCTTCCCAAATGTAGGACCCCAGATTGAGGAGTAAACACTGATTTATTTGAAAACTAAAATCTCATCCATCATATTGAGAAACGCATTTCAATCTTCCTGCCTCGTTGGGAGGACTTCACAGTTGGTGCAGCAATTTTGGCCGGAGACTTCCGCTCCCTATCTGATCTTGGTGAGATGGAGTATATTGCGCAGGATATGGAGATCGGAAAATTTGGCGGTCATTCCTGTGAAGGTAAAGTGTCACCTGTGATACATGTACAGCAGCTCATTGAGGCCAATAATGCAGGAAATTTACACATGAAGGACGGCCGCTGCAGAATGCTGTATACAGTTTGACGGAATCATGAACTTGTTTCCAGCAGGACAGCCCCCACAGAATAGTGATGTAAAACAGGAAATATTAGGTTGAAAGTGGTGGAATCTATATGCTAACTTGTCTCTTTTCCCATGTCATGTGCTGCCACATCTTTTTCGGGCACTGGGAGGTATTTAGGAACCACACAGGAGGACAACCCCAGCAGGGTGCGGGCTGTGTGTCATAATCTAGAGCGTTGGTTCTCAACTCCTATCCTCAGGAATCACTAAAAGGCCAGATTTGCAAGATGACTAAAATACATCACAGGTGATATAATTTGCTGCTCAGTGATTGCAGTATTCTAGTCTGCATCTCCCCAAGGCAATACTTAAAATCTGGCCTGTTAGTGGGCCCTGAGGACAGGAGTTGAGAACCACGTATCTAGTGTTATTGTGATATTCTGCTTTATGGACCCCGCCTCTGGTTATACAGGATGAAGTAAGAGTCAACTAAACTCTGTCCCAGCAGGATGTACTCACCTTTCCTTGTCTCCCACCCGCCATGCCACCATAATCCGGGAAATAAAGCAGAGTAAAGCTATGGATTCATAAGCTATCATGGCTCAGATTGGCTGCGTGTGCTGATCGAAGCAAAATGTTTCAAGACTTTTCATACAGAAAAATAATGGAAAATAAACTATCTAGAGAGAAGTCCTGAAGGTCCTTACCACATCCCAAAAATATACTTGAAAAGGAAATGCCCCAAGGGATAGTATGGGCAAGGAACCATGGCAGGATCACCAGAAAATTGGTACAAGGTGTATAAAAATATATACATTTTATTTGATGTATGAAAATATAAACATCTAAAAACAGTCATTGGAACAGACCATAAATATAAAAATACAGCTACTCAGTGTTGCCATTCACAATGCGTTTATGGTAGCAGCAACAACTGGGATGATCCTGCCATGGTTCCTTGCCCATACTATCCCTTGGGGCATTTCATTTTCCAACAAGACTTTTCATGAGCAGTTTATCGTTAAATCGACTTCTCAGGAACGGGACTGGCAATAGATTGAAATCTGGCTGGTCCCTGCTGAACCGACCAAATTTCGGTCCATCTATGGCCAGCTTTACTGCACATGACAGCTCTGGACCAATCACATGGCCAAGATAGTGAGTCATGTGCTCCCCGATACCTGGAATTGTAGGGTATAATATTAGGTTCTGGCAGCCCATTGGAGTGGACTGGGAGCAAGGAGAGGTAAGTAAATTTGGCTAGGGAGGGGGAAGTGGAGTACCTTACATAAACATTGGGAAGGGTCAGACTTTATAACTAATACATTACAGTGGATTTTAAAAAGTCTACACACCCCTGTTAAAATGTCAGGTTTCTGAAACAAAGATAAATAATTTCAGAACCCTTTGCATCTTTAACCACTTCAGCTCCGGAAGAATTGGCTGCCCAATGACCAGGACATTTTTTGCGATTCGGCACTGCGTCGCTTTAACTGACAATTGCGCAGTCGCAATTTTCCACAAATAGAGCTTTCTTTTGGTGGTATTTGATCATCTCTGCGATTTATTTTTATTTTTGACAGATCATGTTTCCTAGCTATTAGGAATTCACAATCTGTCTTTCCTCACAGAACAGGGATGTGTGTGTTTACACACACATGTCCCTGTTCTGCCTCTCGTGCCCCCGATCACTCGCAGCCGCCAGTCACGAGCATCATCACCCCCTGTGATGCAGCGGGCGCGCGCGCCTGCTATCCTGCTTAGAGGGACCAACGTACAGCTACGACAGTTAGCGGGATCGTGCCAACCTGCTGCCGTATAACGATGGCGGCTGGTCGGCAAGTGGTTAATGTGACTTATAAACTGTACAACTCAATTGAACAACAAACTGAAATCTTTTAGGAGGAGGGAAGTAAAAATTAAATAATGTGGTTGCATAAGTGTGCACACCCTTAAACTAATACTTTTGTTAAAGCACCTTTTGATTTTATTACAGGACTCAGTCTTCTTGGGTATGAGTCTATCAGCATGGCACATCATGGCTTGGCAATATTTGCCCACTCTTCTTTGCAAAAACACTCCAAATCTATCAGATTGTGAGGGCATCTCCTGTGCACAGCCCTCTTCAGATCACCCCACAGATTTTCAATCCGATTCAGGTCTGGGCTCTGGCTGGGCCATTCCAAAAACTTTAATCTTGTTCTGGTGAAGCCATTCCTTTGTTGATTTGGATGTATGCTTTGGGTTCTAGCAGAAGCCTGAAGGTTTTGTGCCAATATTGGCTAATATTTGGAACTGTTCATAATTCCCTCTACGTTGATTAAAGCGGAGGTTCTGTGGTCCATACATTTTTTTTTTTTTTATAGGCATTCTATGCAAAAACGTATGCATTTTAATAACTCACGTCTCCGGCGCTTTAAAACATCCCCCGTCCGTTTTGTGATAAAAAAAGAGTTTATAAAACTCTTCCTGTTATTCCCATTTTGCTTGTGGGCATCTTGAAGCCCACAAGCATATTCTTCCGGGTAGCGATGAATGCTTGTCTCCCGGCATTCATCGCTGTATCTCGCGCATGCGCAGTGTTGACGGCGAGCAGCGCTGTCAACACTTCCTGGTTGCCATCACAACGGGCAAAATACAACTGCATGCCCTTATTTAAAATGGCGGAATTAGATCCGCCCTCGTCACGTGACCGGGTAGACGAGTCACGTGACGATTAAATTTGCAAGGAAGGCGTTACTATATTACTCCTGGGAAGCAGGCCAGTTTGCTCCCAGGAGACATTGCAGCACTAATGCACAGCAAAGGACACGCCTACTCCCGCGGGAGGAAATCCCGGAAGTAGGAACGAAGAAATAAGAATAAATGAAAACTGCACATAACAAAAAAAAAGGTTAGTCTTTTATTTTTCTTCATGGTAATAAGGACTGTTGACAGCAAACTGTCAAATGAGGGTGAACCTCCGCTTTAAGGCCTCTGTTCCAGCTGATAAAAACAGCCCCAAAGCATGATGCTGCCACCACCATGCTTCACGGTGGGTATGATGTTCTTTTGGTGATGTGCAGTATTGTTTTTGCACCAAACATCTTTTGGAATTATGGCCAAAAAGTTAAATCTTGGTTTCATCAGACCATAACACATTTTCCCACATGCTTCTGGGAGACTTCAGATGTGTTTTTGCAAAAGTTATCCGGGCTTGGATGTTTTTTTGGTATGAAAAGGCTTCGGTCTTGCCACTCTACCCCATACCCCAGACATATGAAGAATACGGGAGATTGTTGTCACATGTACCACACTTGCCAGATATTCCTGCAGCTCCTTTAATGTTGCTGTAGGCCTCTTGGCAGCCTCTCTGACTAGTTTTCTTCTTGCCTTTTTTTTTTATTTGAAAGGAAGGTCCAGTTCTTGGCAATGTCACTGCTGTGCCATATTTTCTCCACTTGATGATGACTGTCTTCACTGTGTTCCATGGTATATCTAATTTTAGCCTTGGTTATTCTTTTGTACCCTTCTCCTGACTGATACCTTTTAACAATGAGATCCCATCTGATGCTTTGGAAGCTCTCTGCGGACGATTGGCTTTTTGCTGTAGGATGTGACTAAGAAAATGTCAGGAAAGACCTACTAGAACAGCTGAACTTTATTTGGGGTTAATCAGAGGCACTTTAAATGATGGCAAATGTGTACTGACTCTTATTTAACATGAGTTTGAATGTGATTGCTTAATTCTGAACACAGCTACATCCCCAATTATAAGAGGGTGTGCACACTTATGCAACCACATTATTTTATTTTTTTAGTTTTACTCTCCCCCCCCCCCCCCAAAAGATTTGTTTGTTTTTCAACCGAGTTGTACAGTTTATACGTCACATTAAAGGTGGAAAAAGTTTTAAAATGATTTCCCTTTGTCTCATTTTTTTTTACATCACCGAAACCTGACATTTTAACAGGGGTGTGTAGACTTTTTATATCCAGTGTGTGTGTGTGTATATATAATATATATTTTCCCACGTTTGGGTGTACACCTGCCAAGCATGAGGAAAATACACAAAGATGTTAGAATGAATGAACTACAAGTCCTGCTTGCTACTATGGTAAATAGACTTGTAGCTCTCAATGAAACTGCACTGCCCTTGTATTCCACCGATACTTCCTCCAGCTCTCTAAAGCCTGGTACACACGATCGGATTTTCTGCAGACAAAGCCTTGGACTTTTGTCCGAAGGGCATTGGCCAGGAACTTGTCTTGCGTACAAACGGCACACAATTGTCGGCCAACAAACACGAAACTACGTGGTTTTTCAGCTTATTAGCGCCACCCTTTGGGCACCTTCTGCTAATGTTTTTGGTGAGCATTGATTCCGAGCATGCGTGTTTGTACTTTGGAGTTTTGTCCGACGGACTTGTGTACACATGCTTGGAAAATCCGACAACACACAACTGTCGGCGGAAAATTTTAAAGCATGCTATCCAACATTTGTCCGTGGAAAATCCGACAATTGTCCGATGGAGCATAAAAACGGTTGGATTTTCCACCAACAGCCTGCCATCACACAATTCCCTTCGGAAAATCAGATCGTGTGTACGAGGCTTAAGGCTGGCCATACAATTTTCTTGTACAACTTTCCTTTAGATTTACCAAAGCCATGTAATATGAGGTCAAACCTAAACACTTACAATTTGTATGCAATCAGATTGGCCCTTGCATTACATAAGTGAAGGTAAATCTAAAGAAAATTGAATAAGAAAATTGTATGGTGTTTGGACAGGGAGCTGAATGAAGAGTCTGCAAGAGCATGTGCATTGCACATATGACCCACTGAATTCAGTTGAAAATTATAAACATTTATTTTTTGTTTCAAATATGGGTGCATTTACTGTTTTTTTTTTTAAAAGGGGACTTAGCCTTTAACCACCTACCGCCCGCGCTATAGACAAATGGTGGCTACAGCACGGGCCTTAATTGCCAGGAGTCCATCATATGACGTCCTCCCGTGCATGAGCTGCCTGCGCGCCCCCTATGGGGTGCGCTCTGTGATCACAGAGTCTATGAGACTCAGCTGACAACAGATCGGCGGGCCAACGCCAGCCCCTTACAAAGCGATCAGCTGTCAGCCAATGACAGCTGATCACGTGATGTAAACAAGTTCGGTAATTGTTTCCCCCCCGAACGCTGTCAGCGTGAGGGGAAAAAAAAGCTGATCACTGGCTTCTGCCAGAGGGACATTAGTGTCACCTACCTTTGCCCAACAGTGCCTCCTATCAGTGCCCACCATCATCAGTGCAGCCTTATCAGTGCCCATCAATGAAGGAGAAAAATTACCTGTTTTCAAAATTTTATAACAAACTATGAAATTTTTTTTTTCTTCAAAATTTTTGGTCTTTTTTTGCAAAAAATAAAAAACCAAACAGTGATTAAATACCACCAAAAGGAATTTGTGTGGGGAAAAAAAAAAGATAAAAATGTTATTTGGGTACAGCGTTGCATGACCACGCAATTGTCATTCAAAGTGTGAGAGCGTGGAAAATTGGCCTGTGGAGGAAGGGGGTTTAAGTGCCCAGAAAGCAAGAAGTTAAATACCCTGTCCCCATGTGGCTACTGAAAAATAATATTCCTACCTGTGTTTCCTTCTGGTTTCTTCTTATTCCACTGCCTAATGTGCTTAATCTGGTACGCTGCAATCTCTGAGAAGCCACGATAAAGAAACTTTACAGCAGTGAGCGGCACACCATATATTTCATATTTTACAAAAGTGCATAAATCATTGCCCCTCCACCACCCGTATATTTGCTTTAAATTCAACAGACACTGCCCCCCACCCTAAACGTTTGCGCCAAAACCCATGGACACTGACTCCCAACCCATACATTGACTCCAGAGTGTACAGATACTATTCCTTCCTTCCCATCCTGAAAATGTACTCCAAAAATCATGGGTGCTACCCTCCACCATGCATTGACTCCAAACTCTGCAGACACCCATTCTTAGAATTGTATTGTCTCTAAATCCACAAATGCTGCATCCCACCCTGAATATTGGCTTCAAAAACCTAGACAGTGACCCTCGTACATTGGCTTGTGAGACTGCAAGCACTGATGCCTTGACCACCCCCACCCCCTCACACATTCAGAAACTGCCCTGAAAATGCCTCTCATGTCCTTATTACATTGGCAATGATCTACAATTCTCCTCAGTCAGTGGTGGGGGACTCGGCCTTGTTCTCTTAGTGCAGTGGTTCTCAACTCCTGCCCTCAGGACCCACTAACAGGCCAGGTTTGTAAGAGAACTGAAATACATGACAGGTGATATCATTTGGTGCTCAGTGATTGCAGTATTCTAGTCTGCACCTCACCAAGGTAATACATAAAACCTGGCCTGTTAGTGGGTCCTGAGGACAGGCGCTGAGAACCACTGTCTTGGTGGAAGAGGCAGGCAGACTAGAATTTGGATTTCATGAAAATTACACTGCCCTTAACTTGATTTCAGGATACGGGCAGAACTGTGGAGGGTGATGAGGTTTCTTCCAGTCAGAGTTACAGAGCGCTGGATAAAAGACTCCATCTGTGTTTTGTCTGTGTGGAGACACATCTCATCCAGAGCTCCGGCCAGCTCTTTCACTGTCAAATGGCCAGCGTGGGTCTTCATGTGGGTGGACAACTCATCTTGACACTGGTGGTGACAGGAACACAGCAGAACATGAGTGGCGGAGAACACTATATCTGCACCCATCCAGAAACCTCCCAACAACACCGCCTCATATCCAGAGACATCCCTATACAATTCAGTCACCAACAGAGACCTCATAACACCACAGCTAAACCAGAGACCTCGCCATATAACACCCACCACCAACCACAGATACCTCCTCAAATTATATCATCACAGATTCCAGTGCCCTCCCCATTTAACAACACCACTTACCTAGATTCCCTCCCCCCATATAACTCTACTACTGTATTAGAAACCTCCCCATATAACCTCACAGACCTTCTCATAGAACTCCAACACAGAGAACTCCCCACATAACCCTACCACCAGCAACCTTCACATCTAATACCACCACCAACCCAGGGACCTCCCCCCACCCCTAAAAAAAACACCATTGAAAGAAAAAAATCATTAAAAATATTGAAAAAATAAAGAAAAAAAACACACCATTGGCTTGACAACCTCCACTCATATTGTTGCCACTGCATACAATTGGATGAGAACTTATTTAAACAAAGTAGCCCATATCACCACTTGTTCATTTTTTTTAATGAGGAAAATGATCCAAAGTTACATATTTGCATGCAGCAGAAATATGAACTTTTAGGATTCTCAGTTAACTTGAAGGGGACACTAGAATCGGGTGTATTAATGGGATGATAATCAAATGTGAGTTTGATTCACATAAAAAAAAAGCCTTTCCTAAGGCAATTTTAACTTGTCTGAATTCTCTGTTGGTGACTCTTCCAGGAGTGAAGACTGGTGATCCACTGCTGTGGTCCAGACCCACCATCAACCAGTCTTGCCGATACCTCTCATTTCGATGTAACCGTGCAGCCATTGAAGACCTTCCCATTTAATTAAGTCACTGCTCTGCTCATCTAGATACTTCCTTGTTTACCTCTACAATGACCCAGAGACCTTCCCGCATAACTGCGTTACTGTTTCAGTGACCTCTGGCATCACCACACTTACACAGAAACCTCCCATATAACTCTGTCAATGCTCCACTGACCTAGAAACCTCCCTATATACTTTCCCCACCACTCCACTGACCCAGACACCTCCTCATTGAAAGCTGTGCCCACCTATCTCTATACTGAAAGCTGTGCCCACCTATCTCTATACTGAAAGCTGTGCACACTTGCCTCTGCACTGGGGAGAGACCTGTACACTAAAGTGACCCATCCACGCCCACCTCTACACCAAGGAAAGACCTGTGCACACCCACCTCTACACCAGGAATAGACCTGTGTGTGCTTACCTGTACACTAAAGAAAGACCTGCACACACTCACCTGTGCACACCTACCGCTACACTAAGACCTATGCACACTTACAGCTACACGAGACCTATACCTACCTCTACCCCAAGAAGAGGCCTGTACATGCTTACCTGTGCACTGATAAGAGACCTGCACACACTCACCTGTACATTAAAGAGACCTGTGCGCTATTACCTGTATGCCAAAAAGTCCTGTGCACGCTTACCTGTACACAAAAGAGACCTATGCATACTTCCTTGTACACCAAGTATAGTCTTGTGAGCAGGAACATGTACACCGAGAAGAGCCCTATGCAC
This sequence comes from Rana muscosa, assembly GCA_029206835.1. NCBI lineage: Eukaryota > Metazoa > Chordata > Amphibia > Anura > Ranidae > Rana > Rana muscosa. The sequence continues at coordinate 260,649,407 of CM055123.1, read as the reverse complement.
ACCTTACCTCTGTGATGAGTGGTTCTCGATGCTGCAGAATCAGATGTAGTATAAAACTCATAACACGGGAGGGAGATACACATTTTTCGCTGTAGACTGTGAACTCAAGCAGCAGACTGTCCCGCTCTGTTTCCTGTGTGAAGAAACTATGATGAAGTCTGAAGAACAGTCCAATGCGATGACTCGATTTCCTGTCCTTTCTGCTATACCCAAAGTGCCTTTCTTTCTAAATAGACCCAATATTTCAAGGCTATCTTCACCTTTTGCAGCATGTTACATCTGTATTTAGCGTGTAACATGGTGCAAATGAGTCTCTCCCCACCCTCGAAACAGGCTTCCAATACAACAGCATGTAGAGATTCTCCCCTGCAGAGGCCGTCACTTCTGAAATCAGCCCAGCTGTGTGGGGATCCGCCCACAGACTGCATCATTCAATCACAGAGATCTGTGAATGAATGAACTACAATTCCCATCTGCCACCACAGCAGACATTTTTATAGTTCTCAATGGAACAAGAGTACGGTAATCACCACAGTCATAGTCCCATTTACACTTCCTCCAGCTGAAAGTCTGTACCTCGGTATGGACACAAAGTTGTAGGAACCTGACACCGGCGATCCACTTTTTTTTGCAAATATGGGTGAATTTATTATTTTTGCTATAAAAGGTGTACTTAGCCTTTAAAAGGTGCCACATTAATACTTAATTTTCTAGCTTGTTCTGATTACATAAAAGGGGGAGGTGATTGGTTGGTATGGGCAAAACAGATATGAGCCCCGTCTTCCCAGACTGGAGACAGAACCATTTAGCATAATATGAAGGACACAGTGGAGAGAAGTGCAAACATTGGCCAAATACCGGCTCCATGGACTCACCTCTAGGAACTGGTAGTGCTGTTGCAGAAACAACTGGAAGTGGCCCATATCCGATAGTGGAGATACCTGGAGGGATTCTATATGGAGGAGGACATAGCACAGTATGGAAGGATCCAGATCATGTGTCAGTATTGATCCCAGCAGACGCAGAACCTGTAGGCAAAGATACTACAGTGTGAGCTTCCCGACAATGCTGACAAGCGAAATGCATTGAGGCTGCATGTCCGCCATATGTGACATAATTTCAGGGTTTTGTTCTGGTTTGAACATCCAGCCATTTGGAACGCATGTCGGCTCGGATCCGAGCGGTGTGCAGGACAATCGAACAGGCTGGTTGTGTTGGTACTGACTATAGCACCTTGAAATGTGAGTGGAATTTTTTTATTTTTAATCCTTGTTTTGACTTTTAATAAAATGGTATTACACTATCCTGGATTATTATCTCTCCCTGGGTCTCAGTTATTGATGTTTGAGGAGATCAGCTGGTGGCGATTCCCAATATACTATTCTTAAAGGGGTTGTAAAGGTTCGTTTTTTATTTTCTAAATAGGTTCCTTTAAGCTAGTGCATTGTTGGTTCACTTACCTTTTCCTTTGATTTCCCTTCTAAATGTTTTTTTTCTTTGTTTTCTTTGTCTGAATTTCTCACTTCCTGTTCCTCCTCAGTAAGCTGTTCAGTAAGCTGTTCAGGCTGACTAAACACTAGACTTGTGCACAACGGAAAAATTCGTTCCGTTTCGGTTCGTTTCTTTCCGGTCCTGTTGATTCGTAATCATTCGTAATTTTGCTAGACGGGATTTTTCGTGTTCGGACTCATTCGTATTTTTGCAAGCGACATTTTTCGTTGAATTTTTTGTTGCTTTATAATTCGTACTTTCGGTAGAGTACGTTGTTTTTCGTTGATTCTGGACACAACTCCTACTTTCGTAACTTTTTTTGGGTTCGTACTTTCGGTAGAGTACGTTGTTTTTCGTTGATTCTGGACACAACTCCTACTTTCGTAACTTTTTTTGGGTTCGTTGATTCGTAATTTTCCGTGTCTCTCTCACAACGACGCTGCCTATTATGCCTAATGTGCTTCGAATGGATTTGTACTTTTCTAAATACATTGCGGTTATTTGTAACGATTCGAAATCTCGTATTTTACTTTCGTTTTTTACATGCGGCTATAGGCTCCGCCCCTGTACACCATTTTGAGAGGGTTCAGCATGGTGAGGGAGAAGCAGAGAGCAGAGCAGAGTGTTATTGTGCTTCGAATGGATTCGAAATCTCGTATTTTACTTTCGTTTTTTACATGCGGCTATAGCCTCCGCCCCTGTACACCATTTTGAGAGGGTTCAGCATGGTGAGGGAGAAGCAGAGAGCAGAGCAGAGTGTTATTGTGCTTCGAATGGATTCGAAATCTCGTATTTTACTTTCGTTTTTTACATGCGGCTATAACCTCCGCCCCTGTACACCATTTTGAGAGGGAGTTCAGCACGGTGTGGGAGAAGCAGAGAGCAGAGTGAGTGTTATTGTGCTTCGAATGGATTCGTACATTCGTAACTTTTTCATAACGAATTATGCCGAAGACATTCGGGCATTCGCTATTTGCGGTATAATTTATTTCGGATTCGGTCTTATTCGTAATTGCTTTGTTCGGAAATTCGAATGCTTCCGAATGTCCGAAAGTTGCTAAATTCGGACGAATTTCAATTCGTTACGAAACGAATTGCACAAGCCTACTAAACACCACTCGGATGATGGTGTGAAGTTTACTGAGGAGAAACAGGAAGTGATAAATTCAGACAAAGAAAAAAAACATTTAGAAGGGAAATCAAAGGAAAAGGTAAGTGAACCAACAATGCACTAGATTAAAGGAACCTATTTAGAGAAAAAAAAAACAAACCTTTACAACCCCTTTAAGGTGGGACATTGTGAAAACAACATGCAAAAAGGGTGATACCCTATAACACCAAAGGCGCATATCATAGCTGCTGTTGGTAAGCGTGCATTTTGTACACTTTGTGGTGGAGCACTTATATGAGGAGTATCTCAGGCACCTTTAAGACCAGAAGCACGGTGATTGGAGCTTTCTTCAGCAAGATTTAGGAGAATCTTTTGGACTGTGCAATATTTGTTAATAATTTTTAGAAATATTTTTTTTTTTCACCTGTGGACTCTCAAGTATATTTGGTTTGATTTTTTATCCTTTGTTCACATGCAATTATCACATATGTGTTAGCGCCTTGATTTTCATTGATTCGCGAAGACACTACAGTGTTCAGATCCCAACCCAATGCTTTCAATTCCTGCTGGACCATTGTGGGCCTAAACACTGACCTGACTATCTGGGGCGTACCGCCTCAATGCACACAGGTAGTCCTCCAATCCTCGACGGCTGATCTCTTCTTGGATGTAGCGCTTCCTAAAGAATTCCCACACCGAGTCCTGTACATGACACAGACACATTAATGATAGTGTACAGGTATAGGGGCCATTACAAAGGTTTGGTAAATGTTTATTCCTACACACAGATGGAATACAGGTGGGCCCCAGTTTTGAATGTTTTAACCTACCTGGATTTGGCTGATCTGGGATTTGCCTTCCAGCTGTAGAACAATGGTGGCCACCAGCTGCTGAGTCACAGACACACAAAGCTCCTGTGAACAATGAGATTCCAATCACATGATCTACACTAACCAATACAAATCATCAAACGATAAACAAACCCATGTGCCATGCACATAAGACACATAGGGGAAAGCCAATCAAGACAAGCTAGGTACAGTGGACATAAAAAGTCTACACACCCGTGTTAAAATGTCAGGTTTCTGTGATGTAAAAAAATGAGACAAAGATAAATCATTTCAGAACCTTTTTCCACCTTTAATGTGACCTATAAACTATACAACTCAGTTGAACAACAAACTGAAATTATTTAGGGGGGAAGTAAAAATAAAAAACTAAAATAATGTGGTTGCATAAGTGTGCACACCCTCTTATAACTGGGGATGTAGTTGTGTTCAGAATTAAGCAATCACATTCAAACTCATGTTAAATTGAGTCAGTACAAAACTGCCATCATTTAAAGTGCCTCTGATTAACCCCAAATAAAGTTCAGCTGTCCTAGTAGGTCTTTCCTGACATTTTTTTAGTCACATCCTACAGCAAAAGCCATGGTCCGCAGAGAGCTTACAAAGCATCAGAGGGATCTCATTGTTAAAAGGTATCAGTCAGGAGAAGGGTACACAAATTTCCAAGGCATTACATATACCATGAAACACGGTGAAAACAGTCATCATCAAGTGGAGAAAATAAGACACACCAGTGACATTACCAAGAACTGGACGTCCCTCCAAAATTAATGAAAAGACGAGAAGAAAACTGGTCAGGGAGGCTGCCAAGAGGCCTACAGCAACATTAAAGTAGCTGCAGGAATATCTGGCAAGTACTGGCTGTGTTGTACATGTGACAACAATCTCCCGTCTTCTTCATATGTCTGGGCTATGGGGTAGAGTGGCAAGACGGAAGCATTTTCTTATGAAGAAAAACATCAAAGCCCGGCTAAATATGACAAAAACACATCTGAAGTCTCCCAAAAGCATGTAGGAAAATGTGTTATGGTCTAATGAAACCAAGGTTGTACTTTTTGGCCATAATCCCATAAGATATGTTTGGTGCAAAAGCAACACTGCACATCACCAAAAGAACATCATACCCACTGTGAAGCATGGTGGTGGCAGTATCATGCATTGGGGCTGTTTTTCTTCAGCTGGAACAGGGGCCTTAGTCAAGGTAGAGGAAATTATGAACAGTTCCATATACCAGTCAATATTGACACAAAACCTTCAGGCTTCTGCTAGAAATCTGAACATGAAGAGGAAGTTCATCTTTCAGCATGACAACGACCCAAAGCATACATCCAAATCAATAAAGGAATGGCTTCACCAGAAGAAGATTAAAGTTTTTGGAATGGCCCAGCCAGAGCCCAGACCTGAATCGGATTGAAAATCTGTGGGGTGATCTGAAGAGGGCTGTGCACAGGAGATGCCCTCACAATCTGACAGATTTGGAGTGTTTTTGCAAAGAAGAGTGGGCAAATATTGCCAAGTTAAGTTGTGCCATGCTGATTCATACCCAAAAAGACTGAGTCCTGTAATAAAATCAAAAGGTGCTTCAACAAAGTATTAGTTTAAGGGTGTGCACACTTATGCAACCATATTATTTTATTTTTTTATTTTTACTTCCCCCCCTAAAAGATTTCAGTTCGTTGTTCAATTGAATTGTACAGTTTATAGGTCACATTAAAGGTGGAAAAAGTTCTGAAATTATTTATCTTTGTCTCATTTTTTTACATCACAGAAACCTGACATTTTAACTGGGGTGTGTAGACTTATTATATCCATGATATATGAAAATAATGTGAGAAAGCAATCAGCACAGTCACAACTCAAAAAAATATTTTAAAAATATTTGCAAGTTGCAAGCGAATACACCATTGGAGTGATTTCACAACACCCCCAAAATCAACATGAAAAAATGATTATGTAGCTCAACTTCACACACAACTACATGAATCATTCAGTTTAAACACCAAATGTCCATATCAGAATAAAGTTCATAAATCATCCATGTTTCCAATCAATGTGTATAAAGTGCACAAAACTATGAGTCTGGGAAGATATTGTGCACTGTATACACATTGGTGATTGGAAGCATGGATTATATATGAACTTTATTCTGATATGGACATTTGGGGGTTCATTTAGACTAGAGAGTGCAAAATTTGGTGCAGTTCTGCATAGAAACCAATCAGCTTCAAGGTTTTTTTTTTTTTTTTAGTCAAAGCTTAATTGTACAAGCTGAAGTTAGAAGCTGATTGGTTTACACACAGAGTTGCTCCAGATTTTTCACTCTCCAGTTTTAGTAAATCAACCCCTTGGTCTTTAAATTGAATGATTTATGCAATTTTGGGTGAAGTTGTGCTACATCATTTTTGCATATTTCCTTAGAGCCCATTCACACAGGGGCAACACTACTTCCAGCGCGATTTTATGAGGCAACTCAGACACAACCTGAGTATGAATCACAGCACGACCTGGAGCTATTTACTAGGCAACTCCAAGTTGCCTGCAGGACAAGAGACATTCCAGTGGCCAATCAAACAAGAATCAGCTCTGTGGGAGGGAGGGGGGAGAGAGAGTTTTGCAGGAGAAATGTATGTTATCTTCCTGGAGAGTCGCTCCTATTAAGACAGGGAGAGGCGACTCCCATTGAAATGAATGGTTACAGGTCGCCTAGGAGTCGGATTGAAGTAGTACAGGGACCTTTTTTGAAGTCGGAGCGACTGCAGTAGTGTGCATAAGGACGGCTCCATTAACTTACATTGATTTCTTCAGCCAGCGCGACCTGAGGCGACTAGGGGCGACCTGGGGCGATTTGGAGTCGGATCCAAAGACGCCCCTGTGTGAATGGGCTCTTAAGCTAGGTATATTGAATATGTCGCAGGCCATTGTTCAGGGAGGGTAGTAAGATAATAAACCATGTGTACTGGTTCTGATAATGAGAATTTACCCTTCCAAAACGGTTGGAGGGTGATAAGGTCAGATGCTATGTACAGTACTATGCAAAGGTTTTAGGCAGGTGTGAAGAAATGCTGTAAAGAAAGAATGCTTTTAAAAATATATATTTTAATTTGTTATTTTTATCAATTTTTAAAATACAAAGTGAGCGAACAGGAGGAAAATCTAAATCAAATCAATATGCGACTACCCTTTGGCTTCAAACCAGCATCAATTCTAAAGCCTCGTACACACGATCTGATTTTTCGACGGGAATTGTGTGATGGCAGGCTGTTGTCAGAAAATCTGACCGTTTGTATGCTCCATCGGACAATTGTTGTCGGATTTTCCAGACAAATGTTGGATAGCATGCTTTAAAATTTTCTGGCAACAATTGTGTGAAAAACCACATCGTTTTGTGTTTGTTGGCCGACAATTCTTTGCCGTTTGTATCCAATACAAGTTCACAGCCAACAGCCTTCGGAACAAAAGTGCTACGCTTTGTCAGCGGAAAATCTGATCGAGTGTACAAGGCTTTACACTTGCACAAAGTCAGGGATTCTATAGGATTAGAGTCAGGTGTATGATTAACCAATTGTACCAAGCAGGTGCTAATGATCATCAATTTCATACATAGGTTGAAACACAGTCATTAACTGAAACAAGAGGCTTAAGACTGAGTAAGAAACAGCCAAACTCTGCTACTAAGGTGAGGTTGTGGAAGACATTTTCATTTCACAGGTCATACACCATGGCAAGACTGAGCACAGCAACAACACACAAGGTAGTTATACTGCATCAGCAAGGTCTCTCCCAGGCAAAGATTACAAAGCAGACTGGGGTTTCCAGATGTGCTGCTCAAGCTCTTTTGAAGAAGCACAAAGAAATGGGCAATGTTGAGGTCCGTAGATGCACTGATCATCCAAGGAAACTTAATGCAGCAGATGAAAGACACAACATGCTTCCTTCCCTTCGACATCAGAAGATGTTCAGCAATGCCATCAGCACATAACTGGTGGAAACCAATGGGACCCAGTTATTGTCCGGAGACGTCTGGCTAGAAGTGGTCTTCATGGAAGAATTGCAGCCATACCTCCAACGTGGAAACACAGCTAAGCGATTCAACTATGCAAAAAAACATAGGAACAAGGGTGCAGAAATATGGCAGCAGGTGCTCTGGACTGAGAAGTCAATATAGCAGGAGGCAGTTTGTTGTGGAAGGGCTGGAGAGCGGTACAATAATGAATGCCTGCAGGCAACAGTGAAACATCCCCACACAGTACACCAAACACACATTGACGCATGGTGCAGGTTTCTTGCAAGTTTGGGGCTGCATTTCTGCAAACGAAGTTGGAGATTTGGTCGGGATCAATGGTGTCCTCAATGCTGAGAATTACAGCATAATGCTGATAAATACTTATCCACCATGCCATACCATCAGGGAAGAGTGTGATTGGCCCTAAATTTTTTCTGCAGCAGGACAATGACCCCAAACATACAACCAATGTCATTAAGAAATGACATAAAGAGTAAAAAAAGAACAAGGAGTCCTGGAAGTGATGGTTTGGTCCCCATAGAGCCCTGATCTCAAGACCATTTATTTTATTTATTTCAGGTACTTATATAGTGCCGTCAATTTAAGCAGCACTTTACATATACATTGTACATTCACATCAGTCCCTACCCTCAAGGAGCTTACAATCTAAGGTCCCTAACTCACATTCATACATATACAGGAAAAAGAGAAGATGGTGCAAGAACCAACTAGTTAATGTCTGTAAAAAAGTCCCAAAAATGATTGAAACAATGTATATGGGGGGGAAAAGGTATGGTATAGTCTGTTCAGGTATACACTGGCCGCAGCAGCCTTGGGAGTGGAAGCACAACTCTAGGAGACAAATAGAAAAAGAACAAGGTGCGCCAGACTTAGTGTAGTATTTAAGAATTCATTTAATAGGACAAAACATGCATAATGGCTACTCACAAAGGAGATGATAATATTGCAGCATATAGGAAATAGAGGGTCCGAGGTCACTGTAGTCCGCGGTGTGAAGAGCTGTGTCCCAGCAGTAAAGGTGACAAACCGAAAAAGGATGGAGCAGTGGTGGAGCCTCTGTAGAAGTCCGGAAGGCTGGCTATGCAGGGCTGCACACCGTGTGATCTCTATGGCGTCTGGAGGCCGGAGACCAGAACCGGAAGTGCGGGTCAGCGTGGAACGCAAGCTCCGTGAACCGGAAGTGACGTAGCGATTTCATCCACTGTTTCTTCATATACTAGGGCCAATTTAGACAGGAACCAATTAACCTACCAGCATTTCTTTTGAGTGTGGGAGGAAACCGGAGTACCCGGAGGAAACCCACCCAGGCACAGGGAGAACATGCAAACTCCAGGCAGGTGGTATTTGAACCAGCGACCCTTTTGTTGTTAGGCATGGAGTCTGTCTGGGATTACAAGAAGAGACAGAAGGATATGAGGCAGCCGACATCCACAGACGATCTTTGGTTAGTTCTCCAAGATGTTTGGAACAACCTACCTGCCGTGTGTGCAAGTGTACCTAGAAGAATTGATGCTGTTTTGAAGGCAAAGGGCGGTCACACCAAATATTGACTTGATTTGGATTTCCTCTTATATTCATTTTTTTTACTTATTTTCTTAATTGATAAAAATAATAATGTTAATTCATGCATATAAGTGTGTGGTGTGATGGTTTGTACATATATGTATGTGGTGTGATGGTTTGTACATATAAGTGTGTGGTGTGATGGTTTGTACATATATGTATGTGGTGTGATGGTTTGTACATATATGTGTGTGGTGTGATGGTTTGTACATATAAGTGTGTAGTGTGATGGTTTGTACAAATAAGTGTGTGGTGTGATGGTTTGTACATATCTGTGTGTGGTGTGATGGTTTGTACATATATGTGTGGTGTGATGGTTTGTACATATCTGTGTGTGGTGTGATGGTTTGTACATATATGTGTGGTGTGATGGTTTGTACATATCTGTGTGTGGTGTGATGGTTTGTACATATATGTATGTGGTGTGATGGTTTGTACATATATGTATGTGGTGCGATGGTTTGTACATATATGTGTGTGGTGCGATGGTTTGTACATATCTGTGTGTGGTGCGATGGTTTGTACATATCTGTATGTGGTGTGATGGTTTGTACATATAAGTGTGTGGTGTGATGGTTTGTACATATATGTGTGTGGTGTGATGGTTTGTACATATCTGTGTGTGGTGTGATGGTTTGTACATATATGTATGTGGTGTGATGGTTTGTACATATCTGTGTGTGGTGCGATGGTTTGTACATATCTGTGTGGTGTGATGGTTTGTACATATATGTGTGTGGTGTGATGGTTTGTACATATATGTATGTGGTGTGATGGTTTGTACATATATGTGTGTGGTGTGATGGTTTGTACATATAAGTGTGTGGTGTGATGGTTTGTACATATATGTGTGTGGTGTGATGGTTTGTACATATCTGTATGTGGTGTGATGGTTTGTACATATCTGTGTGTGGTGTGATGGTTTGTACATATATGTGTGTGGTGTGATGGTTTGTACATATAAGTGTGTGGTGTGATGGTTTGTACATATATGTATGTGGTGCGATGGTTTGTACATATCTGTGTGTGGTGTGATGGTTTGTACATATATGTGTGTGGTGTGATGGTTTGTACATATCTGTATGTGGTGTGATGGTTTGTACATATCTGTGTGTGGTGTGATGGTTTGTACATATCTGTGTGTGGTGTGATGGTTTGTACATATATGTGTGTGGTGCGATGGTTTGTACATATCTGTGTGTGGGGTGATGGTTTGTACATATAAGTGTGTGGTGTGATGGTTTGTACATATATGTATGTGGTGTGATGGTTTGTACATATCTGTGTGTGGTGTGATGGTTTGTACATATCTGTGTGGTGTGATGGTTTGTACATATCTGTGTGTGGTGTGATGGTTTGTACATATATGTGTGGTGTGATGGTTTGTACATATATGTATGTGGTGTGATGGTTTGTACATATATGTGTGTGGTGCGATGGTTTGTACATATAAGTGTGTGGTGTGATGGTTTGTACATATATGTATGTGGTGTGATGGTTTGTACATATCTGTGTGTGGTGTGATGGTTTGTACATATATGTATGTGGTGTGATGGTTTGTACATATATGTGTGTGGTGCGATGGTTTGTACATATATGTGTGTGGTGTGATGGTTTGTACATATCTGTATGTGGTGTGATGGTTTGTACATATCTGTGTGGTGTGATGGTTTGTACATATATGTATGTGGTGTGATGGTTTGTACATATATGTGTGTGGTGCGATGGTTTGTACATATATGTGTGTGGTGTGATGGTTTGTACATATCTGTGTGTGGTGTGATGGTTTGTACATATATGTGTGGTGTGATGGTTTGTACATATATGTATGTGGTGTGATGGTTTGTACATATATGTGTGTGGTGCGATGGTTTGTACATATAAGTGTGTGGTGTGATGGTTTGTACATATATGTGTGTGGTGTGATGGTTTGTACATATATGTGTGTGGTGTGATGGTTTGTACATATATGTATGTGGTGTGATGGTTTGTACATATATGTGTGTGGTGTGATGGTTTGTACATATATGTGTGTAATGTGATGGTTTGTACATATCTGTGTGGTGTGATGGTTTGTACATATCTGTATGTGGTGTGATGGTTTGTACATATATCTGTGTGTGGTGCGATGGTTTCTACATATATGTATGTGGTGTGATGGTTTGTACATATATGTGTGTGGTGTGATGGTTTGTACATATATGTGTGTAATGTGATGGTTTGTACATATCTGTGTGGTGTGATGGTTTGTACATATCTGTATGTGGTGTGATGGTTTGTACATATCTGTGTGGTGTGATGGTTTGTACATATATGTGTGTGGTGTGATGGTTTGTACATATCTGTGTGGTGTGATGGTTTGTACATATCTGTATGTGGTGTGATGGTTTGTACATATCTGTGTGTGGTGTGATGGTTTGTACATATATGTGTGTGGTGTGATGGTTTGTACATATCTGTGTGGTGTGATGGTTTGTACATATCTGTATGTGGTGTGATGGTTTGTACATATCTGTGTGGTGTGATGGTTTGTACATATCTGTGTGTGGTGTGATGGTTTGTACATATCTGTGTGTGGTGTGATGGTTTGTACATATATGTGTGTGGTGTGATGGTTTGTACATATATGTATGTGGTGTGATGGTTTGTACATATATGTGTGTGGTGTGATGGTTTGTACATATATGTGTGTAATGTGATGGTTTGTACATATCTGTGTGTGGTGTGATGGTTTGTACATATATGTGTGTGGTGTGATGGTTTGTACATATCTATGTATGTGGTGTGATGGTTTGTACATATATGTGTGTGGTGCGATGGTTTGTACATATCTATGTATGTGGTGTGATGGTTTGTACATATATGTGTGTGGTGCGATGGTTTGTACATATATGTATGTGGTGCGATGGTTTGTACATATATGTGTGTGGTGTGATGGTTTGTACATATATGTGTGTGGTGCGATGGTTTGTACATATATATGTGTGGTGTGATAGTTTGTACATATCTGTGTGTGGTGTGATGGTTTGTACATATATGTGTGTGGTGTGATGGTTTGTACATATATGTATGTGGTGTGATGGTTTGTACATATATGTGTGTGGTGCGATGGTTTGTACATATATGTGTGTGGTGTGATGGTTTGTACATATCTGTGTGTGGTGCGATGGTTTGTACATATATGTGTGTGGTGTGATGGTTTGTACATATATGTGTGTGGTGTGATGGTTTGTACATATATGTGTGTGGTGCGATGGTTTGTACATATATGTGTGTGGTGTGATGGTTTGTACATATATGTGTGTGGTGTGATGGTTTGTACATATCTGTGTGTGGTGCGATGGTTTGTACATATATGTGTGTGGTGTGATGGTTTGTACATATATGTATGTGGTGTGATGGTTTGTACATATCTGTGTGTGGTGCGATGTTTTGTACATATCTGTGTGTGGTGCGATGGTTTGTACATATATGTGTGTGGTGTGATGGTTTGTACATATCTGTGTGTGGTGTGATGGTTTGTACATATATGTGTGTGGTGTGATGGTTTGTACATATCTGTGTGTGGTGTGATGGTTTGTACATATATGTATGTGGTGTGATGGTTTGTACATATCTGTGTGTGGTGCGATGTTTTGTACATATCTGTGTGTGGTGCGATGGTTTGTAGATATCTGTGTGTGGTGTGATGGTTTGTACATATATGTATGTGGTGTGATGGTTTGTACATATATGTATGTGGTGCGATGGTTTGTACATATATGTGTGTGGTGTGATGGTTTGTACATATCTGTGTGTGGTGCGATGGTTTGTACATATATGTATGTGGTGTGATGGTTTGTACATATCTGTGTGTGGTGCGATGTTTTGTACATATCTGTGTGTGGTGCGATGGTTTGTAGATATCTGTGTGTGGTGTGATGGTTTGTACATATATGTATGTGGTGTGATGGTTTGTACATATATGTATGTGGTGCGATGGTTTGTACATATCTGTGTGTGGTGTGATGGTTTGTACATATCTGTGTGTGGTGTGATGGTTTGTACATATATGTATGTGGTGTGATGGTTTGTACATATCTGTGTGTGGTGCGATGTTTTGTACATATCTGTGTGTGGTGCGATGGTTTGTAGATATCTGTGTGTGGTGTGATGGTTTGTACATATATGTATGTGGTGTGATGGTTTGTACATATATGTATGTGGTGCGATGGTTTGTACATATATGTATGTGGTGTGATGGTTTGTACATATCTGTGTGTGGTGTGATGGTTTGTACATATCTGTGTGTGGTGTGATGGTTTGTACATATATGTGTGTGGTGTGATGGTTTGTACATATATGTATGTGGTGCGATGGTTTGTACATATATGTATGTGGTGTGATGGTTTGTACATATATGTATGTGGTGCGATGGTTTGTACATATATGTGTGTGGTGTGATGGTTTGTACATATATGTATGTGGTGCGATGTTTTGTACATATCTGTGTGTGGTGCGATGGTTTGTACATATATGTATGTGGTGTGATGGTTTGTACATATATGTATGTGGTGCGATGGTTTGTACATATATGTGTGTGGTGTGATGGTTTGTACATATATGTGTGTGGTGTGATGGTTTGTACATATATGTGTGTGGTGTGATGGTTTGTACATATATGTATGTGGTGCGATGGTTTGTACATATATGTGTGTGGTGCGATGGTTTGTACATATATGTGTGTGGTGTGATGGTTTGTACATATATGTGTGTGGTGTGATGGTTTGTACATATATGTGTGTGGTGTGATGGTTTGTACATATATGTGTGTGGTGTGATGGTTTGTACATATATGTGTGTGGTGTGATGGTTTGTACATATATGTATGTGGTGTGATGGTTTGTACATATATGTGTGTGGTGTGATGGTTTGTACATATATGTGTGTGGTGTGATGGTTTGTACATATATGTGTGTGGTGTGATGGTTTGTACATATATGTGTGTGGTGTGATGGTTTGTACATATCTGTGTGTGGTGTGATGGTTTGTACATATATGTATGTGGTGCGATGGTTTGTACATATATGTGTGTGGTGTGATGGTTTGTACATATATGTGTGTGGTGCGATGGTTTGTACATATATGTATGTGGTGTGATGGTTTGTACATATATGTGTGTGGTGTGATGGTTTGTACATATATGTGTGTGGTGTGATGGTTTGTACATATATGTGTGTGGTGTGATGGTTTGTACATATATGTGTGTGGTGCGATGGTTTGTACATATATGTGTGTGGTGTGATGGTTTGTACATATATGTGTGTGGTGTGATGGTTTGTACATATATGTGTGTGGTGCGATGGTTTGTACATATATGTGTGTGGTGTGATGGTTTGTACATATATGTATGTGGTGCGATGGTTTGTACATATATGTGTGTGGTGTGATGGTTTGTACATATATGTGTGTGGTGCGATGGTTTGTACATATATGTGTGTGGTGCGATGGTTTGTACATATATGTATGTGGTGTGATGGTTTGTACATATATGTGTGTGGTGTGATGGTTTGTACATATCTGTGTGGTGCGATGGTTTGTACATATATGTGTGTGGTGCGATGGTTTGTACATATATGTATGTGGTGCGATGGTTTGTACATATATGTGTGTGGTGCGATGGTTTGTACATATATGTGTGTGGTGCGATGGTTTGTACATATATGTATGTGGTGTGATGGTTTGTACATATATGTGTGTGGTGTGATGGTTTGTACATATATGTATGTGGTGTGATGGTTTGTACATATATGTATGTGGTGCGATGGTTTGTACATATATGTGTGTGGTGTGATGGTTTGTACATATCTGTGTGTGGTGTGATGGTTTGTACATATATGTGTGTGGTGTGATGGTTTGTACATATATGTATGTGGTGTGATGGTTTGTACATATATGTGTGTGGTGTGATGGTTTGTACATATATGTGTGTGGTGTGATGGTTTGTACATATATGTATGTGGTGTGATGGTTTGTACATATATGTATGTGGTGTGATGGTTTGTACATATATGTATGTGGTGCGATGCTTTGTACATATCTGTGTGTGGTGTGATGGTTTGTACATATATGTATGTGGTGTGATGGTTTGTACATATATGTATGTGGTGTGATGGTTTGTACATATCTGTGTGTGGTGTGATGGTTTGTACATATCTGTGTGTGGTGTGATGGTTTGTACATATCTGTGTGTGGTGCGATGGTTTGTACATATATGTATGTGGTGTGATGGTTTGTACATATATGTGTGGTGCGATGGTTTGTACATATATGTATGTGGTGCGATGGTTTGTACATATATGTGTGTGGTGTGATGGTTTGTACATATATGTGTGTGGTGTGATGGTTTGTACATATATGTGTGGTGCGATGGTTTGTACATATATGTATGTGGTGTGATGGTTTGTACATATATGTGTGTGGTGTGATGGTTTGTACATATATGTATGTGGTGTGATGGTTTGTACATATATGTGTGGTGCGATGGTTTGTACATATATGTATGTGGTGTGATGGTTTGTACATATATGTGTGTGGTGTGATGGTTTGTACATATATGTGTGTGGTGCGATGGTTTGTACATATATGTGTGTAATGTGATGGTTTGTACATATATGTGTGTGGTGTGATGGTTTGTACATATATGTGTGTGGTGTGATGGTTTGTACATATATGTGTGGTGCGATGGTTTGTACATATATGTATGTGGTGTGATGGTTTGTACATATATGTGTGTGGTGTGATGGTTTGTACATATATGTGTGTGGTGCGATGGTTTGTACATATATGTGTGTAATGTGATGGTTTGTACATATATGTATGTGGTGCGATGGTTTGTACATATATGTGTGTAATGTGATGGTTTGTACATATATGTATGTGGTGTGATGGTTTGTACATATATGTGTGTGGTGTGATGGTTTGTACATATATGTATGTGGTGTGATGGTTTGTACATATATGTGTGGTGCGATGGTTTGTACATATATGTATGTGGTGTGATGGTTTGTACATATCTGTGTGTGGTGCGATGGTTTGTACATATATGTGTGTGGTGTGATGGTTTGTACATATATGTATGTGGTGCGATGTTTTGTACATATCTGTGTGTGGTGCGATGGTTTGTACATATATGTGTGTGGTGCGATGGTTTGTACATATATGTGTGTGGTGTGATGGTTTGTACATATATGTATGTGGTGTGATGGTTTGTACATATATGTGTGGTGCGATGGTTTGTACATATATGTATGTGGTGTGATGGTTTGTACATATATGTGTGTGGTGCGATGGTTTGTACATATATGTGTGTGGTGCGATGGTTTGTACATATATGTGTGTAATGTGATGGTTTGTACATATATGTATGTGGTGTGATGGTTTGTACATATATGTATGTGGTGTGATGGTTTGTACATATCTGTGTGTGGTGTGATGTTTTGTACATATATGTATGTGGTGCGATGTTTTGTACATATCTGTGTGTGGTGCGATGGTTTGTACATATATGTATGTGGTGTGATGGTTTGTACATATCTGTGTGTGGTGCGATGGTTTGTACATATATGTATGTGGTGTGATGGTTTGTACATATCTGTGTGTGGTGCGATGGTTTGTACATATATGTATGTGGTGTGATGGTTTGTACATATATGTATGTGGTGCGATGGTTTGTACATATATGTATGTGGTGTGATGGTTTGTACATATATGTATGTGGTGTGATGGTTTGTACATATATGTATGTGGTGTGATGGTTTGTACATATCTGTGTGTGGTGCGATGGTTTGTACATATATGTATGTGGTGTGATGGTTTGTACATATATGTGTGTGGTGCGATGGTTTGTACATATCTGTGTGTGGTGCGATGGTTTGTACATATCTGTGTGTGGTGCGATGGTTTGTACATATATGTGTGTGGTGCGATGGTTTGTACATATATGTATGTGGTGTGATGGTTTGTACATATATGTGTGTGGTGCGATGGTTTGTACATATATGTATGTGGTGTGATGGTTTGTACATATATGTGTGTGGTGCGATGGTTTGTACATATCTGTGTGTGGTGCGATGGTTTGTACATATATGTATGTGGTGTGATGGTTTGTACATATATGTATGTGGTGTGATGGTTTGTACATATATGTGTGTGGTGTGATGGTTTGTACATATCTGTGTGGTGTGATGGTTTGTACATATATGTGTGTGGTGTGATGGTTTGTACATATCTGTGTGTGGTGTGATGGTTTGTACATATCTGTGTGGTGTGATGGTTTGTACATATATGTGTGTGGTGTGATGGTTTGTACATATCTGTGTGGTGTGATGGTTTGTACATATCTGTGTGGTGCGATGGTTTGTACATATCTGTGTGGTGCGATGGTTTGTACATATCTGTGTGGTGCGATGGTTTGTACATATATGTATGTGGTGCGATGGTTTGTACATATCTGTGTGGTGCGATGGTTTGTACATATCTGTGTGGTGCGATGGTTTGTACATATATGTATGTGGTGTGATGGTTTGTACATATCTGTGTGGTGCGATGGTTTGTACATATATGTATGTGGTGCGATGGTTTGTACATATATGTATGTGGTGCGATGGTTTGTACATATCTGTGTGTGGTGTGATGGTTTGTACATATCTGTGTGGTGTGATGGTTTGTACATATATGTGTGTGGTGTGATGGTTTGTACATATCTGTGTGGTGCGATGGTTTGTACATATATGTATGTGGTGTGATGGTTTGTACATATATGTGTGTGGTGTGATGGTTTGTACATATCTGTGTGGTGTGATGGTTTGTACATATATGTGTGTGGTGTGATGGTTTGTACATATATGTATGTGGTGTGATGGTTTGTACATATATGTGTGTGGTGTGATGGTTTGTACATATATGTGTGTGGTGCGATGGTTTGTACATATCTGTGTGTGGTGTGATGGTTTGTACATATCTGTGTGTGGTGTGATGGTTTGTACATATATGTATGTGGTGTGATGGTTTGTACATATATGTGTGTGGTGCGATGGTTTGTACATATAAGTGTGTGGTGTGATGGTTTGTACATATATGTGTGTGGTGCGATGGTTTGTACATATAAGTGTGTGGTGTGATGGTTTGTACATATATGTATGTGGTGTGATGGTTTGTACATATATGTGTGTGGTGTGATGGTTTGTACATATATGTGTGTGGTGTGATGGTTTGTACATATATGTATGTGGTGCGATGGTTTGTACATATATGTGTGTGGTGTGATGGTTTGTACATATATGTGTGTGGTGCGATGGTTTGTACATATATGTGTGTGGTGTGATGGTTTGTACATATCTGTGTGTGGTGTGATGGTTTGTACATATATGTATGTGGTGTGATGGTTTGTACATATCTGTGTGTGGTGTGATGGTTTGTACATATCTGTGTGTGGTGTGATGGTTTGTACATATATGTATGTGGTGTGATGGTTTGTACATATATGTATGTGGTGCGATGGTTTGTACATATATGTGTGTGGTGCGATGGTTTGTACATATATGTGTGTGGTGCGATGGTTTGTACATATATGTGTGTGGTGTGATGGTTTGTACATATATGTATGTGGTGCGATGGTTTGTACATATATGTGTGTGGTGTGATGGTTTGTACATATCTGTGTGGTGTGATGGTTTGTACATATATGTATGTGGTGCGATGGTTTGTACATATATGTGTGTGGTGTGATGGTTTGTACATATATGTGTGTGGTGCGATGGTTTGTACATATATGTGTGTGGTGCGATGGTTTGTACATATATGTGTGTGGTGTGATGGTTTGTACATATATGTATGTGGTGTGATGGTTTGTAAATATCTGTGTGTGGTGTGATGGTTTGTACATATCTGTGTGTAATGTGATGGTTTGTACATATATGTGTGTGGTGCGATGGTTTGTACATATCTGTGTGGTGTGATGGTTTGTACATATATGTATGTGGTGTGATGGTTTGTACATATATGTGTGTGGTGCGATGGTTTGTACATATATGTGTGTGGTGTGATGGTTTGTACATATCTGTGTGGTGTGATGGTTTGTACATATCTGTGTGGTGTGATGGTTTGTACATATATGTATGTGGTGTGATGGTTTGTACATATATGTGTGTGGTGTGATGGTTTGTACATATATGTATGTGGTGTGATGGTTTGTACATATATGTGTGGTGTGATGGTTTGTACATATATGTATGTGGTGTGATGGTTTGTACATATATGTGTGTGGTGCGATGGTTTGTACATATATGTATGTGGTGTGATGGTTTGTACATATCTGTGTGTGGTGTGATGGTTTGTACATATCTGTGTGGTGTGATGGTTTGTACATATCTGTGTGTGGTGTGATGGTTTGTACATATATGTGTGGTGTGATGGTTTGTACATATATGTATGTGGTGTGATGGTTTGTACATATATGTGTGTGGTGCGATGGTTTGTACATATAAGTGTGTGGTGTGATGGTTTGTACATATATGTGTGTGGTGCGATGGTTTGTACATATATGTGTGTGGTGTGATGGTTTGTACATATATGTGTGTGGTGTGATGGTTTGTACATATATGTATGTGGTGCGATGGTTTGTACATATATGTGTGTGGTGTGATGGTTTGTACATATCTGTGTGGTGTGATGGTTTGTACATATCTGTGTGGTGTGATGGTTTGTACATATATGTATGTGGTGTGATGGTTTGTACATATATGTGTGTGGTGTGATGGTTTGTACATATATGTGTGTGGTGTGATGGTTTGTACATATATGTATGTGGTGTGATGGTTTGTACATATATGTGTGTGGTGTGATGGTTTGTACATATCTGTGTGGTGTGATGGTTTGTACATATCTGTGTGGTGTGATGGTTTGTACATATATGTATGTGGTGTGATGGTTTGTACATATATGTGTGTGGTGTGATGGTTTGTACATATATGTATGTGGTGTGATGGTTTGTACATATATGTGTGGTGTGATGGTTTGTACATATATGTATGTGGTGTGATGGTTTGTACATATATGTGTGTGGTGCGATGGTTTGTACATATATGTATGTGGTGTGATGGTTTGTACATATATGTGTGTGGTGTGATGGTTTGTACATATATGTATGTGGTGTGATGGTTTCTACATATATGTATGTGGTGTGATGGTTTGTACATATATGTATGTGGTGTGATGGTTTGTACATATATGTGTGTAATGTGATGGTTTGTACATATCTGTGTGTGGTGTGATGGTTTGTACATATCTGTGTGGTGTGATGGTTTGTACATATCTGTGTGTGGTGCGATGGTTTGTACATATATGTGTGTGGTGCGATGGTTTGTACATATATGTATGTGGTGTGATGGTTTGTACATATATGTATGTGGTGCGATGTTTTGTACATATCTGTGTGTGGTGCGATGGTTTGTACATATCTGTGTGTGGTGCGATGGTTTGTACATATATGTGTGTGGTGCGATGGTTTGTACATATATGTATGTGGTGTGATGGTTTGTACATATATGTATGTGGTGTGATGGTTTGTACATATATGTATGTGGTGTGATGGTTTGTACATATCTGTGTGTGGTGTGATGGTTTGTACATATATGTATGTGGTGTGATGGTTTGTACATATCTGTGTGTGGTGTGATGGTTTGTACATATATGTATGTGGTGTGATGGTTTGTACATATCTGTGTGTGGTGTGATGGTTTGTACATATATGTATGTGGTGCGATGGTTTGTACATATATGTGTGTGGTGCGATGGTTTGTACATATATGTGTGTGGTGTGATGGTTTGTACATATAAGTGTGTGGTGTGATGGTTTGTACATATATGTGTGTGGTGCGATGGTTTGTACATATATGTGTGTGGTGCGATGGTTTGTACATATATGTGTGTGGTGTGATGGTTTGTACATATATGTGTGTGGTGCGATGGTTTGTACATATATGTGTGTGGTGTGATGGTTTGTACATATATGTGTGTGGTGTGATGGTTTGTACATATATGTGTGTGGTGTGATGGTTTGTACATATCTGTGTGTGGTGTGATGGTTTGTACATATATGTGTGTGGTGCGATGGTTTGTACATATATGTGTGTGGTGTGATGGTTTGTACATATATGTGTGTGGTGTGATGGTTTGTACATATATGTATGTGGTGCGATGGTTTTTACATATATGTGTGTGGTGTGATGGTTTGTACATATATGTGTGTGGTGCGATGGTTTGTACATATATGTGTGTGGTGTGATGGTTTGTACATATATGTGTGTGGTGTGATGGTTTGTACATATATGTGTGTGGTGCGATGGTTTGTACATATATGTATGTGGTGCGATGGTTTGTACATATATGTGTGTGGTGTGATGGTTTGTACATATATGTGTGTGGTGCGATGGTTTGTACATATATGTGTGTGGTGCGATGGTTTGTACATATATGTATGTGGTGTGATGGTTTGTACATATATGTGTGTGGTGTGATGGTTTGTACATATCTGTGTGGTGCGATGGTTTGTACATATATGTGTGTGGTGTGATGGTTTGTACATATATGTATGTGGTGTGATGGTTTGTACATATATGTGTGGTGCGATGGTTTGTACATATATGTATGTGGTGTGATGGTTTGTACATATATGTGTGTGGTGCGATGGTTTGTACATATCTGTGTGTGGTGCGATGGTTTGTACATATATGTATGTGGTGTGATGGTTTGTACATATATGTGTGTGGTGCGATGGTTTGTACCTATATGTGTGTGGTGTGCTGGTTTGTACATATATGTGTGTGGTGTGATGGTTTGTACATATATGTATGTGGTGTGATGGTTTGTACATATATGTATGTGGTGTGATGGTTTGTACATATATGTGTGTGGTGCGATGGTTTGTACATATCTGTGTGTGGTGCGATGGTTTGTACATATCTGTGTGTGGTACGATGGTTTGTACATATATGTATGTGGTGTGATGGTTTGTACATATATGTGTGTGGTGCGATGGTTTGTACATATCTATGTATGTGGTGTGATGGTTTGTACATATATGTATGTGGTGTGATGGTTTGTACATATATGTATGTGGTGCGATGGTTTGTACATATATGTGTGTGGTGTGATGGTTTGTACATATATGTGTGTGGTGTGATGGTTTGTACATATATGTGTGTGGTGTGATGGTTTGTACATATATGTGTGTGGTGTGATGGTTTGTACATATATGTATGTGGTGTGATGGTTTGTACATATCTGTGTGTGGTGTGATGGTTTGTACATATATGTATGTGGTGTGATGGTTTGTACATATCTGTGTGTGGTGTGATGGTTTGTACATATATGTGTGTGGTGTGATGGTTTGTACATATCTGTGTGTGGTGTGATGGTTTGTACATATATGTATGTGGTGCGATGGTTGTACATATCTGTGTGTGGTGTGATGGTTTGTACATATATGTGTGTGGTGCGATGGTTTGTACATATCTGTGTGTGGTGCGATGGTTTGTACATATATGTGTGTGGTGTGATGGTTTGTACATATCTGTGTGTGGTGTGATGGTTTGTACATATCTGTGTGGTGTGATGGTTTGTACATATATGTGTGTGGTGTGATGGTTTGTACATATCTGTGTGTGGTGCGATGGTTTGTACATATCTGTGTGTGGTGCGATGGTTTGTACATATATGTGTGTGGTGTGATGGTTTGTACATACATGTGTGTGGTGTGATGGTTTGTACATATCTGTGTGTGGTGTGATGGTTTGTACATATCTGTGTGTGGTGTGATGGTTTGTACATATATGTATGTGGTGCGATGTTTTGTACATATCTGTGTGTGGTGCGATGGTTTGTACATATCTGTGTGTGGTGCGATGGTTTGTACATATCTGTGTGTGGTGCGATGGTTTGTACATATATGTGTGTGGTGTGATGGTTTGTACATATATGTATGTGGTGTGATGGTTTGTACATATATGTATGTGGTGCGATGGTTTGTACATATATGTGTGTGGTGTGATGGTTTGTACATATCTGTGTGTGGTGCGATGGTTTGTACATATATGTATGTGGTGTGATGGTTTGTACATATCTGTGTGTGGTGTGATGGTTTGTACATATATGTATGTGGTGTGATGGTTTGTACATATATGTGTGTTGTGTGATGGTTTGTACATATATGTATCTGGTGTGATGGTTTGTACATATATGTATGTGGTGCGATGGTTTGTACATATATGTATGTGGTGTGATGGTTTGTACATATATGTGTGTGGTGTGATGGTTTGTACATATATGTATGTGGTGTGATGGTTTGTACATATATGTATGTGGTGTGATGGTTTGTACATATATGTATGTGGTGTGATGGTTTGTACATATATGTATGTGGTGCGATGGTTTGTACATATATGTGTGTGGTGTGATGGTTTGTACATATATGTGTGTGGTGTGATGGTTTGTACATATATGTATGTGGTGTGATGGTTTGTACATATCTGTGTGTGGTGCGATGGTTTGTACATATATGTATGTGGTGTGATGGTTTGTACATATCTGTGTGTGGTGTGATGGTTTGTACATATCTGTGTGTGGTGCGATGGTTTGTACATATCTGTGTGTGGTGTGATGGTTTGTACATATCTGTGTGTGGTGTGATGGTTTGTACATATCTGTGTGTGGTGTGATGGTTTGTACATATATGTATGTGGTGTGATGGTTTGTACATATATGTGTGTGGTGTGATGGTTTGTACTATATGTATGTGGTGTGATGGTTTGTACATATGTATGTGGTGCGATGGTTTGTACATATATGTGTGTGGTGTGATGGTTTGTACATATATGTATGTGGTGCGATGGTTTGTACATATATGTGTGTGGTGCGATGGTTTGTACATATATGTGTGTGGTGTGATGGTTTGTACATATCTGTGTGTGGTGTGATGGTTTGTACATATCTGTGTGTGGTGTGATGGTTTGTACATATATGTATGTGGTGTGATGGTTTGTACATATCTGTGTGTGGTGCGATGGTTTGTACATATTGTGTGTGGTGTGATGGTTTGTACATATCTGTGTGTGGTGTGATGGTTTGTACATATCTGTGTGTGGTGTGATGGTTTGTACATATATGTATGTGGTGTGATGGTTTGTACATATATGTGTGTGGTGCGATGGTTTGTACATATATGTGTGTGGTGTGATGGTTTGTACATATCTGTGTGTGGTGTGATGGTTTGTACATATATGTGTGTGGTGTGATGGTTTGTACATATATGTGTGTGGTGCGATGGTTTGTACATATATGTGTGTGGTGTGATGGTTTGTACATATATGTGTGTGGTGCGATGGTTTGTACATATATGTGTGTGGTGCGATGGTTTGTACATATATGTGTGTGGTTGTGATGGTTTGTACATATATGTGTGTGGTGTGATGGTTTGTACATATCTGTGTGTGGTGTGATGGTTTGTACATATATGTATGTGGTGCGATGGTTTGTACATATATGTGTGTGGTGTGATGGTTTGTACATATATGTGTGTGGTGTGATGGTTTGTACATATCTGTATGTGTTGTGATGGTTTGTACATATATGTGTGTGGTGTGATGGTTTGTACATATATGTGTGTGGTGCGATGGTTTGTACATAGTGTGTGGTGTGATGGTTTGTACATATCTGTGTGTGGTGTGATGGTTTGTACATATATGTGTGTGGTGTGATGGTTTGTACATATATGTATGTGGTGCGATGGTTTGTACATATATGTATGTGGTGCGATGGTTTGTACATATATGTGTGTGGTGTGATGGTTGTACATATATGTATGTGGTGGCGATGGTTGTACATATATGTATGTGGTGTGATGGTTTGTACATATATGTATGTGGTGTGATGGTTGTACATATATGTATGTGGTGCGATGGTTTGTACATATATGTATCTGGTGTGATGGTTTGTACATATATGTATGTGGTGTGATGGTTTGTACATATATGTATGTGGTGCGATGGTTTTGTACATATATGTGTGTGGTGCGATGGTTTGTACATATATGTGTGTGGTGCGATGGTTTGTACATATATGTGTGTGGTGCGATGGTTTGTACATATATGTGTGTGGTGTGATGGTTTGTACATATATGTGTGTGGTGCGATGGTTTGTACATATATGTGTGTGGTGCGATGGTTTGTACATATCTGTGTGTGGTGTGATGGTTTGTACATATATGTGTGTGGTGCGATGGTTTGTACATATCTGTGTGTGGTGCGATGGTTTGTACATATATGTATGTGGTGTGATGGTTTGTACATATATGTATGTGGTGCGATGGTTTGTACATATATGTGTGTGGTGTGATGGTTTGTACATATAAGTGTGTGGTGTGATGGTTGTACATATATGTGTGTGGTGTGATGGTTTGTACATATATGTGTGTGGTGTGATGGTTTGTACATATATGTGTGTGGTGTGATGGTTTGTACATATATGTGTGTGGTTGCGATGGTTTGTACATATATGTATGTGGTGTGATGGTTTGTACATATAAGTGTGTGGTGTGATGGTTTGTACATATATGTGTGTGGTGTGATGGTTTGTACATATATGTATGTGGTGTGATGGTTTGTACATATATGTGTGTGGTGCGATGGTTTGTACATATATGTGTGTGGTGTGATGGTTTGTACATATAAGTGTGTGGTGTGATGGTTTGTACATATATGTATGTGGTGTGATGGTTTGTACATATATGTATGTGGTGCGATGGTTTGTACATATATGTGTGTGGTGTGATGGTTTGTACATATATGTGTGTGGTGTGATGGTTTGTACATATATGTGTGTGGTGTGATGGTTTGTACATATATGTATGTGGTGCGATGGTTTGTACATATATGTGTGTGGTGTGATGGTTTGTACATATATGTATGTGGTGTGATGGTTTGTACATATATGTGTGTGGTGCGATGTTTTGTACATATATGTATGTGGTGTGATGGTTTGTACATATAAGTGTGTGGTGTGATGGTTTGTACATATATGTATGTGGTGTGATGGTTTGTACATATATGTATGTGGTGCGATGGTTTGTACATATATGTGTGTGGTGTGATGGTTTGTACATATATGTGTGTGGTGTGATGGTTTGTACATATATGTGTGTGGTGTGATGGTTTGTACATATATGTGTGTGGTGCGATGGTTTGTACATATATGTGTGTGGTGCGATGGTTTGTACATATCTGTGTGTGGTGTGATGGTTTGTACATATATGTGTGTGGTGCGATGGTTTGTACATATCTGTGTGTGGTGCGATGGTTTGTACATATATGTATGTGGTGTGATGGTTTGTACATATATGTATGTGGTGCGATGGTTTGTACATATATGTGTGTGGTGTGATGGTTTGTACATATATGTGTGTGGTGTGATGGTTTGTACATATATGTGTGTGGTGTGATGGTTTGTACATATATGTGTGTGGTGCGATGGTTTGTACATATATGTGTGTGGTGCGATGGTTTGTACATATCTGTGTGTGGTGCGATGGTTTGTACATATATGTATGTGGTGTGATGGTTTGTACATATATGTATGTGGTGCGATGGTTTGTACATATCTGTGTGTGGTGTGATGGTTTGTACATATATGTGTGTGGTGCGATGGTTTGTACATATATGTGTGTGGTGTGATGGTTTGTACATATATGTGTGTGGTGCGATGGTTTGTACATATATGTGTGTGGTGCGATGGTTTGTACATATATGTGTGTGGTGCGATGGTTTGTACATATATGTGTGTGGTGTGATGGTTTGTACATATATGTGTGTGGTGTGATGGTTTGTACATATATGTATGTGGTGCGATGGTTTGTACATATATGTATGTGGTGCGATGGTTTGTACATATATGTGTGTGGTGTGATGGTTTGTACATATATGTGTGTGGTGTGATGGTTTGTACATATATGTGTGTGGTGTGATGGTTTGTACATATCTGTGTGTGGTGCGATGGTTTGTACATATATGTGTGTGGTGCGATGGTTTGTACATATATGTGTGTGGTGTGATGGTTTGTACATATATGTGTGTGGTGTGATGGTTTGTACATATATGTGTGTGGTGTGATGGTTTGTACATATATGTGTGTGGTGTGATGGTTTGTACATATATGTATGTGGTGCGATGGTTTGTACATATATGTGTGTGGTGTGATGGTTTGTACATATATGTGTGTGGTGCGATGGTTTGTACATATATGTATGTGGTGTGATGGTTTGTACATATATGTGTGTGGTGTGATGGTTTGTACATATATGTGTGTCGTGCGATGGTTTGTACATATATGTGTGTAATGTGATGGTTTGTACATATATGTATGTGGTGTGATGGTTTGTACATATATGTATGTGGTGCGATGTTTTGTACATATATGTATGTGGTGTGATGGTTTGTACATATATGTGTGTGGTGTGATGGTTTGTACATATATGTATGTGGTGTGATGGTTTGTACATATATGTATGTGGTGTGATGGTTTGTACATATCTGTGTGTGGTGCGATGGTTTGTACATATATGTATGTGGTGTGATGGTTTGTACATATATGTGTGTGGTGCGATGGTTTGTACATATCTGTGTGTGGTGCGATGGTTTGTACATATCTGTGTGTGGTGCGATGGTTTGTACATATCTGTGTGTGGTGCGATGGTTTGTACATATATGTGTGTGGTGTGATGGTTTGTACATATATGTGTGTGCGATGGTTTGTACATATATGTGTGTGGTGTGATGGTTTGTACATATATGTGTGTGGTGCGATGGTTTGTACATATATGTATGTGGTGTGATGGTTTGTACATATATGTGTGTGGTGCGATGGTTTGTACATATATGTATGTGGTGTGATGGTTTGTACATATATGTGTGTGGTGCGATGGTTTGTACATATCTGTGTGTGGTGTGATGGTTTGTACATATCTGTGTGGTGTGATGGTTTGTACATATATGTGTGTGGTGTGATGGTTTGTACATATCTGTGTGGTGTGATGGTTTGTACATATATGTGTGTGGTGCGATGGTTTGTACATATATGTGTGTGGTGTGATGGTTTGTACATATCTGTGTGTGGTGCGATGGTTTGTACATATATGTATGTGGTGTGATGGTTTGTACATATATGTGTGTGGTGCGATGGTTTGTACATATAAGTGTGTGGTGTGATGGTTTGTACATATATGTGTGTGGTGCGATGGTTTGTACATATAAGTGTGTGGTGTGATGGTTTGTACATATATGTATGTGGTGCGATGGTTTGTACATATATGTGTGTGGTGTGATGGTTTGTACATATATGTGTGTGGTGTGATGGTTTGTACATATATGTATGTGGTGTGATGGTTTGTACATATCTGTGTGTGGTGCGATGGTTTGTACATATATGTATGTGGTGTGATGGTTTGTACATATCTGTGTGTGGTGTGATGGTTTGTACATATCTGTGTGTGGTGCGATGGTTTGTACATATCTGTGTGTGGTGTGATGGTTTGTACATATCTGTGTGTGGTGCGATGGTTTGTACATATCTGTGTGTGGTGCGATGGTTTGTACATATCTGTGTGTGGTGTGATGGTTTGTACATATATGTATGTGGTGTGATGGTTTGTACATATATGTGTGTGGTGTGATGGTTTGTACATATATGTATGTGGTGTGATGGTTTGTACATATATGTATGTGGTGCGATGGTTTGTACATATATGTGTGTGGTGTGATGGTTTGTACATATATGTATGTGGTGCGATGGTTTGTACATATATGTGTGTGGTGTGATGGTTTGTACATATCTGTGTGTGGTGTGATGGTTTGTACATATCTGTGTGTGGTGTGATGGTTTGTACATATCTGTGTGTGGTGTGATGGTTTGTACATATATGTGTGTGGTGTGATGGTTTGTACATATATGTGTGTGGTGCGATGGTTTGTACATATATGTGTGTGGTGTGATGGTTTGTACATATCTGTGTGTGGTGTGATGGTTTGTACATATCTGTGTGTGGTGTGATGGTTTGTACATATATGTATGTGGTGTGATGGTTTGTACATATCTGTGTGTGGTGCGATGGTTTGTACATATATGTGTGTGGTGTGATGGTTTGTACATATATGTGTGTGGTGCGATGGTTTGTACATATATGTGTGTGGTGCGATGGTTTGTACATATCTGTGTGGTGTGATGGTTTGTACATATATGTATGTGGTGTGATGGTTTGTACATATATGTGTGTGGTGCGATGGTTTGTACATATATGTATGTGGTGTGATGGTTTGTACATATATGTGTGTGGTGTGATGGTTTGTACATATCTGTGTGTGGTGTGATGGTTTGTACATATATGTATGTGGTGTGATGGTTTGTACATATATGTGTGTGGTGTGATGGTTTGTACATATATGTATGTGGTGTGATGGTTTGTACATATATGTGTGTGGTGCGATGGTTTGTACATATATGTATGTGGTGTGATGGTTTGTACATATATGTATGTGGTGCGATGGTTTGTACATATATGTGTGTGGTGTGATGGTTTGTACATATAAGTGTGTGGTGTGATGGTTTGTACATATATGTATGTGGTGTGATGGTTTGTACATATATGTATGTGGTGTGATGGTTTGTACATATATGTATGTGGTGCGATGGTTTGTACATATATGTGTGTGGTGTGATGGTTTGTACATATATGTGTGTGGTGTGATGGTTTGTACATATATGTGTGTGGTGTGATGGTTTGTACATATATGTGTGTGGTGTGATGGTTTGTACATATATGTATGTGGTGTGATGGTTTGTACATATATGTGTGTGGTGCGATGGTTTGTACATATATGTGTGTGGTGTGATGGTTTGTACATATAAGTGTGTGGTGTGATGGTTTGTACATATATGTATGTGGTGTGATGGTTTGTACATATATGTATGTGGTGCGATGGTTTGTACATATATGTGTGTGGTGTGATGGTTTGTACATACATGTGTGTGGTGTGATGGTTTGTACATATATGTGTGTGGTGCGATGGTTTGTACATATATGTATGTGGTGCGATGGTTTGTACATATATGTGTGTGGTGCGATGGTTTGTACATATCTGTGTGTGGTGTGATGGTTTGTACATATATGTGTGTGGTGTGATGGTTTGTACATATATGTGTGTGGTGCGATGGTTTGTACATATCTGTGTGTGGTGCGATGGTTTGTACATATATGTATGTGGTGTGATGGTTTGTACATATATGTATGTGGTGCGATGGTTTGTACATATATGTGTGTGGTGTGATGGTTTGTACATATATGTGTGTGGTGCGATGGTTTGTACATATATGTGTGTGGTGCGATGGTTTGTACATATCTGTGTGTGGTGTGATGGTTTGTACATATATGTGTGTGGTGCGATGGTTTGTACATATCTGTGTGTGGTGCGATGGTTTGTACATATATGTATGTGGTGTGATGGTTTGTACATATATGTATGTGGTGCGATGGTTTGTACATATATGTGTGTGGTGTGATGGTTTGTACATATATGTGTGTGGTGTGATGGTTTGTACATATATGTGTGTGGTGTGATGGTTTGTACATATATGTGTGTGGTGCGATGGTTTGTACATATATGTGTGTGGTGCGATGGTTTGTACATATATGTATGTGGTGTGATGGTTTGTACATATATGTATGTGGTGCGATGGTTTGTACATATCTGTGTGTGGTGTGATGGTTTGTACATATATGTGTGTGGTGCGATGGTTTGTACATATATGTGTGTGGTGTGATGGTTTGTACATATATGTGTGTGGTGCGATGGTTTGTACATATATGTGTGTGGTGCGATGGTTTGTACATATATGTGTGTGGTGCGATGGTTTGTACATATATGTGTGTGGTGTGATGGTTTGTACATATCTGTGTGTGGTGTGATGGTTTGTACATATATGTGTGTGGTGGGATGGTTTGTACATATATGTGTGTGGTGCGATGGTTTGTACATATATGTGTGTGGTGTGATGGTTTGTACATATCTGTGTGTGGTGTGATGGTTTGTACATATATGTGTGTGGTGTGATGGTTTGTACATATATGTATGTGGTGCGATGGTTTGTACATATATGTATGTGGTGCGATGGTTTGTACATATATGTGTGTGGTGTGATGGTTGTACATATATGTATGTGGTGCGATGGTTGTACATATATGTATGTGGTGTGATGGTTTGTACATATATGTATGTGGTGTGATGGTTGTACATATATGTATGTGGTGCGATGGTTTGTACATATATGTATCTGGTGTGATGGTTTGTACATATATGTATGTGGTGTGATGGTTTGTACATATATGTATGTGGTGCGATGGTTTGTACATATATGTGTGTGGTGCGATGGTTTGTACATATATGTGTGTGGTGCGATGGTTTGTACATATATGTGTGTGGTGCGATGGTTTGTACATATATGTGTGTGGTGTGATGGTTTGTACATATATGTGTGTGGTGTGATGGTTTGTACATATATGTGTGTGGTGTGATGGTTTGTACATATATGTGTGTGGTGCGATGGTTTGTACATATCTGTGTGTGGTGCGATGGTTTGTACATATATGTATGTGGTGTGATGGTTTGTACATATATGTATGTGGTGCGATGGTTTGTACATATCTGTGTGTGGTGTGATGGTTTGTACATATATGTGTGTGGTGCGATGGTTTGTACATATATGTGTGTGGTGTGATGGTTTGTACATATATGTGTGTGGTGCGATGGTTTGTACATATATGTGTGTGGTGCGATGGTTTGTACATATATGTGTGTGGTGCGATGGTTTGTACATATATGTGTGTGGTGTGATGGTTTGTACATATCTGTGTGTGGTGTGATGGTTTGTACATATATGTGTGTGGTGGGATGGTTTGTACATATATGTGTGTGGTGCGATGGTTTGTACATATATGTGTGTGGTGTGATGGTTTGTACATATCTGTGTGTGGTGTGATGGTTTGTACATATATGTGTGTGGTGTGATGGTTTGTACATATATGTATGTGGTGCGATGGTTTGTACATATATGTATGTGGTGCGATGGTTTGTACATATATGTGTGTGGTGTGATGGTTGTACATATATGTATGTGGTGCGATGGTTGTACATATATGTATGTGGTGTGATGGTTTGTACATATATGTATGTGGTGTGATGGTTGTACATATATGTATGTGGTGCGATGGTTTGTACATATATGTATCTGGTGTGATGGTTTGTACATATATGTATGTGGTGTGATGGTTTGTACATATATGTATGTGGTGCGATGGTTTGTACATATATGTGTGTGGTGCGATGGTTTGTACATATATGTGTGTGGTGCGATGGTTTGTACATATATGTGTGTGGTGCGATGGTTTGTACATATATGTGTGTGGTGTGATGGTTTGTACATATATGTGTGTGGTGCGATGGTTTGTACATATATGTGTGTGGTGCGATGGTTTGTACATATCTGTGTGTGGTGTGATGGTTTGTACATATATGTGTGTGGTGCGATGGTTTGTACATATCTGTGTGTGGTGCGATGGTTTGTACATATATGTGTGTGGTGTGATGGTTTGTACATATATGTATGTGGTGCGATGGTTTGTACATATATGTGTGTGGTGTGATGGTTTGTACATATAAGTGTGTGGTGTGATGGTTTGTACATATATGTATGTGGTGTGATGGTTTGTACATATATGTATGTGGTGTGATGGTTTGTACATATATGTATGTGGTGCGATGGTTTGTACATATATGTGTGTGGTGTGATGGTTTGTACATATATGTGTGTGGTGTGATGGTTTGTACATATATGTGTGTGGTGTGATGGTTTGTACATATATGTGTGTGGTGTGATGGTTTGTACATATATGTATGTGGTGTGATGGTTTGTACATATATGTGTGTGGTGCGATGGTTTGTACATATATGTGTGTGGTGTGATGGTTTGTACATATAAGTGTGTGGTGTGATGGTTTGTACATATATGTATGTGGTGTGATGGTTTGTACATATATGTATGTGGTGCGATGGTTTGTACATATATGTGTGTGGTGTGATGGTTTGTACATACATGTGTGTGGTGTGATGGTTTGTACATATATGTGTGTGGTGTGATGGTTTGTACATATATGTATGTGGTGCGATGGTTTGTACATATATGTGTGTGGTGCGATGGTTTGTACATATCTGTGTGTGGTGTGATGGTTTGTACATATATGTGTGTGGTGTGATGGTTTGTACATATATGTGTGTGGTGCGATGGTTTGTACATATCTGTGTGTGGTGCGATGGTTTGTACATATATGTATGTGGTGTGATGGTTTGTACATATATGTATGTGGTGCGATGGTTTGTACATATATGTGTGTGGTGTGATGGTTTGTACATATATGTGTGTGGTGCGATGGTTTGTACATATATGTGTGTGGTGCGATGGTTTGTACATATCTGTGTGTGGTGTGATGGTTTGTACATATATGTGTGTGGTGCGATGGTTTGTACATATCTGTGTGTGGTGCGATGGTTTGTACATATATGTATGTGGTGTGATGGTTTGTACATATATGTATGTGGTGCGATGGTTTGTACATATATGTGTGTGGTGTGATGGTTTGTACATATATGTGTGTGGTGTGATGGTTTGTACATATATGTGTGTGGTGCGATGGTTTGTACATATATGTGTGTGGTGCGATGGTTTGTACATATCTGTGTGTGGTGCGATGGTTTGTACATATATGTATGTGGTGTGATGGTTTGTACATATATGTATGTGGTGCGATGGTTTGTACATATCTGTGTGTGGTGTGATGGTTTGTACATTTATGTGTGTGGTGCGATGGTTTGTACATATATGTGTGTGGTGTGATGGTTTGTACATATATGTGTGTGGTGCGATGGTTTGTACATATATGTGTGTGGTGCGATGGTTTGTACATATATGTGTGTGGTGCGATGGTTTGTACATATATGTGTGTGGTGTGATGGTTTGTACATATATGTGTGTGGTGTGATGGTTTGTACATATATGTATGTGGTGCGATGGTTTGTACATATATGTATGTGGTGCGATGGTTTGTACATATATGTGTGTGGTGTGATGGTTTGTACATATATGTGTGTGGTGTGATGGTTTGTACATATATGTGTGTGGTGTGATGGTTTGTACATATCTGTGTGTGGTGCGATGGTTTGTACATATATGTGTGTGGTGCGATGGTTTGTACATATATGTGTGTGGTGTGATGGTTTGTACATATATGTGTGTGGTGTGATGGTTTGTACATATATGTGTGTGGTGTGATGGTTTGTACATATATGTGTGTGGTGTGATGGTTTGTACATATATGTATGTGGTGCGATGGTTTGTACATATATGTGTGTGGTGTGATGGTTTGTACATATATGTGTGTGGTGCGATGGTTTGTACATATATGTGTGTGGTGTGATGGTTTGTACATATATGTGTGTGGTGTGATGGTTTGTACATATATGTGTGTGGTGCGATGGTTTGTACATATATGTGTGTGGTGTGATGGTTTGTACATATATGTGTGTGGTGCGATGGTTTGTACATATATGTGTGTGGTGCGATGGTTTGTACATATATGTGTGTGGTGTGATGGTTTGTACATATATGTGTGTGGTGTGATGGTTTGTACATATATGTGTGTGGTGCGATGGTTTGTACATATATGTGTGTGGTGTGATGGTTTGTACATATATGTGTGTGGTGCGATGGTTTGTACATATATGTGTGTAATGTGATGGTTTGTACATATATGTATGTGGTGTGATGGTTTGTACATATATGTATGTGGTGCGATGTTTTGTACATATCTGTGTGTGGTGCGATGGTTTGTACATATATGTGTGTGGTGCGATGGTTTGTACATATATGTGTGTGGTGCGATGGTTTGTACATATCTGTGTGGTGCGATGGTTTGTACATATATGTGTGTGGTGCGATGGTTTGTACATATAAGTGTGTGGTGTGACGGTTTGTACATATATGTGTGTAATGTGATGGTTTGTACATATCTGTGTGTGGTGTGATGGTTTGTACATATATGTGTGTGGTGTGATGGTTTGTACATATATGTATGTGGTGCGATGGTTTGTACATATATGTGTGTGGTGTGATGGTTTGTACATATATGTGTGTGGTGCGATGGTTTGTACATATATGTGTGTAATGTGATGGTTTGTACATATATGTATGTGGTGTGATGGTTTGTACATATATGTATGTGGTGCGATGTTTTGTACATATCTGTGTGTGGTGCGATGGTTTGTACATATATGTGTGTGGTGCGATGGTTTGTACATATATGTGTGTGGTGCGATGGTTTGTACATATCTGTGTGGTGCGATGGTTTGTACATATATGTGTGTGGTGTGATGGTTTGTACATATATGTATGTGGTGTGACGGTTTGTACATATATGTGTGTAATGTGATGGTTTGTACATATCTGTGTGTGGTGTGATGGTTTGTACATATATGTGTGTGGTGTGATGGTTTGTACATATATGTATGTGGTGCGATGGTTTGTACATATATGTATGTGGTGTGATGGTTTGTACATATATGTATGTGGTGCGATGTTTTGTACATATCTGTGTGTGGTGTGATGGTTTGTACATATCTGTGTGTGGTGCGATGGTTTGTACATATATGTATGTGGTGCGATGGTTTGTACATATCTGTGTGTGGTGCGATGGTTTGTACATATATGTGTGTAATGTGATGGTTTGTACATATATGTGTGTGGTGTGATGGTTTGTACATATATGTGTGTGGTGCGATGGTTTGTACATATATGTGTGTGGTGTGATGGTTTGTACATATATGTGTGTGGTGCGATGGTTTGTACATATCTGTGTGTGGTGTGATGGTTTGTACATATATGTGTGTGGTGTGATGGTTTGTACATATCTGTGTGTGGTGTGATGGTTTGTACATATATGTGTGTGGTGTGATGGTTTGTACATATCTGTGTGTGGTGCGATGGTTTGTACATATATGTATGTGGTGTGATGGTTTGTACATATATGTATGTGGTGTGATGGTTTGTACATATATGTGTGTGGTGCGATGGTTTGTACATATATGTATGTGGTGTGATGGTTTGTACATATATGTATGTGGTGTGATGGTTTGTACATATATGTGTGTGGTGCGATGGTTTGTACATATAAGTGTGTAGTGTGATGGTTTGTACATATATGTATGTGGTGTGATGGTTTGTACATATATGTATGTGGTGTGATGGTTTGTACATATATGTATGTGGTGTGATGGTTTGTACATATATGTGTGTGGTGCGATGGTTTGTACATATAAGTGTGTAGTGTGATGGTTTGTACATATATGTATGTGGTGTGATGGTTTGTACATATATGTGTGTGGTGTGATGGTTTGTACATATATGTATGTGGTGTGATGGTTTGTACATATATGTGTGTGGTGCGATGGTTTGTACATATATGTATGTGGTGTGATGGTTTGTACATATATGTATGTGGTGTGATGGTTTGTACATATATGTGTGTGGTGCGATGGTTTGTACATATATGTATGTGGTGTGATGGTTTGTACATATATGTATGTGGTGTGATGGTTTGTACATATATGTGTGTGGTGCGATGGTTTGTACATATAAGTGTGTAGTGTGATGGTTTGTACATATATGTATGTGGTGTGATGGTTTGTACATATATGTGTGTGGTGCGATGGTTTGTACATATATGTATGTGGTGTGATGGTTTGTACATATATGTGTGTGGTGTGATGGTTTGTACATATATGTATGTGGTGTGATGGTTTGTACATATATGTGTGGTGTGATGGTTTGTACATATATGTATGTGGTGTGATGGTTTGTACATATATGTGTGTGGTGCGATGGTTTGTACATATAAGTGTGTGGTGTGATGGTTTGTACATATATGTATGTGGTGTGATGGTTTGTACATATATGTGTGTGGTGTGATGGTTTGTACATATATGTATGTGGTGCGATGGTTTGTACATATCTGTGTGTGGTGTGATGGTTTGTACATATAAGTGTGTGGTGTGATGGTTTGTACATATATGTATGTGGTGTGATGGTTTGTACATATATGTGTGTGGTGCGATGGTTTGTACATATATGTATGTGGTGTGATGGTTTGTACATATATGTGTGTGGTGTGATGGTTTGTACATATATGTATGTGGTGTGATGGTTTGTACATATATGTGTGGTGTGATGGTTTGTACATATATGTATGTGGTGTGATGGTTTGTACATATATGTGTGTGGTGTGATGGTTTGTACATATATGTATGTGGTGCGATGGTTTGTACATATATGTATGTGGTGTGATGGTTTGTACATATATGTATGTGGTGTGATGGTTTGTACATATATGTATGTGGTGCGATGGTTTGTACATATAAGTGTGTGGTGTGATGGTTTGTACATATATGTATGTGGTGTGATGGTTTGTACATATATGTGTGTGGTGTGATGGTTTGTACATATATGTGTGTGGTGTGATGGTTTGTACATATATGTATGTGGTGCGATGGTTTGTACATATCTGTGTGTGGTGTGATGGTTTGTACATATATGTGTGTGGTGCGATGGTTTGTACATATATGTATGTGGTGTGATGGTTTGTACATATATGTGTGTGGTGTGATGGTTTGTACATATATGTATGTGGTGTGATGGTTTGTACATATATGTGTGGTGTGATGGTTTGTACATATATGTATGTGGTGTGATGGTTTGTACATATATGTGTGTGGTGCGATGGTTTGTACATATAAGTGTGTGGTGTGATGGTTTGTACATATATGTATGTGGTGCGATGGTTTGTACATATATGTGTGTGGTGTGATGGTTTGTACATATATGTGTGTGGTGTGATGGTTTGTACATATATGTGTGTGGTGTGATGGTTTGTACATATATGTGTGTGGTGTGATGGTTTGTACATATATGTGTGTGGTGTGATGGTTTGTACATATATGTGTGTGGTGTGATGGTTTGTACATATATGTGTGTGGTGTGATGGTTTGTACATATATGTATGTGGTGCGATGGTTTGTACATATATGTGTGTGGTGCGATGGTTTGTACATATATGTATGTGGTGTGATGGTTTGTACATATATGTGTGTGGTGTGATGGTTTGTACATATATGTGTGTGGTGTGATGGTTTGTACATATATGTATGTGGTGCGATGGTTTGTACATATATGTGTGTGGTGCGATGGTTTGTACATATATGTATGTGGTGTGATGGTTTGTACATATATGTGTGTGGTGCGATGGTTTGTACATATATGTGTGTGGTGCGATGGTTTGTACATATATGTATGTGGTGTGATGGTTTGTACATATATGTGTGTGGTGTGATGGTTTGTACATATCTGTGTGGTGCGATGGTTTGTACATATATGTGTGTAATGTGATGGTTTGTACATATATGTATGTGGTGCGATGGTTTGTACATATATGTGTGTAATGTGATGGTTTGTACATATATGTATGTGGTGTGATGGTTTGTACATATATGTATGTGGTGCGATGTTTTGTACATATCTGTGTGTGGTGCGATGGTTTGTACATATATGTGTGGTGCGATGGTTTGTACATATATGTGTGTAATGTGATGGTTTGTACATATATGTATGTGGTGCGATGGTTTGTACATATATGTGTGTAATGTGATGGTTTGTACATATATGTATGTGGTGTGATGGTTTGTACATATATGTATGTGGTGCGATGTTTTGTACATATCTGTGTGTGGTGTGATGGTTTGTACATATATGTGTGGTGCGATGGTTTGTACATATATGTGTGTAATGTGATGGTTTGTACATATATGTATGTGGTGCGATGGTTTGTACATATATGTGTGTAATGTGATGGTTTGTACATATATGTATGTGGTGTGATGGTTTGTACATATATGTATGTGGTGCGATGTTTTGTACATATATGTGTGTAATGTGATGGTTTGTACATATATGTATGTGGTGTGATGGTTTGTACATATATGTGTGTGGTGCGATGGTTTGTACATATATGTATGTGGTGTGATGGTTTGTACATATATGTATCTGGTGTGATGGTTTGTACATATATGTGTGTGGTGCGATGGTTTGTACATATCTGTGTGTGGTGCGATGGTTTGTACATATCTGTGTGTGGTGCGATGGTTTGTACATATATGTATGTGGTGTGATGGTTTGTACATATATGTATGTGGTGTGATGGTTTGTACATATCTGTGTGTGGTGCGATGGTTTGTACATATATGTATGTGGTGTGATGGTTTGTACATATATGTGTGTGGTGCGATGGTTTGTACATATCTGTGTGTGGTGCGATGGTTTGTACATATCTGTGTGTGGTGCGATGGTTTGTATATATATGTATGTGGTGTGATGGTTTGTACATATATGTGTGTGGTGCGATGGTTTGTACATATCTATGTATGTGGTGTGATGGTTTGTACATATATGTGTGGTGTGATGGTTTGTACATATCTGTGTGGTGTGATGGTTTGTACATATCTGTGTGTGGTGCGATGGTTTGTACATATCTGTGTGTGGTGTGATGGTTTGTACATATATGTGTGTGGTGTGATGGTTTGTACATATATGTGTGTGGTGTGATGGTTTGTACATATCTGTGTGTGGTGTGATGGTTTGTACATATATGTGTGTGGTGCGATGGTTTGTACATATCTGTGTGTGGTGTGATGGTTTGTACATATCTGTGTGTGGTGTGATGGTTTGTACATATCTGTGTGTGGTGTGATGGTTTGTACATATATGTGTGTGGTGCGATGGTTTGTACATATCTGTGTGTGGTGTGATGGTTTGTACATATCTGTGTGTGGTGTGATGGTTTGTACATATATGTGTGTGGTGCGATGGTTTGTACATATCTGTGTGTGGTGTGATGGTTTGTACATATCTGTGTGTGGTGTGATGGTTTGTACATATCTGTGTGTGGTGTGATGGTTTGTACATATATGTATGTGGTGCGATGGTTTGTACATATATGTATGTGGTGTGATGGTTTGTACATATATGTATGTGGTGTGATGGTTTGTACATATATGTGTGTGGTGCGATGGTTTGTACATATAAGTGTGTGGTGTGATGGTTTGTACATATATGTATGTGGTGCGATGGTTTGTACATATAAGTGTGTGGTGCGATGGTTTGTACATATATGTGTGTGGTGCGATGGTTTGTACATATATGTATGTGGTGTGATGGTTTGTACATATATGTGTGTGGTGTGATGGTTTGTACATATATGTGTGTGGTGCGATGGTTTGTACATATCTGTGTGTGGTGTGATGGTTTGTACATATATGTGTGTGGTGTGATGGTTTGTACATATCTGTGTGTGGTGCGATGGTTTGTACATATATGTATGTGGTGTGATGGTTTGTACATATATGTGTGTGGTGTGATGGTTTGTACATATATGTATGTGGTGCGATGGTTTGTACATATCTGTGTGTGGTGCGATGGTTTGTACATATCTGTGTGTGGTGTGATGGTTTGTACATATATGTGTGTGGTGCGATGGTTTGTACATATCTGTGTGTGGTGCGATGGCTTGTACATATATGTATGTGGTGCGATGGTTTGTACATATAAGTGTGTGGTGTGATGGTTTGTACATATATGTATGTGGTGCGATGGTTTGTACATATATGTGTGTGGTGTGATGGTTTGTACATATATGTGTGTGGTGTGATGGTTTGTACATATATGTATGTGGTGCGATGGTTTGTACATATATGTGTGTGGTGTGATGGTTTGTACATATATGTGTGTGGTGTGATGGTTTGTACATATCTGTATGTGGTGCGATGGTTTGTACATATATGTATGTGGTGCGATGGTTTGTACATATCTGTGTGTGGTGTGATGGTTTGTACATATCTGTGTGTGGTGTGATGGTTTGTACATATATGTGTGTGGTGTGATGGTTTGTACATATATGTGTGTGGTGTGATGGTTTGTACATATATGTATGTGGTGTGATGGTTTGTACATATATGTGTGTGGTGCGATGGTTTGTACATATATGTATGTGGTGTGATGGTTTCTACATATATGTATGTGGTGCGATGGTTTGTACATATATGTATGTGGTGTGATGGTTTGTACATATATGTGTGTGGTGTGATGGTTTGTACATATATGTGTGTGGTGCGATGGTTTGTACATATATGTGTGTGGTGCGATGGTTTGTACATATCTGTGTGTGGTGCGATGGTTTGTACATATATGTATGTGGTGTGATGGTTTGTACATATATGTATGTGGTGCGATGGTTTGTACATATCTGTGTGTGGTGTGATGGTTTGTACATTTATGTGTGTGGTGCGATGGTTTGTACATATATGTGTGTGGTGTGATGGTTTGTACATATATGTGTGTGGTGCGATGGTTTGTACATATATGTGTGTGGTGCGATGGTTTGTACATATATGTGTGTGGTGCGATGGTTTGTACATATATGTGTGTGGTGTGATGGTTTGTACATATATGTGTGTGGTGTGATGGTTTGTACATATATGTATGTGGTGCGATGGTTTGTACATATATGTATGTGGTGCGATGGTTTGTACATATATGTGTGTGGTGTGATGGTTTGTACATATATGTGTGTGGTGTGATGGTTTGTACATATATGTGTGTGGTGTGATGGTTTGTACATATCTGTGTGTGGTGCGATGGTTTGTACATATATGTGTGTGGTGCGATGGTTTGTACATATATGTGTGTGGTGTGATGGTTTGTACATATATGTGTGTGGTGTGATGGTTTGTACATATATGTGTGTGGTGTGATGGTTTGTACATATATGTGTGTGGTGTGATGGTTTGTACATATATGTATGTGGTGCGATGGTTTGTACATATATGTGTGTGGTGTGATGGTTTGTACATATATGTGTGTGGTGCGATGGTTTGTACATATATGTGTGTGGTGTGATGGTTTGTACATATATGTGTGTGGTGTGATGGTTTGTACATATATGTGTGTGGTGCGATGGTTTGTACATATATGTGTGTGGTGTGATGGTTTGTACATATATGTGTGTGGTGCGATGGTTTGTACATATATGTGTGTGGTGCGATGGTTTGTACATATATGTGTGTGGTGTGATGGTTTGTACATATATGTGTGTGGTGTGATGGTTTGTACATATATGTGTGTGGTGCGATGGTTTGTACATATATGTGTGTGGTGTGATGGTTTGTACATATATGTGTGTGGTGCGATGGTTTGTACATATATGTGTGTAATGTGATGGTTTGTACATATATGTATGTGGTGTGATGGTTTGTACATATATGTATGTGGTGCGATGTTTTGTACATATCTGTGTGTGGTGCGATGGTTTGTACATATATGTGTGTGGTGCGATGGTTTGTACATATATGTGTGTGG
Organism: Rana muscosa; assembly: GCA_029206835.1. Taxonomy (NCBI): domain Eukaryota; kingdom Metazoa; phylum Chordata; class Amphibia; order Anura; family Ranidae; genus Rana; species Rana muscosa. The sequence continues at coordinate 260,606,722 of CM055123.1, read as the reverse complement.
TGCGATGGTTTGTACATATCTGTGTGGTGCGATGGTTTGTACATATATGTGTGTGGTGCGATGGTTTGTACATATAAGTGTGTGGTGTGATGGTTTGTACATATATGTATGTGGTGTGACGGTTTGTACATATATGTGTGTAATGTGATGGTTTGTACATATCTGTGTGTGGTGTGATGGTTTGTACATATATGTGTGTGGTGTGATGGTTTGTACATATATGTATGTGGTGCGATGGTTTGTACATATATGTATGTGGTGTGATGGTTTGTACATATATGTATGTGGTGCGATGTTTTGTACATATCTGTGTGTGGTGTGATGGTTTGTACATATCTGTGTGTGGTGCGATGGTTTGTACATATATGTATGTGGTGCGATGGTTTGTACATATCTGTGTGTGGTGCGATGGTTTGTACATATATGTGTGTAATGTGATGGTTTGTACATATATGTGTGTGGTGTGATGGTTTGTACATATATGTGTGTGGTGCGATGGTTTGTACATATATGTGTGTGGTGTGATGGTTTGTACATATATGTGTGTGGTGCGATGGTTTGTACATATCTGTGTGTGGTGTGATGGTTTGTACATATATGTGTGTGGTGTGATGGTTTGTACATATCTGTGTGTGGTGTGATGGTTTGTACATATATGTGTGTGGTGTGATGGTTTGTACATATCTGTGTGTGGTGCGATGGTTTGTACATATATGTATGTGGTGTGATGGTTTGTACATATATGTATGTGGTGTGATGGTTTGTACATATATGTGTGTGGTGCGATGGTTTGTACATATATGTATGTGGTGTGATGGTTTGTACATATATGTATGTGGTGTGATGGTTTGTACATATATGTGTGTGGTGCGATGGTTTGTACATATAAGTGTGTAGTGTGATGGTTTGTACATATATGTATGTGGTGTGATGGTTTGTACATATATGTATGTGGTGTGATGGTTTGTACATATATGTATGTGGTGTGATGGTTTGTACATATATGTGTGTGGTGCGATGGTTTGTACATATAAGTGTGTAGTGTGATGGTTTGTACATATATGTATGTGGTGTGATGGTTTGTACATATATGTGTGTGGTGTGATGGTTTGTACATATATGTATGTGGTGTGATGGTTTGTACATATATGTGTGTGGTGTGATGGTTTGTACATATATGTATGTGGTGTGATGGTTTGTACATATATGTGTGGTGTGATGGTTTGTACATATATGTATGTGGTGTGATGGTTTGTACATATATGTGTGTGGTGCGATGGTTTGTACATATAAGTGTGTGGTGTGATGGTTTGTACATATATGTATGTGGTGTGATGGTTTGTACATATATGTGTGTGGTGCGATGGTTTGTACATATATGTATGTGGTGTGATGGTTTGTACATATATGTATGTGGTGCGATGGTTTGTACATATCTGTGTGTGGTGTGATGGTTTGTACATATAAGTGTGTGGTGTGATGGTTTGTACATATATGTATGTGGTGTGATGGTTTGTACATATATGTATGTGGTGCGATGGTTTGTACATATATGTATGTGGTGTGATGGTTTGTACATATATGTATGTGGTGCGATGGTTTGTACATATCTGTGTGTGGTGTGATGGTTTGTACATATAAGTGTGTGGTGTGATGGTTTGTACATATATGTATGTGGTGTGATGGTTTGTACATATATGTGTGTGGTGCGATGGTTTGTACATATATGTATGTGGTGTGATGGTTTGTACATATATGTGTGTGGTGTGATGGTTTGTACATATATGTATGTGGTGTGATGGTTTGTACATATATGTGTGGTGTGATGGTTTGTACATATATGTATGTGGTGTGATGGTTTGTACATATATGTGTGTGGTGTGATGGTTTGTACATATATGTATGTGGTGCGATGGTTTGTACATATATGTATGTGGTGTGATGGTTTGTACATATATGTATGTGGTGTGATGGTTTGTACATATATGTATGTGGTGCGATGGTTTGTACATATAAGTGTGTGGTGTGATGGTTTGTACATATATGTATGTGGTGTGATGGTTTGTACATATATGTGTGTGGTGTGATGGTTTGTACATATATGTGTGTGGTGTGATGGTTTGTACATATATGTATGTGGTGCGATGGTTTGTACATATCTGTGTGTGGTGTGATGGTTTGTACATATATGTGTGTGGTGCGATGGTTTGTACATATATGTATGTGGTGTGATGGTTTGTACATATATGTGTGTGGTGTGATGGTTTGTACATATATGTATGTGGTGTGATGGTTTGTACATATATGTGTGGTGTGATGGTTTGTACATATATGTATGTGGTGTGATGGTTTGTACATATATGTGTGTGGTGCGATGGTTTGTACATATAAGTGTGTGGTGTGATGGTTTGTACATATATGTATGTGGTGCGATGGTTTGTACATATATGTGTGTGGTGTGATGGTTTGTACATATATGTGTGTGGTGTGATGGTTTGTACATATATGTGTGTGGTGTGATGGTTTGTACATATATGTGTGTGGTGTGATGGTTTGTACATATATGTGTGTGGTGTGATGGTTTGTACATATATGTGTGTGGTGTGATGGTTTGTACATATATGTGTGTGGTGTGATGGTTTGTACATATATGTATGTGGTGCGATGGTTTGTACATATATGTGTGTGGTGCGATGGTTTGTACATATATGTATGTGGTGTGATGGTTTGTACATATATGTGTGTGGTGCGATGGTTTGTACATATATGTGTGTGGTGCGATGGTTTGTACATATATGTATGTGGTGTGATGGTTTGTACATATATGTGTGTGGTGTGATGGTTTGTACATATCTGTGTGGTGCGATGGTTTGTACATATATGTGTGTAATGTGATGGTTTGTACATATATGTATGTGGTGCGATGGTTTGTACATATATGTGTGTAATGTGATGGTTTGTACATATATGTATGTGGTGTGATGGTTTGTACATATATGTATGTGGTGCGATGTTTTGTACATATCTGTGTGTGGTGCGATGGTTTGTACATATATGTGTGGTGCGATGGTTTGTACATATATGTGTGTAATGTGATGGTTTGTACATATATGTATGTGGTGCGATGGTTTGTACATATATGTGTGTAATGTGATGGTTTGTACATATATGTATGTGGTGTGATGGTTTGTACATATATGTATGTGGTGCGATGTTTTGTACATATCTGTGTGTGGTGTGATGGTTTGTACATATATGTGTGGTGCGATGGTTTGTACATATATGTGTGTAATGTGATGGTTTGTACATATATGTATGTGGTGCGATGGTTTGTACATATATGTGTGTAATGTGATGGTTTGTACATATATGTATGTGGTGTGATGGTTTGTACATATATGTATGTGGTGCGATGTTTTGTACATATATGTGTGTAATGTGATGGTTTGTACATATATGTATGTGGTGTGATGGTTTGTACATATATGTGTGTGGTGCGATGGTTTGTACATATATGTATGTGGTGTGATGGTTTGTACATATATGTATCTGGTGTGATGGTTTGTACATATATGTGTGTGGTGCGATGGTTTGTACATATCTGTGTGTGGTGCGATGGTTTGTACATATCTGTGTGTGGTGCGATGGTTTGTACATATATGTATGTGGTGTGATGGTTTGTACATATATGTATGTGGTGTGATGGTTTGTACATATCTGTGTGTGGTGCGATGGTTTGTACATATATGTATGTGGTGTGATGGTTTGTACATATATGTGTGTGGTGCGATGGTTTGTACATATCTGTGTGTGGTGCGATGGTTTGTACATATCTGTGTGTGGTGCGATGGTTTGTATATATATGTATGTGGTGTGATGGTTTGTACATATATGTGTGTGGTGCGATGGTTTGTACATATCTATGTATGTGGTGTGATGGTTTGTACATATATGTGTGGTGTGATGGTTTGTACATATCTGTGTGGTGTGATGGTTTGTACATATCTGTGTGTGGTGCGATGGTTTGTACATATCTGTGTGTGGTGTGATGGTTTGTACATATATGGGTGTGGTGCGATGGTTTGTACATATCTGTGTGTGGTGTGATGGTTTGTACATATCTGTGTGTGGTGTGATGGTTTGTACATATATGTGTGTGGTGCGATGGTTTGTACATATCTGTGTGTGGTGTGATGGTTTGTACATATCTGTGTGTGGTGTGATGGTTTGTACATATCTGTGTGTGGTGTGATGGTTTGTACATATATGTGTGTGGTGCGATGGTTTGTACATATCTGTGTGTGGTGTGATGGTTTGTACATATCTGTGTGTGGTGTGATGGTTTGTACATATATGTGTGTGGTGCGATGGTTTGTACATATCTGTGTGTGGTGTGATGGTTTGTACATATCTGTGTGTGGTGTGATGGTTTGTACATATCTGTGTGTGGTGTGATGGTTTGTACATATATGTATGTGGTGCGATGGTTTGTACATATATGTATGTGGTGTGATGGTTTGTACATATATGTATGTGGTGTGATGGTTTGTACATATATGTGTGTGGTGCGATGGTTTGTACATATAAGTGTGTGGTGTGATGGTTTGTACATATATGTATGTGGTGCGATGGTTTGTACATATAAGTGTGTGGTGCGATGGTTTGTACATATATGTGTGTGGTGCGATGGTTTGTACATATATGTATGTGGTGTGATGGTTTGTACATATATGTGTGTGGTGTGATGGTTTGTACATATATGTGTGTGGTGCGATGGTTTGTACATATCTGTGTGTGGTGTGATGGTTTGTACATATATGTGTGTGGTGTGATGGTTTGTACATATCTGTGTGTGGTGCGATGGTTTGTACATATATGTATGTGGTGTGATGGTTTGTACATATATGTGTGTGGTGTGATGGTTTGTACATATATGTATGTGGTGCGATGGTTTGTACATATCTGTGTGTGGTGCGATGGTTTGTACATATCTGTGTGTGGTGTGATGGTTTGTACATATATGTGTGTGGTGCGATGGTTTGTACATATCTGTGTGTGGTGCGATGGCTTGTACATATATGTATGTGGTGCGATGGTTTGTACATATAAGTGTGTGGTGTGATGGTTTGTACATATATGTATGTGGTGCGATGGTTTGTACATATATGTGTGTGGTGTGATGGTTTGTACATATATGTGTGTGGTGTGATGGTTTGTACATATATGTATGTGGTGCGATGGTTTGTACATATATGTGTGTGGTGTGATGGTTTGTACATATATGTGTGTGGTGTGATGGTTTGTACATATCTGTATGTGGTGCGATGGTTTGTACATATATGTATGTGGTGCGATGGTTTGTACATATCTGTGTGTGGTGTGATGGTTTGTACATATCTGTGTGTGGTGTGATGGTTTGTACATATATGTGTGTGGTGTGATGGTTTGTACATATATGTGTGTGGTGTGATGGTTTGTACATATATGTATGTGGTGTGATGGTTTGTACATATCTGTGTGTGGTGTGATGGTTTGTACATATCTGTGTGTGGTGCGATGGTTTGTACATATATGTATGTGGTGTGATGGTTTGTACATATCTGTGTGTGGTGCGATGGTTTGTACATATATGTGTGTAATGTGATGGTTTGTACATATATGTGTGTGGTGTGATGGTTTGTACATATATGTGTGTGGTGCGATGGTTTGTACATATATGTGTGTGGTGTGATGGTTTGTACATATATGTGTGTGGTGCGATGGTTTGTACATATCTGTGTGTGGTGTGATGGTTTGTACATATATGTGTGTGGTGTGATGGTTTGTACATATCTGTGTGTGGTGTGATGGTTTGTACATATATGTGTGTGGTGTGATGGTTTGTACATATATGTATGTGGTGTGATGGTTTGTACATATATGTATGTGGTGTGATGGTTTGTACATATATGTATGTGGTGCGATGTTTTGTACATATCTGTGTGTGGTGCGATGGTTTGTACATATATGTGTGTGGTGTGATGGTTTGTACATATATGTATGTGGTGTGATGGTTTGTACATATATGTATGTGGTGCGATGGTTTGTACATATATGTGTGTGGTGTGATGGTTTGTACATATATGTGTGTGGTGTGATGGTTTGTACATATATGTGTGTGGTGTGATGGTTTGTACATATATGTATGTGGTGTGATGGTTTGTACATATATGTGTGTGGTGCGATGGTTTGTACATATATGTATGTGGTGTGATGGTTTGTACATATATGTATGTGGTGTGATGGTTTGTACATATATGTGTGTAATGTGATGGTTTGTACATATCTGTGTGTGGTGTGATGGTTTGTACATATATGTGTGTGGTGTGATGGTTTGTACATATATGTGTGTGGTGTGATGGTTTGTACATATATGTGTGTGGTGTGATGGTTTGTACATATATGTATGTGGTGCGATGGTTTGTACATATATGTGTGTGGTGTGATGGTTTGTACATATATGTGTGTGGTGCGATGGTTTGTACATATATGTGTGTGGTGTGATGGTTTGTACATATATGTGTGTGGTGTGATGGTTTGTACATATATGTGTGTGGTGCGATGGTTTGTACATATATGTGTGTGGTGTGATGGTTTGTACATATATGTGTGTGGTGCGATGGTTTGTACATATATGTGTGTGGTGCGATGGTTTGTACATATATGTGTGTGGTGCGATGGTTTGTACATATATGTGTGTGGTGTGATGGTTTGTACATATATGTGTGTGGTGCGATGGTTTGTACATATATGTGTGTAATGTGATGGTTTGTACATATATGTATGTGGTGTGATGGTTTGTACATATATGTATGTGGTGCGATGTTTTGTACATATCTGTGTGTGGTGCGATGGTTTGTACATATATGTGTGTGGTGCGATGGTTTGTACATATCTGTGTGGTGCGATGGTTTGTACATATATGTGTGTGGTGTGATGGTTTGTACATATATGTATGTGGTGTGATGGTTGTACATATATGTATGTGGTGTGATGGTTTGTACATATATGTATGTGGTGTGATGGTTTGTACATATATGTGTGGTGCGATGGTTTGTACATATATGTATGTGGTGTGATGGTTTGTACATATATGTGTGTGGTGTGATGGTTTGTACATATATGTGTGTCGTGCGATGGTTTGTACATATATGTGTGTAATGTGATGGTTTGTCCATATATGTATGTGGTGTGATGGTTTGTACATATATGTATGTGGTGCGATGTTTTGTACATATCTGTGTGTGGTGCGATGGTTTGTACATATATGTGTGTGGTGTGATGTTTTGTACATATCTGTGTGTGGTGTGATGGTTTGTACATATATGTGTGTCGTGCGATGGTTTGTACATATATGTGTGTAATGTGATGGTTTGTACATATATGTATGTGGTGTGATGGTTTGTACATATATGTATGTGGTGCGATGTTTTGTACATATATGTATGTGGTGTGATGGTTTGTACATATATGTGTGTGGTGTGATGGTTTGTACATATATGTATGTGGTGTGATGGTTTGTACATATATGTATGTGGTGTGATGGTTTGTACATATATGTATGTGGTGCGATGGTTTGTACATATCTGTGTGTGGTGCGATGGTTTGTACATATATGTATGTGGTGTGATGGTTTGTACATATATGTGTGTGGTGCGATGGTTTGTACATATCTGTGTGTGGTGCGATGGTTTGTACATATCTGTGTGTGGTGCGATGGTTTGTACATATCTGTGTGTGGTGCGATGGTTTGTACATATATGTGTGTGGTGTGATGGTTTGTACATATATGTGTGGTGCGATGGTTTGTACATATATGTGTGTGGTGTGATGGTTTGTACATATATGTGTGTGGTGCGATGGTTTGTACATATATGTATGTGGTGTGATGGTTTGTACATATATGTGTGTGGTGCGATGGTTTGTACATATCTGTGTGTGGTGCGATGGTTTGTACATATATGTATGTGGTGTGATGGTTTGTACATATATGTGTGTGGTGCGATGGTTTGTACATATCTGTGTGTGGTGTGATGGTTTGTACATATCTGTGTGGTGTGATGGTTTGTACATATATGTGTGTGGTGTGATGGTTTGTACATATCTGTGTGGTGTGATGGTTTGTACATATATGTGTGTGGTGCGATGGTTTGTACATATATGTGTGTGGTGTGATGGTTTGTACATATCTGTGTGTGGTGCGATGGTTTGTACATATATGTATGTGGTGTGATGGTTTGTACATATATGTGTGTGGTGCGATGGTTTGTACATATAAGTGTGTGGTGTGATGGTTTGTACATATATGTGTGTGGTGCGATGGTTTGTACATATAAGTGTGTGGTGTGATGGTTTGTACATATATGTGTGTGGTGTGATGGTTTGTACATATATGTATGTGGTGCGATGGTTTGTACATATATGTATGTGGTGTGATGGTTTGTACATATATGTATGTGGTGTGATGGTTTGTACATATATGTATGTGGTGCGATGGTTTGTACATATAAGTGTGTGGTGTGATGGTTTGTACATATATGTGTGTGGTGTGATGGTTTGTACATATATGTGTGTGGTGTGATGGTTTGTACATATATGTGTGTGGTGTGATGGTTTGTACATATATGTGTGTGGTGTGATGGTTTGTACATATATGTGTGTGGTGTGATGGTTTGTACATACATGTGTGTGGTGTGATGGTTTGTACATATATGTATGTGGTGCGATGGTTTGTACATATATGTGTGTGGTGTGATGGTTTGTACATATATGTATGTGGTGTGATGGTTTGTACATATATGTGTGTGGTGCGATGGTTTGTACATATATGTGTGTGGTGCGATGGTTTGTACATATATGTATGTGGTGTGATGGTTTGTACATATATGTGTGTGGTGTGATGGTTTGTACATATATGTGTGTGGTGTGATGGTTTGTACATATATGTATGTGGTGCGATGGTTTGTACATATATGTGTGTGGTGCGATGGTTTGTACATATATGTATGTGGTGTGATGGTTTGTACATATATGTGTGTGGTGCGATGGTTTGTACATATATGTGTGTGGTGCGATGGTTTGTACATATATGTATGTGGTGTGATGGTTTGTACATATATGTGTGTGGTGTGATGGTTTGTACATATCTGTGTGGTGCGATGGTTTGTACATATATGTGTGTAATGTGATGGTTTGTACATATATGTATGTGGTGCGATGGTTTGTACATATATGTGTGTAATGTGATGGTTTGTACATATATGTATGTGGTGTGATGGTTTGTACATATATGTATGTGGTGCGATGTTTTGTACATATCTGTGTGTGGTGCGATGGTTTGTACATATATGTGTGGTGCGATGGTTTGTACATATATGTGTGTAATGTGATGGTTTGTACATATATGTATGTGGTGCGATGGTTTGTACATATATGTGTGTAATGTGATGGTTTGTACATATATGTATGTGGTGTGATGGTTTGTACATATATGTATGTGGTGCGATGTTTTGTACATATCTGTGTGTGGTGTGATGGTTTGTACATATATGTGTGGTGCGATGGTTTGTAAATATATGTGTGTAATGTGATGGTTTGTACATATATGTATGTGGTGCGATGGTTTGTACATATATGTGTGTAATGTGATGGTTTGTACATATATGTATGTGGTGTGATGGTTTGTACATATATGTATGTGGTGCGATGTTTTGTACATATCTGTGTGTGGTGCGATGGTTTGTACATATATGTATCTGGTGTGATGGTTTGTACATATATGTGTGTGGTGCGATGGTTTGTACATATCTGTGTGTGGTGCGATGGTTTGTACATATCTGTGTGTGGTGCGATGGTTTGTACATATATGTATGTGGTGTGATGGTTTGTACATATATGTATGTGGTGTGATGGTTTGTACATATCTGTGTGTGGTGCGATGGTTTGTACATATATGTATGTGGTGTGATGGTTTGTACATATATGTGTGTGGTGCGATGGTTTGTACATATCTGTGTGTGGTGCGATGGTTTGTACATATCTGTGTGTGGTGCGATGGTTTGTACATATATGTGTGTGGTGCGATGGTTTGTACATATCTATGTATGTGGTGTGATGGTTTGTACATATATGTGTGGTGTGATGGTTTGTACATATCTGTGTGGTGTGATGGTTTGTACATATCTGTGTGTGGTGCGATGGTTTGTACATATCTGTGTGTGGTGTGATGGTTTGTACATATATGTGTGTGGTGCGATGGTTTGTACATATCTGTGTGTGGTGTGATGGTTTGTACATATCTGTGTGTGGTGTGATGGTTTGTACATATATGTGTGTGGTGCGATGGTTTGTACATATCTGTGTGTGGTGTGATGGTTTGTACATATCTGTGTGTGGTGTGATGGTTTGTACATATCTGTGTGTGGTGTGATGGTTTGTACATATATGTGTGTGGTGCGATGGTTTGTACATATCTGTGTGTGGTGTGATGGTTTGTACATATCTGTGTGTGGTGTGATGGTTTGTACATATATGTGTGTGGTGCGATGGTTTGTACATATCTGTGTGTGGTGTGATGGTTTGTACATATCTGTGTGTGGTGTGATGGTTTGTACATATCTGTGTGTGGTGTGATGGTTTGTACATATATGTATGTGGTGCGATGGTTTGTACATATATGTATGTGGTGTGATGGTTTGTACATATATGTATGTGGTGTGATGGTTTGTACATATATGTGTGTGGTGCGATGGTTTGTACATATAAGTGTGTGGTGTGATGGTTTGTACATATATGTATGTGGTGCGATGGTTTGTACATATAAGTGTGTGGTGCGATGGTTTGTACATATATGTGTGTGGTGCGATGGTTTGTACATATATGTATGTGGTGTGATGGTTTGTACATATATGTGTGTGGTGTGATGGTTTGTACATATATGTGTGTGGTGCGATGGTTTGTACATATCTGTGTGTGGTGTGATGGTTTGTACATATATGTGTGTGGTGTGATGGTTTGTACATATCTGTGTGTGGTGCGATGGTTTGTACATATATGTATGTGGTGTGATGGTTTGTACATATATGTGTGTGGTGTGATGGTTTGTACATATATGTATGTGGTGCGATGGTTTGTACATATCTGTGTGTGGTGCGATGGTTTGTACATATCTGTGTGTGGTGTGATGGTTTGTACATATATGTGTGTGGTGCGATGGTTTGTACATATCTGTGTGTGGTGCGATGGCTTGTACATATATGTATGTGGTGCGATGGTTTGTACATATATGTGTGTGGTGTGATGGTTTGTACATATATGTATGTGGTGTGATGGTTTGTACATATATGTGTGTGGTGTGATGGTTTGTACATATATGTATGTGGTGTGATGGTTTGTACATATATGTGTGTGGTGCGATGGTTTGTACATATCTGTGTGTGGTGCGATGGTTTGTACATATATGTGTGTGGTGTGATGGTTTGTACATATATGTATGTGGTGTGATGGTTTGTACATATATGTATGTGGTGCGATGGTTTGTACATATATGTGTGTGGTGTGATGGTTTGTACATATATGTGTGTGGTGTGATGGTTTGTACATATATGTGTGTGGTGTGATGGTTTGTACATATATGTATGTGGTGTGATGGTTTGTACATATATGTGTGTGGTGCGATGGTTTGTACATATATGTATGTGGTGTGATGGTTTGTACATATATGTATGTGGTGTGATGGTTTGTACATATATGTGTGTAATGTGATGGTTTGTACATATCTGTGTGTGGTGTGATGGTTTGTACATATATGTATGTGGTGTGATGGTTTGTACATATATGTGTGTGGTGTGATGGTTTGTACATATATGTGTGTGGTGTGATGGTTTGTACATATATGTGTGTGGTGCGATGGTTTGTACATATCTGTGTGTGGTGCGATGGTTTGTACATATATGTATGTGGTGTGATGGTTTGTACATATATGTGTGTGGTGCGATGGTTTGTACATATCTGTGTGTGGTGCGATGGTTTGTACATATCTGTGTGTGGTGCGATGGTTTGTATATATATGTATGTGGTGTGATGGTTTGTACATATATGTGTGTGGTGCGATGGTTTGTACATATCTGTGTGTGGTGCGATGGTTTGTACATATCTGTGTGTGGTGCGATGGTTTGTACATATATGTATGTGGTGTGATGGTTTGTACATATATGTATGTGGTGTGATGGTTTGTACATATCTGTGTGTGGTGCGATGGTTTGTACATATATGTATGTGGTGTGATGGTTTGTACATATATGTGTGTGGTGCGATGGTTTGTACATATCTGTGTGTGGTGCGATGGTTTGTACATATCTGTGTGTGGTGCGATGGTTTGTATATATATGTATGTGGTGTGATGGTTTGTACATATATGTGTGTGGTGCGATGGTTTGTACATATCTATGTATGTGGTGTGATGGTTTGTACATATATGTGTGGTGTGATGGTTTGTACATATCTGTGTGGTGTGATGGTTTGTACATATCTGTGTGTGGTGCGATGGTTTGTACATATCTGTGTGTGGTGTGATGGTTTGTACATATATGTGTGTGGTGCGATGGTTTGTACATATCTGTGTGTGGTGCGATGGTTTGTACATATCTGTGTGTGGTGTGATGGTTTGTACATATCTGTGTGTGGTGTGATGGTTTGTACATATCTGTGTGTGGTGTGATGGTTTGTACATATATGTGTGTGGTGCGATGGTTTGTACATATCTGTGTGTGGTGTGATGGTTTGTACATATCTGTGTGTGGTGTGATGGTTTGTACATATATGTGTGTGGTGCGATGGTTTGTACATATCTGTGTGTGGTGTGATGGTTTGTACATATCTGTGTGTGGTGTGATGGTTTGTACATATCTGTGTGTGGTGTGATGGTTTGTACATATATGTATGTGGTGCGATGGTTTGTACATATATGTATGTGGTGTGATGGTTTGTACATATATGTATGTGGTGTGATGGTTTGTACATATATGTGTGTGGTGCGATGGTTTGTACATATAAGTGTGTGGTGTGATGGTTTGTACATATATGTATGTGGTGCGATGGTTTGTACATATAAGTGTGTGGTGCGATGGTTTGTACATATATGTGTGTGGTGCGATGGTTTGTACATATATGTATGTGGTGTGATGGTTTGTACATATATGTGTGTGGTGTGATGGTTTGTACATATATGTGTGTGGTGCGATGGTTTGTACATATCTGTGTGTGGTGTGATGGTTTGTACATATATGTGTGTGGTGTGATGGTTTGTACATATCTGTGTGTGGTGCGATGGTTTGTACATATATGTATGTGGTGTGATGGTTTGTACATATATGTGTGTGGTGTGATGGTTTGTACATATATGTATGTGGTGCGATGGTTTGTACATATCTGTGTGTGGTGCGATGGTTTGTACATATCTGTGTGTGGTGTGATGGTTTGTACATATATGTGTGTGGTGCGATGGTTTGTACATATCTGTGTGTGGTGCGATGGCTTGTACATATATGTATGTGGTGCGATGGTTTGTACATATAAGTGTGTGGTGTGATGGTTTGTACATATATGTATGTGGTGCGATGGTTTGTACATATATGTGTGTGGTGTGATGGTTTGTACATATATGTGTGTGGTGTGATGGTTTGTACATATATGTGTGTGGTGTGATGGTTTGTACATATATGTATGTGGTGCGATGGTTTGTACATATATGTGTGTGGTGTGATGGTTTGTACATATATGTGTGTGGTGTGATGGTTTGTACATATCTGTATGTGGTGCGATGGTTTGTACATATATGTATGTGGTGCGATGGTTTGTACATATCTGTGTGTGGTGTGATGGTTTGTACATATCTGTGTGTGGTGTGATGGTTTGTACATATATGTGTGTGGTGTGATGGTTTGTACATATATGTGTGTGGTGTGATGGTTTGTACATATATGTATGTGGTGTGATGGTTTGTACATATATGTGTGTGGTGCGATGGTTTGTACATATATGTATGTGGTGTGATGGTTTCTACATATATGTATGTGGTGCGATGGTTTGTACATATATGTATGTGGTGTGATGGTTTGTACATATATGTGTGTGGTGTGATGGTTTGTACATATATGTGTGTGGTGTGATGGTTTGTACATATATGTGTGTGGTGTGATGGTTTGTACATATATGTATGTGGTGTGATGGTTTGTACATATATGTGTGTGGTGTGATGGTTTGTACATATATGTATGTGGTGTGATGGTTTGTACATATATGTGTGTGGTGCGATGGTTTGTACATATCTGTGTGTGGTGCGATGGTTTGTACATATATGTGTGTGGTGTGATGGTTTGTACATATATGTATGTGGTGTGATGGTTTGTACATATATGTATGTGGTGCGATGGTTTGTACATATATGTGTGTGGTGTGATGGTTTGTACATATATGTGTGTGGTGTGATGGTTTGTACATATATGTGTGTGGTGTGATGGTTTGTACATATATGTATGTGGTGTGATGGTTTGTACATATATGTGTGTGGTGCGATGGTTTGTACATATATGTATGTGGTGTGATGGTTTGTACATATATGTATGTGGTGTGATGGTTTGTACATATATGTGTGTAATGTGATGGTTTGTACATATCTGTGTGTGGTGTGATGGTTTGTACATATATGTATGTGGTGTGATGGTTTGTACATATATGTGTGTGGTGTGATGGTTTGTACATATATGTGTGTGGTGTGATGGTTTGTACATATATGTGTGTGGTGTGATGGTTTGTACATATATGCGTGTGGTGTGATGTTTGTACATATCTGTGTGTGGTGCGATGGTTTGTACATATATGTATGTGGTGTGATGGTTTGTACATATATGTGTGTGGTGTGATGGTTTGTACATATATGTGTGTGGTGCGATGGTTTGTACATATCTGTGTGTGGTGTGATGGTTTGTACATATATGTGTGTAGTGTGATGGTTTGTACATATCTGTGTGTGGTGTGATGGTTTGTACATATCTGTGTGTGGTGTGATGGTTTGTACATATATGTATGTGGTGTGATGGTTTGTACATATATGTGTGTGGTGTGATGGTTTGTACATATAAGTGTGTGGTGTGATGGTTTGTACATATATGTGTGTGGTGTGATGGTTTGTACATATATGTGTGTGGTGTTATGGTTTGTACATATATGTGTGTGGTGCGATGGTTTGTACATACATGTGTGTGGTGCGATGGTTTGTACATATCTGTGTGTGGTGTGATGGTTTGTACATATATGTGTGTGGTGTGATGGTTTGTACATATATGTGTGTGGTGTGATGGTTTGTACATATATGTGTGTGGTGTTATGGTTTGTACATATATGTATGTGGTGCGATGGTTTGTACATATCTGTGTGTGGTGTGATGGTTTGTACATATATGTGTGTGGTGCGATGGTTTGTACATATATGTGTGTGGTGTGATGGTTTGTACATATATGTGTGTGGTGTGATGGTTTGTACATATCTGTGTGGTGTGATGGTTTGTACATATATGTATGTGGTGTGATGGTTTGTACATATATGTATGTGGTGCGATGGTTTGTACATATCTGTGTGTGGTGTGATGGTTTGTACATATATGTGTGTGGTGTGATGGTTTGTACATATCTGTGTGTGGTGTGATGGTTTGTACATATATGTGTGTGGTGTGATGGTTTGTACATATATGTATGTGGTGTGATGGTCTGTACATATATGTATGTGGTGCGATGTTTTGTACATATCTGTGTGTGGTGCGATGGTTTGTACATATATGTGTGTGGTGTGATGGTTTGTACATATATGTATGTGGTGTTATGGTTTGTACATATTTGTATGTGGTGCGATGGTTTGTACATATATGTGTGTGGTGTGATGGTTTGTACATATAAGTGTGTGGTGTGATGGTTTGTACATATCTGTGTGTGGTGTGATGGTTTGTACATATATGTGTGTGGTGCGATGGTTTGTACATATATGTATGTGGTGCGATGGTTTGTACATATATGTATGTGGTGTGATGGTTTGTACATATCTGTGTGTGGTGTGATGGTTTGTACATATATGTATGTGGTGTGATGGTTTGTACATATATGTGTGTGGTGTGATGGTTTGTACATATATGTGTGTGGTGTGATGGTTTGTACATATCTGTGTGTGGTGTGATGGTTTGTACATATATGTATGTGGTGTGATGGTTTGTACATATATGTGTGTGGTGTGATGGTTTGTACATATAAGTGTGTGGTGTGATGGTTTGTACATATCTGTGTGTGGTGCGATGGTTTGTACATATATGTATGTGGTGTGATGGTTTGTACATATATGTATGTGGTGTGATGGTTTGTACATATATGTATGTGGTGTGATGTTTTGTACATATCTGTGTGTGGTGCGATGGTTTGTACATATCTGTGTGTGGTGCGATGGTTTGTACATATATGTATGTGGTGTGATGTTTTGTACATATATGTGTGTGGTGTGATGGTTTGTACATATCTGTGTGTGGTGTGATGGTTTGTACATATCTGTGTGTGGTGTGATGGTTTGTACATATATGTATGTGGTGTGATGGTTTGTACATATATGTATGTGGTGTGATGGTTTGTACATATATGTATGTGGTGTGATGTTTTGTACATATCTGTGTGTGGTGTGATGGTTTGTACATATATGTGTGTGGTGTGATGGTTTGTACATATCTGTGTGTGGTGTGATGGTTTGTACATATCTGTGTGTGGTGTGATGGTTTGTACATATATGTATGTGGTGTGATGGTTTGTACATATATGTATGTGGTGTGATGGTTTGTACATATATGTATGTGGTGTGATGTTTTGTACATATCTGTGTGTGGTGCGATGGTTTGTACATATATGTGTGTGGTGTGATGGTTTGTACATATATGTATGTGGTGCGATGGTTTGTACATATCTGTGTGTGGTGTGATGGTTTGTACATATATGTATGTGGTGTGATGGTTTGTACATATAGTGTGTGGTGTGATGGTTTGTACATATCTGTGTGTGGTGTGATGGTTTGTACATATCTGTGTGTGGTGTGATGGTTTGTACATATATGTGTGTGGTGCGATGGTTTGTACATATATGTGTGTGGTGTGATGGTTTGTACATATATGTGTGTGGTGTGATGGTTTGTACATATATGTGTGTGGTGTGATGGTTTGTACATATATGTATGTGGTGTGATGGTTTGTACATATATGTATGTGGTGCGATGGTTTGTACATATATGTGTGTGGTGTGATGGTTTGTACATATATGTGTGTGGTGTGATGGTTTGTACATATATGTGTGTGGTGTGATGGTTTGTACATATATGTATGTGGTGTGATGGTTTGTACATATATGTGTGTGGTGTGATGGTTTGTACATATCTGTGTGTGGTGCGATGGTTTGTACATATCTGTGTGTGGTGTGATGGTTTGTACATATCTGTGCGTGGTGTGATGGTTTGTACATATATGTATGTGGTGCGATGGTTTGTACATATATGTGTGTGGTGCGATGGTTTGTACATATATGTATGTGGTGTGATGGTTTGTACATATATGTATGTGGTGCGATGGTTTGTACATATATGTGTGTGGTGCGATGGTTTGTACATATATGTGTGTGGTGTGATGGTTTGTACATATATGTATGTGGTGCGATGGTTTGTACATATATGTGTGTGGTGTGATGGTTTGTACATATATGTGTGTGGTGTGATGGTTTGTACATATATGTATGTGGTGCGATGGTTTCTACATATATGTATGTGGTGTGATGGTTTGTACATATATGTGTGTGGTGTGATGGTTTGTACATATATGTGTGTAATGTGATGGTTTGTACATATCTGTGTGTGGTGTGATGGTTTGTACATATCTGTGTGGTGTGATGGTTTGTACATATATGTGTGTGGTGTGATGGTTTGTACATATCTGTGTGTGGTGTGATGGTTTGTACATATATGTATGTGGTGTGATGGTTTGTACATATATGTATGTGGTGTGATGGTTTGTACTGTGAGGGGGTTAGCTCGGCAGCGGGTATGTGTGACCCCCGGGATGGGCTCCCCACCCAAAAACAGGCCCAGCAGACGGAGGTTGTGGTTTTCAAAATCAAAAAGGTGCGGTTTATTTTCTATTTACAGTGACAAAAACACAGCAAGGCAAAAAAACATAAACAAAATAAATCCTGGTCAACTTGACCTCTGACTAAACTTACAGGTTTCCTAACTAACGACTGGGATCAGCCTAGTGCTGTCCTAGTCCCTGGTTTTAAATGTCCAAGCAAAATATAGCCACACAGGCTTTCTCTCACCGCACAGGGGTTCACTCTCCCTAGACAGTCCACACAGGTCTGCTTCCAGGCATGAGCTAACATCTAATGAAGCTGGGATTTCTTATAGAGGCCTAAATGAGCTGACAAGGTTCAGCTGATCTCATCAACTCCCTGTCTGCACGACGCCCAGCCCTCTCCCTAGAGGTATGAGTCATCAATGAGCCCACTAGTCTCAGCTGGGCTTATACAACTCTCCACCTAGCTGTATAAGTCGGCGTAAAGCCTGAATCTGGGCGAAATATATCTACCCCCCTGGATGCAACCAGGTGACTTTACCTTCCTGCTGTCACATACCCCCCCCTCTTGTTTTAACCTCGGGGTTGGAACACCAGCAATCAGGCATTCATGTACTCGAGACAAAGCATCCACATTCCCCATTTGAACGCCAGGGCGATGCTTTACTGTGAAGTTGAATTCCTGGAGGGCCAGGAACCACCTATTCACTCTTCTATTTGTTTCCTTGTTTTGAGCCATCCACTTTAACGGAGCGTGATCCGTAACCATGTCAAAATGCCTACCTAGCAGGTAGTACCGAAGGGAATCTAGAGCCCACTTCACCGCTAAACACTCCTTTTCAACGGTGGCGTAATTTACCTCATGGGACTTCAACTTCCTGCTGAGGTAAATGACTGGGTGCTCTTCCCCGTTCCAGACCTGGGACAATACTGCTCCTAACCCCACATCTGACGCATCACTTTGTACGACAAAGTCTCTAGAGAAGTCGGGTGAGTACAACACTGGCTGGCTACATAAGGCTTGTTTCAAGAACTGGAATGCTGCCTCAGCCTCGGGGGTCCATTTAATCATGACCGACCCTTTCCCCTTCGTCAGGTTGGTTAGGGGCACAGCCTTAGAAGCAAAGTGGGGAATGAATCGCCGATAATACCCAGCGATTCCCAGAAAGGCTCGTACCTGCTTCTTGCTGTTGGGACGTGGCCAACTCTGGATGGCCTCGACTTTGTTGAGTTGGGGTTTTATTACTCCCCTCCCAATGGTGTACCCAAGATATTTGGCCTCCTCCTGCCCAATGGTACACTTCTTGGGGTTAGCCGTAAACCCTGCTTCCCGAACAGAGTCCAGGACTGCTTGCACTTTTGGCAGATGTGAGGCCCAATCTGTGCTATGGACAATTACATCATCCAGGTAAGCCGCAGCATACTTCCGATGGGGCCTCAGCATCTGGTCCATTTTCCGCTGGAATGTGGCCGGCGCATTCTGTAACCCGAACGGCATTCTTTTATATTGGAACGCCCCGTCTGGGGTTACAAATGCGGTTTTCTCTTTGGCCGACTTGGCCAGGGGGATTTGCCAATACCCTTTTGTGAGGTCAAGAGTCGTCATGTATCGGGCTGTTCCCAGCCGGTCGATCAACTCATCTATACGTGGCATGGGGTAGGTGTCAAATTTTGTAACTTTGTTCAACTGACGAAAATCGTTACAAAATCGCCAGCTCCCATCCGGTTTAGGCACCAACACAATGGGACTAGACCAATCACTTTGGGACTCCTCTATCACCCCTAAGTTCAGCATTTTCTGTACTTCCTCCCGTATTGCCTCCCGTCGGGCCTCTGGGATCCGATAGGGTTTTAACTTCACCCTTTCACCGGGCGGGGTAATAATGTCATGCTCTACCCCAGATGTTTGTCCGGGCAGCTCAGAGAATACCTCCTTGTTGCGAAGCACAAACTCCTTAACCTCCTGTTGTTGGGGTTGTGACAAGGTGGCTGCGATTCCAACCTCAGGAATCACGCAACCAGTTTGAGCTGGTGACCAAGTGTCTGCGACTAGGGACTCTCTATCCCTCCAGGCTTTCAACAGATTAACGTGATAGATCTGTTCGGGCTTTCGCCTTCCTGGTTGTCTGACCTTGTAATTCACTTCGCTCACTTTTTCCATTATCTCGTAGGGGCCTTGCCATTTGGCAAGGAATTTACTTTCAACCGTAGGGACAAGTACCAATATCCTATCCCCCGGGGAAAAGGTACGGGTCTTGGCTCCACGGTTGTACACTCTCTGCTGTGCCAACTGCGCTTGGGCCAAATGTTCCTTCACGATGGGCATTACCTGTGCAATTCGATCTTGCATCAGGGCGACATGCTCAATCACACTCCTGTGGGGAGAACTCTCACTTTCCCAAGTTTCCTTGGCAATATCCAACAGCCCTCTTGGGTGTCTCCCATACAGTAACTCAAAGGGGGAGAATCCCGTAGAGGATTGGGGCACCTCCCTAATAGCAAACATCAAATAAGGAAGTAGACAGTCCCAATCCCTTCCATCTCTATCCACCACTTTCTTCAACATTTGTTTTAGGGTTTTGTTGAATCTTTCAACCAGCCCGTCGGTTTGGGGGTGATACACAGATGTACGCAATTGCGTCACTTTGAACAATTTACACAGCTCTTTCATAACCCGGGACATAAAGGGTGTACCTTGGTCCGTAAGCAGTTCTTTACAAATACCCACCCGGCTAAAAACAAGAGATAGCTCTTTGGCTATGGTTTTGGCCGAGGTATTTCTGAGAGGGATCGCTTCTGGATAACGGGTGGCATAGTCCATTATAACCAATATGTACTGGTGCCCCCTAGCGGACTTGATTATAGGACCTACCAAATCCATTGCGATTCTCTCAAACGGGACCTCAATGATGGGTAGAGGGACCAGCGGGCTACGGAAATGTGGCATCGGGGCCGACCTCTGACACACAGGGCAGGAGGAACAATAATTTTCTATGTCCTTCATCACCCCAGGCCAATAGAATCTCTGTAATACCCTCTCTCGGGTTTTCTCTGTCCCCAGATGACCTCCAAGAATGTGCCCATGGGCCAACTCCAACACCAACTTCCTGTAAGGTTTGGGCACCACAAGCTGCTCAACGGTTTCTTCTGCCCTTTTTGCCACCCGATACAGTAGGTCCTTCTCTACGCTGAAGTATGGGTAAGTGCCGGTATTATCTGGGTTCACTAACTCGCCATCTATTTTCACTACGTTTTCCCGTGCCTTTATTAGGGCGGGGTCTTTCAACTGTTCTGTGGCAAAGTTTTCCCTGTGAACCTCAAGATCAGAAAACTCCACAGACGGTAGGTTTTCGTCTGAGGAGGTGGGCTCCTCTCCAGTTTCTTGAGTCTCCCCTGCCAATACTGACAAGGGAAATTCCGGAGAGTCCTCACCACTCTCAGGGGAGTTCTGGCTATCACATTCCTGGTACATAGGGGCACCAGTGGGGGGCTCAGGATCATCCCACAGTTCCCAGAACTTCGGAAAATCCCTTCCCACAATGGCGTCATGCGGTAACTGAGATACTAAGCCCACTGGATGAGAGAGGGTACCTTTGGGGGTCTCGAAACACACTGTAGTCACTGGATACTCTCGGGTGTCCCCATGCACACAAATAACGGCTACCTTGCTATTCCCAGAGACCTCTGTTTTAACTAACTCAGCCTTTATCAGGGTCACAAGGCTACCTGAATCCAGCAATACCACAACATTTCTACCATTAATACACATTTTGCATAAATGTTTCTCAGTTCCCCGAATGGCAGTGCATGCGACTGTCGCACACAGCGACTGACGTCTGCCCGTCAGAAAGTCACACTGCATGGGTTCCTCCAAAACCGGGCAATTTGCTGCAATATGTCCCGCTTGCCGGCAGCGGTAGCAAACGATCCTTCTTGCCGCCTCTTGAGCCGCTGATTTCCCAGGCTGTTCTCGCCAAACTTGGGGTAGAGCTCCCACCCTCTCACTCTCTCCACCCTTACCCCTTGGAATCATCTTATCCGCCCCTGGGGATGGTCTGGTCTTAGGGTGGAAAGTCCGAGTGTCTCTGGAAGAGGCCGTCAGGTTCTCTGTAGCCAAGTATTTCTCCACACGATCCACAAGACCATCGGCCGTCTCTGGGTCTCCATGGCTTACCCACTTTTGGATGGCAGTAGGAAGAGCTCTCAAAAACCGATCCATTACAACACGTTCCACAATCTTTGGTGCGGACAAAGTCTCTGGCTGTAGCCACTTTCTGCTCAGGTGAATGAGATCATACATTTGAGACCTGGGGGGTTTTCCAAGCTGGAAAGTCCAGTTATGCACACGCTGAGCCCGGACAGCCAGGGTGACACCCAGCCTTGCCAATATTTCAGCTTTTAGCATCACATAGTCTTTTGCTTGGTTAGGCTCTAGGTCATAGTAAGCTTTCTGCGATTCACCAGTTAACAGAGGAGCCACTAGTCCAGCCCACTGCTCCTCAGGCCACTTTTCTCTTTCAGCGGTCCTTTCAAATGTGGTCAAAAATACCTCTGGATCATCCTCTCCAGTCATTTTTGTCAATAAACGACTCACCCCAAAGGACGCGGTATTAGTGGGACGGCTTTCCTCACTGGTCTGCGGACGTTGCTGCATTACTGCTTCCATCTGTTGTTGTAGTCTCTGCTCTTGCTTCTGCAACAGGTCTATGAAGCGGGCCTCAGATTGCTGTTGGGCTTGTTGCTGAGCCTCCAGACTCTGTTGTAAAGTTGCAAGGCTCTGTTGATGAGCTTGCTGCTGGGCTGCAAGGCTCCTTTGCAAACCTGCATTTGTCTGCTGTTGATTGGCATTTGCTAGAGCCAGCTGTTTCAGTATCTCCTCCATACTGGCTTAAAAAAAACTGCCACTGGTTCTCCACCAACTGTGAGGGGGTTAGCTCGGCAGCGGGTATGTGTGACCCCCGGGATGGGCTCCCCACCCAAAAACAGGCCCAGCAGACGGAGGTTGTGGTTTTCAAAATCAAAAAGGTGCGGTTTATTTTCTATTTACAGTGACAAAAACACAGCAAGGCAAAAAAACATAAACAAAATAAATCCTGGTCAACTTGACCTCTGACTAAACTTACAGGTTTCCTAACTAACGACTGGGATCAGCCTAGTGCTGTCCTAGTCCCTGGTTTTAAATGTCCAAGCAAAATATAGCCACACAGGCTTTCTCTCACCGCACAGGGGTTCACTCTCCCTAGACAGTCCACACAGGTCTGCTTCCAGGCATGAGCTAACATCTAATGAAGCTGGGATTTCTTATAGAGGCCTAAATGAGCTGACAAGGTTCAGCTGATCTCATCAACTCCCTGTCTGCACGACGCCCAGCCCTCTCCCTAGAGGTATGAGTCATCAATGAGCCCACTAGTCTCAGCTGGGCTTATACAACTCTCCACCTAGCTGTATAAGTCGGCGTAAAGCCTGAATCTGGGCGAAATATATCTACCCCCCTGGATGCAACCAGGTGACTTTACCTTCCTGCTGTCACAGTACATATATGTATGTGGTGTGATGGTTTGTACATATCTGTGTGTGGTGCGATGGTTTGTACATATCTGTGTGTGGTGTGATGGTTTGTACATATATGTATGTGGTGCGATGGTTTGTACATATATGTGTGTGGTGTGATGGTTTGTACATATATGTATGTGGTGTGATGGTTTGTACATATATGTATGTGGTGTGATGGTTTGTACATATCTGTGTGTGGTGTGATGGTTTGTACATATCTGTGTGGTGTGATGGTTTGTACATATCTGTGTGTGGTGCGATGGTTTGTACATATCTGTGTGTGGTGTGATGGTTTGTACATATCTGTGTGTGGTGTGATGGTTTGTACATATATGTGTGTGGTGTGATGGTTTGTACATATCTGTGTGGTGTGATGGTTTGTACATATATGTATGTGGTGTGATGGTTTGTACATATATGTATGTGGTGTGATGGTTTGTACATATCTGTGTGTGGTGCGATGGTTTGTACATATATGTATGTGGTGTGATGGTTTGTACATATATGTATGTGGTGCGATGTTTTGTACATATCTGTGTGTGGTGCGATGGTTTGTACATATATGTGTGACAAGTGTGATGGTTTGTACATATATGTATGTGGTGTTATGGTTTGTACATATCTGTGTGTGGTGCGATGGTTTGTACATATCTGTGTGTGGTGTGATGGTTTGTACATATATGTATGTGGTGCGATGTTTTGTACATATCTGTGTGTGGTGCGATGGTTTGTACATATATGTATGTGGTGTGATGGTTTGTACATATATGTATGTGGTGTGATGGTTTGTACATATCTGTGTGTGGTGCGATGGTTTGTACATATCTGTGTGTGGTGTGATGGTTTGTACATATATGTGTGTAATGTGATGGTTTGTACATATATGTGTGTGGTGTGATGGTTTGTACATATCTGTGTGTGGTGCGATGGTTTGTACATATCTGTGTGTGGTGCGATGGTTTGTACATATCTGTGTGTGGTGCGATGGTTTGTACATATATGTGTGTGGTGTGATGGTTTGTACATATATGTGTGTGGTGTGATGGTTTGTACATATCTGTGTGTGGTGTGATGGTTTGTACATATATGTGTGTGGTGTGATGGTTTGTACATATATGTATGTGGTGCGATGGTTTGTACATATATGTGTGTGGTGTGATGGTTTGTACATATATGTGTGTGGTGTGATGGTTTGTACATATATGTATGTGGTGTGATGGTTTGTACATATATGTGTGTGGTGTGATGGTTTGTACATATCTGTGTGGTGTGATGGTTTGTACATATCTGTGTGTGGTGTGATGGTTTGTACATATATGTATGTGGTGTGATGGTTTGTACATATATGTATGTGGTGTGATGGTTTGTACATATATGTGTGTGGTGTGATGGTTTGTACATATCTGTGTGTGGTGTGATGGTTTGTACATATATGTATGTGGTGTGATGGTTTGTACATATATGTGTGTGGTGTGATGGTTTGTACATATCTGTGTGGTGTGATGGTTTGTACATATCTGTGTGTGGTGTGATGGTTTGTACATATATGTATGTGGTGTGATGGTTTGTACATATATGTATGTGGTGTGATGGTTTGTACATATATGTATGTGGTGCGATGGTTTGTACATATCTGTGTGTGGTGTGATGGTTTGTACATATATGTATGTGGTGCGATGGTTTGTACATATATGTGTGTGGTGTGATGGTTTGTACATATCTGTGTGTGGTGCGATGGTTTGTACATATATGTATGTGGTGTGATGGTTTGTACATATCTGTGTGTGGTGTGATGGTTTGTACATATATGTATGTGGTGCGATGGTTTGTACATATATGTGTGTGGTGCGATGGTTTGTACATATATGTATGTGGTGTGATGGTTTGTACATATATGTATGTGGTGCGATGGTTTGTACATATATGTGTGTGGTGCGATGGTTTGTACATATATGTGTGTGGTGCGATGGTTTGTACATATATGTATGTGGTGTGATGGTTTGTACATATAAGTGTGTGGTGTGATGGTTTGTACATATATGTATGTGGTGCGATGTTTTGTACATATCTGTGTGTGGTGTGATGGTTTGTACATATATGTGTGTGGTGTGATGGTTTGTACATATATGTATGTGGTGTGATGGTTTGTACATATATGTATGTGGTGCGATGGTTTGTACATATATGTGTGTGGTGCAATGGTTTGTACATATCTGTGTGTGGTGTGATGGTTTGTACATATATGTGTGTGGTGCGATGGTTTGTACATATATGTGTGTGGTGCAATGGTTTGTACATATCTGTGTGTGGTGTGATGGTTTGTACATATATGTGTGTGGTGTGATGGTTTGTACATATATGTGTGTGGTGCGATGGTTTGTACATATATGTATGTGGTGTGATGGTTTGTACATATATGTGTGTGGTGCGATGGTTTGTACATATCTGTGTGTGGTGCGATGGTTTGTACATATATGTATGTGGTGTGATGGTTTGTACATATATGTGTGTGGTGCGATGGTTTGTACATATCTGTGTGTGGTGCGATGGTTTGTACATATATGTATGTGGTGTGATGGTTTGTACATATATGTGTGTGGTGTGATGGTTTGTACATATCTGTGTGTGGTGTGATGGTTTGTACATATCTGTGTGTGGTGCGATGGTTTGTACATATCTGTGTGTGGTGTGATGGTTTGTACATATCTGTGTGTGGTGCGATGGTTTGTACATAAATGTGTGTGGTGCGATGGTTTGTACATATCTGTGTGTGGTGTGATGGTTTGTACATATATGTATGTGGTGTGATGGTTTGTACATATATGTGTGTGGTGCGATGGTTTGTACATATCTGTGTGTGGTGCGATGGTTTGTACATATCTGTGTGTGGTGTGATGGTTTGTACATATCTGTGTGTGGTGTGATGGTTTGTACATATATGTATGTGGTGTGATGGTTTGTACATATCTGTGTGTGGTGCGATGGTTTGTACATATATGTATGTGGTGTGATGGTTTGTACATATATGTGTGTGGTGCGATGGTTTGTACATATCTGTGTGTGGTGCGATGGTTTGTACATATCTGTGTGTGGTGCGATGGTTTGTACATATATGTATGTGGTGTGATGGTTTGTACATATATGTGTGTGGTGTGATGGTTTGTACATATCTGTGTGTGGTGCGATGGTTTGTACATATCTGTGTGTGGTGTGATGGTTTGTACATATCTGTGTGTGGTGTGATGGTTTGTACATATATGTATGTGGTGTGATGGTTTGTACATATCTGTGTGTGGTGCGATGGTTTGTACATATATGTATGTGGTGTGATGGTTTGTACATATATGTGTGTGGTGCGATGGTTTGTACATATCTGTGTGTGGTGCGATGGTTTGTACATATCTGTGTGTGGTGCGATGGTTTGTACATATATGTATGTGGTGTGATGGTTTGTACATATATGTGTGTGGTGTGATGGTTTGTACATATCTGTGTGGTGCGATGGTTTGTACATATCTATGTATGTGGTGTGATGGTTTGTACATATCTGTGTGTGGTGCGATGGTTTGTACATATCTGTGTGTGGTGCGATGGTTTGTACATATATGTATGTGGTGTGATGGTTTGTACATATATGTGTGTGGTGTGATGGTTTGTACATATCTGTGTGGTGCGATGGTTTGTACATATATGTATGTGGTGTGATGGTTTGTACATATATGTGTGTGGTGTGATGGTTTGTACATATATGTGTGTGGTGCGATGGTTTGTACATATCTGTGTGTGGTGTGATGGTTTGTACATATATGTGTGTGGTGCGATGGTTTGTACATATATGTATGTGGTGCGATGGTTTGTACATATAAGTGTGTGGTGTGATGGTTTGTACATATATGTATGTGGTGTGATGGTTTGTACATATATGTGTGTGGTGTGATGGTTTGTACATATATGTGTGTGGTGTGATGGTTTGTACATATCTGTGTGTGGTGCGATGGTTTGTACATATATGTGTGTGGTTTGATGGTTTGTACATATCTGTGTGTGGTGTGATGGTTTGTACATATATGTGTGTGGTGTGATGGTTTGTACATATAAGTGTGTGGTGCGATGGTTTGTACATATATGTATGTGGTGCGATGGTTTGTACATATCTGTGTGTGGTGTGATGGTTTGTACATATCTGTGTGTGGTGTGATGGTTTGTACATATCTGTGTGTGGTGTGATGGTTTGTACATATCTGTGTGTGGTGTGATGGTTTGTACATATATGTGTGTGGTGTGATGGTTTGTACATATATGTGTGTGGTGTGATGGTTTGTACATATCTGTGTGTGGTGCGATGGTTTGTACATATCTGTGTGTGGTGCGATGGTTTGTACATATATGTGTGTGGTGTGATGGTTTGTACATATATGTGTGTGGTGTGATGGTTTGTACATATCTGTGTGTGGTGCGATGGTTTGTACATATCTGTGTGTGGTGTGATGGTTTGTACATATATGTATGTGGTGCGATGGTTTGTACATATATGTGTGTGGTGTGATGGTTTGTACATATATGTATGTGGTGCGATGGTTTGTACATATATGTGTGTGGTGTGATGGTTTGTACATATATGTGTGTGGTGCGATGGTTTGTACATATATGTGTGTGGTGTGATGGTTTGTACATATATGTATGTGGTGTGATGGTTTGTACATATATGTATGTGGTGCGATGGTTTGTACATATATGTGTGTGGTGTGATGGTTTGTACATATATGTGTGTGGTGTGATGGTTTGTACATATATGTATGTGGTGTGATGGTTTGTACATATATGTGTGTGGTGTGATGGTTTGTACATATATGTATGTGGTGTGATGGTTTGTACATATATGTATGTGGTGTGATGGTTTGTACATATATGTATGTGGTGCGATGGTTTGTACATATATGTGTGTGGTGCGATGGTTTGTACATATATGTGTGTGGTGTGATGGTTTGTACATATATGTATGTGGTGCGATGGTTTGTACATATATGTGTGTGGTGCGATGGTTTGTACATATATGTGTGTGGTGTGATGGTTTGTACATATATGTGTGTGGTGCGATGGTTTGTACATATATGTGTGTGGTGCGATGGTTTGTACATATATGTGTGTGGTGTGATGGTTTGTACATATATGTGTGTGGTGTGATGGTTTGTACATATATGTATGTGGTGTGATGGTTTGTACATATATGTGTGTGGTGTGATGGTTTGTACATATATGTATGTGGTGTGATGGTTTGTACATATCTGTGTGTGGTGTGATGGTTTGTACATATATGTGTGTGGTGTGATGGTTTGTACATATATGTGTGTGGTGCGATGGTTTGTACATATATGTGTGTGGTGCGATGGTTTGTACATATATGTGTGTGGTGCGATGGTTTGTACATATATGTGTGTGGTGTGATGGTTTGTACATATATGTGTGTGGTGCGATGGTTTGTACATATATGTGTGTGGTGCGATGGTTTGTACATATATGTGTGTGGTGTGATGGTTTGTACATATATGTGTGTGGTGTGATGGTTTGTACATATATGTATGTGGTGTGATGGTTTGTACATATATGTATGTGGTGCGATGGTTTGTACATATATGTGTGTGGTGCGATGGTTTGTACATATATGTGTGTGGTGTGATGGTTTGTACATATATGTGTGTGGTGCGATGGTTTGTACATATATGTGTGTGGTGCGATGGTTTGTACATATATGTGTGTGGTGCGATGGTTTGTACATATATGTGTGTGGTGTGATGGTTTGTACATATATGTGTGTGGTGCGATGGTTTGTACATATATGTATGTGGTGTGATGGTTTGTACATATATGTATGTGGTGCGATGGTTTGTACATATATGTGTGTGGTGTGATGGTTTGTACATATATGTGTGTGGTGTGATGGTTTGTACATATATGTGTGTGGTGCGATGGTTTGTACATATATGTGTGTGGTGTGATGGTTTGTACATATATGTGTGTGGTGCGATGGTTTGTACATATATGTATGTGGTGCGATGGTTTGTACATATCTGTGTGTGGTGTGATGGTTTGTACATATATGTGTGTGGTGCGATGGTTTGTACATATCTGTGTGTGGTGTGATGGTTTGTACATATATGTATGTGGTGTGATGGTTTGTACATATATGTGTGTGGTGTGATGGTTTGTACATATATGTATGTGGTGCGATGGTTTGTACATATCTGTGTGTGGTGCGATGGTTTGTACATATCTGTGTGTGGTGTGATGGTTTGTACATATATGTATGTGGTGTGATGGTTTGTACATATATGTATGTGGTGCGATGGTTTGTACATATCTGTGTGTGGTGCGATGGTTTGTACATATCTGTGTGTGGTGTGATGGTTTGTACATATATGTGTGTGGTGTGATGGTTTGTACATATATGTATGTGGTGTGATGGTTTGTACATATCTGTGTGTGGTGCGATGGTTTGTACATATATGTATGTGGTGTGATGGTTTGTACATATATGTGTGTGGTGCGATGGTTTGTACATATCTGTGTGTGGTGCGATGGTTTGTACATATCCGTGTGTGGTGCGATGGTTTGTACATATCTGTGTGTGGTGTGATGGTTTGTACATATCTGTGTGTGGTGTGATGGTTTGTACATATCTGTGTGTGGTGCGATGGTTTGTACATATATGTATGTGGTGTGATGGTTTGTACATATCTGTGTGTGGTGTGATGGTTTGTACATATATGTATGTGGTGTGATGGTTTGTACATATATGTGTGTGGTGCGATGGTTTGTACATATATGTATGTGGTGTGATGGTTTGTACATATAAGTGTGTGGTGTGATGGTTTGTACATATATGTATGTGGTGTGATGGTTTGTACATATCTGTGTGTGGTGTGATGGTTTGTACATATATGTGTGTGGTGTGATGGTTCGTACATATCTGTGTGTGGTGCGATGGTTTGTACATATATGTGTGTGGTGCGATGGTTTGTACATATATGTATGTGGTGTGATGGTTTGTACATATAAGTGTGTGGTGTGATGGTTTGTACATATATGTATGTGGTGTGATGGTTTGTACATATATGTGTGTGGTGCGATGGTTTGTACATATATGTGTGTGGTGCGATGGTTTGTACATATATGTATGTGGTGTGATGGTTTGTACATATAAGTGTGTGGTGTGATGGTTTGTACATATATGTATGTGGTGTGATGGTTTGTACATATCTGTGTGTGGTGTGATGGTTTGTACATATATGTATGTGGTGTGATGGTTTGTACATATCTGTGTGTGGTGTGATGGTTTGTACATATCTGTGTGTGGTGCGATGGTTTGTACATATATGTGTGTGGTGTGATGGTTTGTACATATATGTGTGTGGTGCGATGGTTTGTACATATATGTGTGTGGTGCGATGGTTTGTACATATATGTGTGTGGTGCGATGGTTTGTACATATCTGTGTGTGGTGTGATGGTTTGTACATATAAGTGTGTGGTGTGATGGTTTGTACATATATGTATGTGGTGTGATGGTTTGTACATATCTGTGTGTGGTGTGATGGTTTGTACATATATGTGTGTGGTGTGATGGTTTGTACATATATGTATGTGGTGTGATGGTTTGTACATATAAGTGTGTGGTGTGATGGTTTGTACATATATGTATGTGGTGTGATGGTTTGTACATATCTGTGTGTGGTGTGATGGTTTGTACATATCTGTGTGTGGTGTGATGGTTTGTACATATCTGTGTGTGGTGCGATGGTTTGTACATATCTGTGTGTGGTGCGATGGTTTGTACATATATGTGTGTGGTGTGATGGTTTGTACATATATGTATGTGGTGTGATGGTTTGTACATATCTGTGTGTGGTGTGATGGTTTGTACATATATGTATGTGGTGTGATGGTTTGTACATATCTGTGTGTGGTGTGATGGTTTGTACATATCTGTGTGTGGTGCGATGGTTTGTACATATCTGTGTGTGGTGTGATGGTTTGTACATATCTGTGTGGTGTGATGGTTTGTACATATATGTATGTGGTGTGATGGTTTGTACATATATGTGTGTGGTGTGATGGTTTGTACATATAAGTGTGTGGTGTGATGGTTTGTACATATTTGTATGTGGTGTGATGGTTTGTACATATATGTGTGTGGTGTGATGGTTTGTACATATCTGTGTGTGGTGCGATGGTTTGTACATATATGTATGTGGTGCGATGGTTTGTACATATCTGTGTGTGGTGCGATGGTTTGTACATATATGTGTGTGGTGTGATGGTTTGTACATATCTGTGTGTGGTGTGATGGTTTGTACATATCTGTGTGTGGTGCGATGGTTTGTACATATATGTATGTGGTGCGATGGTTTGTACATATCTGTGTGTGG
This sequence comes from Rana muscosa, assembly GCA_029206835.1. Classification (NCBI taxonomy): domain Eukaryota; kingdom Metazoa; phylum Chordata; class Amphibia; order Anura; family Ranidae; genus Rana; species Rana muscosa. The sequence goes on along the minus strand of CM055123.1, from coordinate 260,574,563 downwards.
TGTGATGGTTTGTACATATCTGTGTGTGGTGCGATGGTTTGTACATATATGTATGTGGTGTGATGGTTTGTACATATATGTATGTGGTGTGATGGTTTGTACATATATGTGTGTGGTGCGATGGTTTGTACATATAAGTGTGTGGTGTGATGGTTTGTACATATCTGTGTGTGGTGCGATGGTTTGTACATATATGTATGTGGTGTGATGGTTTGTACATATATGTATGTGGTGCGATGGTTTGTACATATAAGTGTGTGGTGTGATGGTTTGTACATATATGTATGTGGTGTGATGGTTTGTACATATATGTATGTGGTGTGATGGTTTGTACATATATGTGTGTGGTGCGATGGTTTGTACATATCTGTGCGTGGTGTGATGGTTTGTACATATCTGTGTGTGGTGTGATGGTTTGTACATATCTGTGTGTGGTGTGATGGTTTGTACATATATGTGTGTGGTGTGATGGTTTGTACATATCTGTGTGTGGTGTGATGGTTTGTACATATATGTGTGTGGTGTGATGGTTTGTACATATATGTGTGTGGTGTGATGGTTTGTACATATATGTGTGTGGTGTGATGGTTTGTACATATATGTGTGTGGTGTGATGGTTTGTACATATATGTGTGTGGTGTGATGGTTTGTACATATCTGTGTGTGGTGCGATGGTTTGTACATATCTGTGTGTGGTGTGATGGTTTGTACATATCTGTATGTGGTGTGATGGTTTGTACATATATGTGTGTGGTGTGATGGTTTGTACATATCTGTGTGTGGTGTGATGGTTTGTACATATATGTGTGTGGTGTGATGGTTTGTACATATCTGTGTGTGGTGTGATGGTTTGTACATATCTGTATGTGGTGTGATGGTTTGTACATATCTGTATGTGGTGTGATGGTTTGTACATATATGTGTGTGGTGTGATGGTTTGTACATATCTGTGTGTGGTGTGATGGTTTGTACATATCTGTGTGTGGTGTGATGGTTTGTACATATATGTGTGTGGTGTGATGGTTTGTACATATCTGTGTGTGGTGTGATGGTTTGTACATATATGTGTGTGGTGTGATGGTTTGTACATATATGTGTGTGGTGTGATGGTTTGTACATATATGTGTGTGGTGTGATGGTTTGTACATATATGTGTGTGGTGTGATGGTTTGTACATATATGTGTGTGGTGTGATGGTTTGTACATATATGTGTGTGGTGCGATGGTTTGTACATATCTGTGTGTGGTGCGATGGTTTGTACATATCTGTGTGTGGTGTGATGGTTTGTACATATCTGTATGTGGTGTGATGGTTTGTACATATATGTGTGTGGTGTGATGGTTTGTACATATCTGTGTGTGGTGTGATGGTTTGTACATATATGTGTGTGGTGTGATGGTTTGTACATATCTGTGTGTGGTGTGATGGTTTGTACATATCTGTATGTGGTGTGATGGTTTGTACATATCTGTATGTGGTGTGATGGTTTGTACATATATGTGTGTGGTGTGATGGTTTGTACATATCTGTGTGTGGTGTGATGGTTTGTACATATCTGTATGTGGTGTGATGGTTTGTACATATATGTGTGTGGTGTGATGGTTTGTACATATCTGTGTGTGGTGTGATGGTTTGTACATATCTGTGTGTGGTGTGATGGTTTGTACATATATGTGTGTGGTGTGATGGTTTGTACATATCTGTGTGTGGTGCGATGGTTTGTACATATATGTGTGTGGTGTGATGGTTTGTACATATATGTGTGTGGTGTGATGGTTTGTACATATATGTATGTGGTGTGATGGTTTGTACATATATGTGTGTGGTGCGATGGTTTGTACATATAAGTGTGTGGTGTGATGGTTTGTACATATATGTATGTGGTGTGATGGTTTGTACATAAATGTGTGTGGTGCGATGGTTTGTACATATCTGTGTGTGGTGTGATGGTTTGTACATATCTGTGTGTGGTGTGATGGTTTGTACATATCTGTGTGTGGTGTGATGTTTTGTACATATATGTGTGTAATGTGATGGTTTGTACATATCTGTGTGTGGTGTGATGGTTTGTACATATATGTGTGTGGTGTGATGGTTTGTACATATATGTGTGTGGTGTGATGGTTTGTACATATATGTGTGTGGTGTGATGGTTTGTACATATATGTATGTGGTGTGATGGTTTGTACATATATGTGTGTGGTGTGATGGTTTGTACATATAAGTGTGTGGTGTGATGGTTTGTACATATATGTGTGTGGTGTGATGGTTTGTACATATATGTATGTGGTGTGATGGTTTGTACATATCTGTGTGTGGTGTGATGGTTTGTACATATAAGTGTGTGGTGTGATGGTTTGTACATATATGTGTGTGGTGTGATGGTTTGTACATATCTGTGTGTGGTGTGATGGTTTGTACATATCTGTGTGTGGTGTGATGGTTTGTACATATCTGTGTGTAGTGTGATGGTTTGTACATATCTGTGTGTGGTGCGATGGTTTGTACATATATGTGTGTGGTGCGATGGTTTGTACATATCTGTGTGTGGTGTGATGTTTTGTACATATATGTGTGTAATGTGATGGTTTGTACATATATGTATGTGGTGTGATGGTTTGTACATATCTGTGTGTGGTGTGATGGTTTGTACATATATGTATGTGGTGTGATGGTTTGTACATATATGTGTGTGGTGTGATGGTTTGTACATATCTGTGTGTGGTGTGATGGTTTGTACATATATGTGTGTGGTGTGATGGTTTGTACATATATGTGTGTGGTGTGATGGTTTGTACATATCTGTGTGTGGTGTGATGTTTTGTACATATATGTGTGTAATGTGATGGTTTGTACAAATATGTATGTGGTGTGATGGTTTGTACATATATGTGTGTGGTGTGATGGTTTGTACATATAAGTGTGTGGTGTGATGGTTTGTACATATATGTGTGTGGTGTGATGGTTTGTACATATCTGTGTGTAATGTGATGGTTTGTACATATATGTGTGTAATGTGATGGTTTGTACATATATGTGTGTAATGTGATGGTTTGTACATATATGTGTGTGGTGTGATGGTTTGTACATATAAGTGTGTGGTGTGATGGTTTGTACATATCTGTGTGTGGTGTGATGGTTTGTACATATATGTGTGTGGTGTGATGGTTTGTACATATCTGTGTGTGGTGTGATGTTTTGTACATATATGTGTGTGGTGTGATGGTTTGTACATATATGTGTGTAATGTGATGGTTTGTACATATATGTATGTGGTGTGATGGTTTGTACATATCTGTGTGTGGTGTGATGGTTTGTACATATATGTGTGTGGTGTGATGGTTTGTACATATATGTGTGTAATGTGATGGTTTGTACATATCTGTATGTGGTGTGATGGTTTGTACATATATGTATGTGGTGTGATGGTTTGTACATATATGTGTGTGGTGTGATGGTTTGTACATATCTGTGTGTAATGTGATGGTTTGTACATATATGTGTGTAATGTGATGGTTTGTACATATATGTGTGTGGTGTGATGGTTTGTACATATATGTGTGGTGTGATGGTTTGTACATATCTGTGTGTGGTGTGATGGTTTGTACATATATGTGTGTGGTGTGATGGTTTGTACATATATGTGTGTGGTGTGATGGTTTGTACATATCTGTGTGTGGTGTGATGGTTTGTACATATATGTGTGTGGTGTGATGGTTTGTACATATATGTGTGTGGTCTGATGGTTTGTACATATATGTGTGTGGTGTGATGGTTTGTACATATATGTGTGTGGTGTGATGGTTTGTACATATCTGTGTGTAGTGTGATGGTTTGTACATATATGTGTGTGGTGTGATGGTTTGTACATATATGTGTGTGGTGTGATGGTTTGTACATATCTGTGTGTAGTGTGATGGTTTGTACATATATGTGTGTGGTGTGATGGTTTGTACATATATGTGTGTGGTGTGATGGTTTGTACATATATGTGTGTGGTGTGATGGTTTGTACATATATGTGTGTGGTGTGATGGTTTGTACATATCTGTATGTGGTGCGATGGTTTGTACATATATGTATGTGGTGTGATGGTTTGTACATATATGTATGTGGTGCGATGGTTTGTACATATACGTGTGTAGTGTGATGGTTTGTACATATATGTATGTGGTGCGATGGTTGTACATATATGTATGTGGTGTGATGGTTTGTACATATATGTATGTGGTGCGATGGTTTGTACATATATGTATGTGGTGTGATGGTTTGTACATATATGTGTGTGGTGCGATGGTTTGTACATATATGTGTGTGGTGCGATGGTTTGTACATATATGTGTGTGGTGTGATGGTTTGTACATATATGTATGTGGTGCGATGGTTTGTACATATATGTGTGTGGTGCGATGGTTTGTACATATATGTATGTGGTGTGATGGTTTGTACATATATGTATGTGGTGCGATGGTTTGTACATATATGTATGTGGTGCGATGGTTGTACATATATGTGTGTGGTGCGATGGTTTGTACATATATGTATGTGGTGTGATGGTTTGTACATATATGTGTGTGGTGTGATGGTTTGTACATATATGTATGTGGTGCGATGGTTTGTACATATATGTGTGTGGTGCGATGGTTTGTACATATATGTGTGTGGTGTGATGGTTTGTACATATATGTATGTGGTGCGATGGTTTGTACATATATGTGTGTGGTGCGATGGTTTGTACATATATGTATGTGGTGCGATGGTTTGTACATATATGTATGTGGTGCGATGGTTTGTACATATATGTATGTGGTGCGATGGTTGTACATATATGTGTGTGGTGCGATGGTTTGTACATATATGTATGTGGTGTGATGGTTTGTACATATCTGTGTGTGGTGTGATGGTTTGTACATATATGTGTGTGGTGTGATGGTTTGTACATATCTGTATGTGGTGTGATGGTTTGTACATATATGTGTGTGGTGTGATGGTTTGTACATATCTGTGTGTGGTGTGATGGTTTGTACATATCTGTATGTGGTGTGATGGTTTGTACATATATGTATGTGGTGTGATGGTTTGTACATATATGTGTGTGGTGCGATGGTTTGTACATATAAGTGTGTGGTGTGATGGTTTGTACATATATGTATGTGGTGTGATGGTTTGTACATATCTGTGTGTGGTGCGATGGTTTGTACATATCTGTGTGTGGTGTGATGGTTTGTACATATCTGTGTGTGGTGTGATGTTTTGTACATATATGTGTGTAATGTGATGGTTTGTACATATCTGTGTGTGGTGTGATGGTTTGTACATATATGTGTGTGGTGTGATGGTTTGTACATATATGTGTGTGGTGTGATGGTTTGTACATATATGTGTGTGGTGTGATGGTTTGTACATATATGTATGTGGTGTGATGGTTTGTACATATATGTGTGTGGTGTGATGGTTTGTACATATAAGTGTGTGGTGTGATGGTTTGTACATATATGTGTGTGGTGTGATGGTTTGTACATATATGTATGTGGTGTGATGGTTTGTACATATATGTGTGTGGTGCGATGGTTTGTACATATCTGTGTGTGGTGCGATGGTTTGTACATATAAGTGTGTGGTGTGATGGTTTGTACATATATGTGTGTGGTGCGATGGTTTGTACATATATGTGTGTGGTGCGATGGTTTGTACATATATGTGTGTGGTGTGATGGTTTGTACATATATGTGTGTGGTGCGATGGTTTGTACATATATGTGTGTGGTGTGATGGTTTGTACATATATGTGTGTGGTGTGATGGTTTGTACATATATGTATGTGGTGTGATGGTTTGTACATATAAGTGTGTGGTGTGATGGTTTGTACATATATGTGTGTGGTGCGATGGTTTGTACATATATGTGTGTGGTGTGATGGTTTGTACATATATGTGTGTGGTGTGATGGTTTGTACATATATGTATGTGGTGTGATGGTTTGTACATATCTGTGTGTGGTGTGATGGTTTGTACATATATGTGTGTGGTGTGATGGTTTGTACATATCTGTGTGTGGTGTGATGGTTTGTACATATATGTGTGTGGTGCGATGGTTTGTACATATATGTGTGTGGTGCGATGGTTTGTACATATATGTGTGTGGTGTGATGGTTTGTACATATCTGTGTGTGGTGTGATGGTTTGTACATATATGTGTGTGGTGCGATGGTTTGTACATATATGTGTGTGGTGCGATGGTTTGTACATATATGTGTGTGGTGTGATGGTTTGTACATATATGTATGTGGTGTGATGGTTTGTACATATATGTATGTGGTGTGATGGTTTGTACATATCTGTGTGTGGTGCGATGGTTTGTACATATCTGTGTGTGGTGTGATGGTTTGTACATATATGTATGTGGTGTGATGGTTTGTACATATATGTGTGTGGTGTGATGGTTTGTACATATATGTGTGTAGTGTGATGGTTTGTACATATATGTGTATAATGTGATGGTTTGTACATATATGTGTGTGGTGTGATGGTTTGTACATATCTGTGTGTGGTGTGATGGTTTGTACATATATGTGTGTGGTGCGATGGTTTGTACATATATGTGTGTGGTGTGATGGTTTGTACATATATGTGTGTGGTGTGATGGTTTGTACATATCTGTGTGTGGTGCGATGGTTTGTACATATCTGTGTGTGGTGTGATGGTTTGTACATATATGTATGTGGTGTGATGGTTTGTACATATATGTGTGTGGTGCGATGGTTTGTACATATATGTGTGTGGTGTGATGGTTTGTACATATATGTATGTGGTGTGATGGTTTGTACATATCTGTGTGGTGTGATGGTTTGTACATATAAGTGTGTGGTGTGATGGTTTGTACATATCTGTGTGGTGTGATGGTTTGTACATATATGTGTGTGGTGCGATGGTTTGTACATATATGTATGTGGTGTGATGGTTTGTACATATCTGTGTGTGGTGTGATGGTTTGTACATATCTGTGTGTGGTGTGATGGTTTGTACATATATGTGTGTGGTGCGATGGTTTGTACATATATGTATGTGGTGCGATGGTTTGTACATATATGTGTGTGGTGTGATGGTTTGTACATATATGTGTGTGGTGTGATGGTTTGTACATATAAGTGTGTGGTGTGATGGTTTGTACATATATGTGTGTGGTGTGATGGTTTGTACATATATGTATGTGGTGCGATGGTTTGTACATATATGTATGTGGTGTGATGGTTTGTACATATATGTGTGTGGTGCGATGGTTTGTACATATATGTATGTGGTGTGATGGTTTGTACATATAAGTGTGTGGTGTGATGGTTTGTACATATATGTGTGTGGTGTGATGGTTTGTACATATATGTATGTGGTGCGATGGTTTGTACATATCTGTGTGTGGTGTGATGGTTTGTACATATATGTATGTGGTGTGATGGTTTGTACATATCTGTGTGTGGTGTGATGGTTTGTACATATCTGTGTGTGGTGCGATGGTTTGTACATATATGTGTGTGGTGTGATGGATTGTACATATATGTGTGTAATGTGATGGTTTGTACATATATGTGTGTGGTGCGATGGTTTGTACATATATGTGTGTGGTGCGATGGTTTGTACATATCTGTGTGTGGTGTGATGGTTTGTACATATATGTGTGTGGTGTGATGGTTTGTACATATCTGTGTGTGGTGTGATGGTTTGTACATATATGTATGTGGTGTGATGGTTTGTACATATATGTGTGTGGTGTGATGGTTTGTACATATATGTATGTGGTGTGATGGTTTGTACATATATGTGTGTGGTGTGATGGTTTGTACATATATGTGTGTGGTGTGATGGTTTGTACATATATGTATGTGGTGTGATGGTTTGTACATATATGTATGTGGTGTGATGGTTTGTACATATATGTATGTGGTGTGATGGTTTGTACATATATGTGTGTGGTGTGATGGTTTGTACATATATGTATGTGGTGTGATGGTTTGTACATATATGTGTGTGGTGTGATGGTTTGTACATATCTGTGTGTGGTGTGATGGTTTGTACATATATGTATGTGGTGTGATGGTTTGTACATATATGTGTGTGGTGTGATGGTTTGTACATATCTGTGTGTGGTGTGATGGTTTGTACATATATGTGTGTGGTGTGATGGTTTGTACATATCTGTGTGTGGTGTGATGGTTTGTACATATATGTGTGTGGTGCGATGGTTTGTACATATCTGTGTGGTGTGATGGTTTGTACATATATGTATGTGGTGTGATGGTTTGTACATATATGTGTGTGGTGCGATGGTTTGTACATATAAGTGTGTGGTGTGATGGTTTGTACATATTTGTATGTGGTGTGATGGTTTGTACATATATGTGTGTGGTGTGATGGTTTGTACATATCTGTGTGTGGTGCGATGGTTTGTACATATCTGTGTGTGGTGCGATGGTTTGTACATATCTGTGTGTAATGTGATGGTTTGTACATATATGTGTGTGGTGCGATGGTTTGTACATATATGTATGTGGTGCGATGGTTTGTACATATCTGTGTGTGGTGTGATGGTTTGTACATATCTGTGTGTGGTGCGATGGTTTGTACATATATGTATGTGGTGCGATGGTTTGTACATATCTGTGTGTGGTGCGATGGTTTGTACATATATGTATGTGGTGCGATGGTTTGTACATATATGTATGTGGTGTGATGGTTTGTACATATATGTATGTGGTGTGATGGTTTGTACATATATGTGTGTGGTGCGATGGTTTGTACATATAAGTGTGTAGTGTGATGGTTTGTACATATCTGTGTGTGGTGTGATGGTTTGTACATATCTGTGTGTGGTGTGATGGTTTGTACATATCTGTGTGTGGTGTGATGGTTTGTACATATATGTATGTGGTGCGATGGTTTGTACATATATGTATGTGGTGCGATGGTTTGTACATATCTGTGTGTGGTGCGATGGTTTGTACATATATGTGTGTGGTGCGATGGTTTGTACATATAAGTGTGTAGTGTGATGGTTTGTACATATATGTATGTGGTGCGATGGTTTGTACATATCTGTGTGTGGTGCGATGGTTTGTACATATATGTATGTGGTGCGATGGTTTGTACATATCTGTGTGGTGTGATGGTTTGTACATATATGTATGTGGTGTGATGGTTTGTACATATATGTATGTGGTGTGATGGTTTGTACATATATGTGTGTGGTGCGATGGTTTGTACATATAAGTGTGTAGTGTGATGGTTTGTACATATATGTATGTGGTGTGATGGTTTGTACATATATGTATGTGGTGTGATGGTTTGTACATATAAGTATGTGGTGTGATGGTTTGTACATATCTGTGTGGTGTGATGGTTTGTACATATATGTATGTGGTGTGATGGTTTGTACATATCTGTGTGGTGTGATGGTTTGTACATATATGTATGTGGTGTGATGGTTTGTACATATATGTATGTGGTGTGATGGTTTGTACATATATGTGTGTGGTGTGATGGTTTGTACATATAAGTGTGTGGTGCGATGGTTTGTACATATAAGTGTGTAGTGTGATGGTTTGTACATATATGTATGTGGTGTGATGGTTTGTACATATATGTATGTGGTGTGATGGTTTGTACATATATGTGTGTGGTGCGATGGTTTGTACATATATGTGTGTGGTGCGATGGTTTGTACATATCTGTGTGTGGTGTGATGGTTTGTACATATATGTGTGTGGTGTGATGGTTTGTACATATATGTGTGTGGTGTGATGGTTTGTACATATATGTGTGTGGTGCGATGGTTTGTACATATCTGTGTGTGGTGTGATGGTTTGTACATATCTGTGTGGTGTGATGGTTTGTACATATATGTATGTGGTGTGATGGTTTGTACATATCTGTGTGTGGTGTGATGGTTTGTACATATATGTATGTGGTGTGATGGTTTGTACATATATGTATGTGGTGTGATGGTTTGTACATATCTGTGTGTGGTGCGATGGTTTGTACATATCTGTGTGTGGTGTGATGGTTTGTACATATATGTATGTGGTGTGATGGTTTGTACATATCTGTGTGTGGTGTGATGGTTTGTACATATATGTATGTGGTGTGATGGTTTGTACATATATGTGTGTGGTGTGATGGTTTGTACATATCTGTGTGTGGTGCGATGGTTTGTACATATCTGTGTGTGGTGCGATGGTTTGTACATATATGTGTGTGGTGTGATGGTTTGTACATATATGTATGTGGTGTGATGGTTTGTACATATATGTGTGTGGTGTGATGGTTTGTACATATATGTGTGTAATGTGATGGTTTGTACATATATGTGTGTGGTGCGATGGTTTGTACATATATGTGTGTGGTGCGATGGTTTGTACATATCTGTGTGTGGTGTGATGGTTTGTACATATATGTGTGTGGTGTGATGGTTTGTACATATCTGTGTGTGGTGTGATGGTTTGTACATATATGTATGTGGTGTGATGGTTTGTACATATATGTGTGTGGTGTGATGGTTTGTACATATATGTGTGTGGTGTGATGGTTTGTACATATATGTATGTGGTGTGATGGTTTGTACATATATGTGTGTGGTGCGATGGTTTGTACATATATGTATGTGGTGTGATGGTTTGTACATATCTGTGTGTGGTGTGATGGTTTGTACATATATGTATGTGGTGTGATGGTTTGTACATATCTGTGTGTGGTGTGATGGTTTGTACATATATGTGTGTGGTGTGATGGTTTGTACATATATGTGTGTGGTGTGATGGTTTGTACATATATGTATGTGGTGTGATGGTTTGTACATATATGTATGTGGTGTGATGGTTTGTACATATATGTATGTGGTGCGATGGTTTGTACATATATGTGTGTGGTGTGATGGTTTGTACATATCTGTGTGTGGTGTGATGGTTTGTACATATAAGTGTGTGGTGTGATGGTTTGTACATATATGTATGTGGTGCGATGGTTTGTACATATCTGTGTGTGGTGTGATGGTTTGTACATATATGTATGTGGTGCGATGGTTTGTACATATCTGTATGTGGTGCGATGGTTTGTACATATCTGTGTGTGGTGTGATGGTTTGTACATATCTGTGTGTGGCGCGATGGTTTGTACATATATGTATGTGGTGCGATGGTTTGTACATATATGTGTGTGGTGTGATGGTTTGTACATATATGTGTGTAGTGTGATGGTTTGTACATATATGTGTGTAATGTGATGGTTTGTACATATATGTGTGTGGTGCGATGGTTTGTACATATATGTGTGTGGTGCGATGGTTTGTACATATCTGTGTGTGGTGTGATGGTTTGTACATATATGTGTGTGGTGTGATGGTTTGTACATATCTGTGTGTGGTGTGATGGTTTGTACATATATGTATGTGGTGTGATGGTTTGTACATATATGTGTGTGGTGTGATGGTTTGTACATATATGTATGTGGTGTGATGGTTTGTACATATATGTGTGTGGTGCGATGGTTTGTACATATATGTATGTGGTGTGATGGTTTGTACATATCTGTGTGTGGTGCGATGGTTTGTACATATATGTGTGTGGTGTGATGGTTTGTACATATCTGTGTGTGGTGTGATGGTTTGTACATATATGTGTGTGGTGCGATGGTTTGTACATATCTGTGTGTGGTTTGATGGTTTGTACATATCTGTGTGGTGTGATGGTTTGTACATATATGTGTGTGGTGCGATGGTTTGTACATATAAGTGTGTGGTGTGATGGTTTGTACATATTTGTATGTGGTGTGATGGTTTGTACATATATGTGTGTGGTGTGATGGTTTGTACATATCTGTGTGTGGTGCGATGGTTTGTACATATAAGTGTGTGGTGTGATGGTTTGTACATATATGTATGTGGTGTGATGGTTTGTACATATAAGTGTGTGGTGCGATGGTTTGTACATATATGTATGTGGTGCGATGGTTTGTACATATCTGTGTGTGGTGCGATGGTTTGTACATATATGTATGTGGTGCGATGGTTTGTACATATATGTATGTGGTGTGATGGTTTGTACATATATGTGTGTGGTGTGATGGTTTGTACATATATGTGTGTGGTGTGATGGTTTGTACATATATGTGTGTGGTGTGATGGTTTGTACATATATGTGTGTGGTGTGATGGTTTGTACATATCTGTGTGTGGTGTGATGGTTTGTACATATATGTGTGTGGTGTGATGGTTTGTACATATATGTATGTGGTGTGATGGTTTGTACATATATGTATGTGGTGCGATGGTTTGTACATATATGTATGTGGTGCGATGGTTTGTACATATCTGTGTGTGGTGCGATGGTTTGTACATATATGTATGTGGTGCGATGGTTGTACATATATGTGTGTGGTGTGATGGTTTGTACATATATGTATGTGGTGTGATGGTTTGTACATATATGTGTGTGGTGCGATGGTTTGTACATATCTGTGTGTGGTGCGATGGTTTGTACATATATGTATGTGGTGCGATGGTTTGTACATATATGTATGTGGTGTGATGGTTTGTACATATCTGTGTGTGGTGTGATGGTTTGTACATATATGTGTGTGGTGTGATGGTTTGTACATATATGTGTGTGGTGCGATGGTTTGTACATATATGTGTGTGGTGTGATGGTTTGTACATATATGTATGTGGTGTGATGGTTTGTACATATATGTGTGTGGTGTGATGGTTTGTACATATATGTGTGTGGTGTGATGGTTTGTACATATCTGTGTGTGGTGCGATGGTTTGTACATATATGTGTGTGGTGTGATGGTTTGTACATATATGTATGTGGTGCGATGGTTTGTACATATATGTGTGTGGTGTGATGGTTTGTACATATATGTATGTGGTGTGATGGTTTGTACATATATGTGTGTGGTGCGATGGTTTGTACATATCTGTGTGTGGTGCGATGGTTTGTACATATATGTATGTGGTGCGATGGTTTGTACATATATGTATGTGGTGTGATGGTTTGTACATATCTGTGTGTGGTGTGATGGTTTGTACATATATGTGTGTGGTGTGATGGTTTGTACATATATGTGTGTGGTGCGATGGTTTGTACATATAAGTGTGTAGTGTGATGGTTTGTACATATATGTATGTGGTGTGATGGTTTGTACATATATGTATGTGGTGTGATGGTTTGTACATATATGTATGTGGTGTGATGGTTTGTACATATATGTGTGTGGTGCGATGGTTTGTACATATATGTGTGTGGTGTGATGGTTTGTACATATCTGTGTGTGGTGCGATGGTTTGTACATATATGTGTGTGGTGTGATGGTTTGTACATATAAGTGTGTGGTGTGATGGTTTGTACATATATGTATGTGGTGTGATGGTTTGTACATATATGTATGTGGTGTGATGGTTTGTACATATATGTGTGTGGTGCGATGGTTTGTACATATAAGTGTGTGGTGTGATGGTTTGTACATATATGTATGTGGTGTGATGGTTTGTACATATCTGTGTAGTGTGATGGTTTGTACATATATGTATGTGGTGTGATGGTTTGTACATATATGTATGTGGTGTGATGGTTTGTACATATATGTATGTGGTGTGATGGTTTGTACATATCTGTGTGTGGTGCGATGGTTTGTACATATATGTATGTGGTGTGATGGTTTGTACATATATGTATGTGGTGTGATGGTTTGTACATATATGTATGTGGTGTGATGGTTTGTACATATATGTATGTGGTGTGATGGTTTGTACATATATGTATGTGGTGTGATGGTTTGTACATATATGTGTGTGGTGCGATGGTTTGTACATATAAGTGTGTAGTGTGATGGTTTGTACATATATGTATGTGGTGTGATGGTTTGTACATATATGTATGTGGTGTGATGGTTTGTACATATATGTATGTGGTGTGATGGTTTGTACATATCTGTGTGGTGTGATGGTTTGTACATATATGTATGTGGTGTGATGGTTTGTACATATCTGTGTGGTGTGATGGTTTGTACATATATGTATGTGGTGTGATGGTTTGTACATATATGTATGTGGTGTGATGGTTTGTACATATATGTGTGTGGTGCGATGGTTTGTACATATAAGTGTGTAGTGTGATGGTTTGTACATATATGTATGTGGTGTGATGGTTTGTACATATATGTATGTGGTGTGATGGTTTGTACATATATGTGTGTGGTGCGATGGTTTGTACATATATGTGTGTGGTGTGATGGTTTGTACATATAAGTGTGTGGTGTGATGGTTTGTACATATATGTATGTGGTGCGATGGTTTGTACATATCTGTGTGTGGTGTGATGGTTTGTACATATATGTATGTGGTGCGATGGTTTGTACATATCTGTGTGTGGTGTGATGGTTTGTACATATCTGTGTGGTGTGATGGTTTGTACATATATGTATGTGGTGTGATGGTTTGTACATATCTGTGTGTGGTGTGATGGTTTGTACATATATGTATGTGGTGTGATGGTTTGTACATATATGTGTGTGGTGTGATGGTTTGTACATATATGTATGTGGTGTGATGGTTTGTACATATATGTATGTGGTGTGATGGTTTGTACATATCTGTGTGTGGTGCGATGGTTTGTACATATCTGTGTGTGGTGTGATGGTTTGTACATATATGTATGTGGTGTGATGGTTTGTACATATCTGTGTGTGGTGTGATGGTTTGTACATATATGTATGTGGTGTGATGGTTTGTACATATATGTGTGTGGTGTGATGGTTTGTACATATCTGTGTGTGGTGCGATGGTTTGTACATATCTGTGTGTGGTGCGATGGTTTGTACATATATGTGTGTGGTGTGATGGTTTGTACATATATGTATGTGGTGTGATGGTTTGTACATATATGTGTGTGGTGTGATGGTTTGTACATATATGTGTGTAGTGTGATGGTTTGTACATATATGTGTGTAATGTGATGGTTTGTACATATATGTGTGTGGTGCGATGGTTTGTACATATATGTGTGTGGTGCGATGGTTTGTACATATCTGTGTGTGGTGTGATGGTTTGTACATATATGTATGTGGTGTGATGGTTTGTACATATCTGTGTGTGGTGTGATGGTTTGTACATATATGTATGTGGTGTGATGGTTTGTACATATATGTGTGTGGTGTGATGGTTTGTACATATATGTGTGTGGTGTGATGGTTTGTACATATATGTATGTGGTGTGATGGTTTGTACATATATGTGTGTGGTGCGATGGTTTGTACATATATGTATGTGGTGTGATGGTTTGTACATATCTGTGTGTGGTGTGATGGTTTGTACATATCTGTGTGGTGTGATGGTTTGTACATATATGTGTGTGGTGTGATGGTTTGTACATATATGTATGTGGTGTGATGGTTTGTACATATCTGTGTGTGGTGTGATGGTTTGTACATATATGTGTGTGGTGTGATGGTTTGTACATATATGTGTGTGGTGTGATGGTTTGTACATATATGTATGTGGTGTGATGGTTTGTACATATATGTATGTGGTGTGATGGTTTGTACATATATGTATGTGGTGCGATGGTTTGTACATATATGTGTGTGGTGTGATGGTTTGTACATATCTGTGTGTGGTGTGATGGTTTGTACATATCTGTGTGTGGTGTGATGGTTTGTACATATATGTGTGTGGTGCGATGGTTTGTACATATATGTGTGTGGTGTGATGGTTTGTACATATCTGTGTGTGGTGTGATGGTTTGTACATATCTGTGTGTGGTGCGATGGTTTGTACATATATGTATGTGGTGTGATGGTTTGTACATATATGTGTGTGGTGTGATGGTTTGTACATATAAGTGTGTGGTGTGATGGTTTGTACATATATGTATGTGGTGCGATGGTTTGTACATATCTGTGTGTGGTGTGATGGTTTGTACATATATGTATGTGGTGTGATGGTTTGTACATATCTGTGTGGTGTGATGGTTTGTACATATCTGTGTGTGGTGCGATGGTTTGTACATATATGTATGTGGTGCGATGGTTTGTACATATATGTGTGTGGTGTGATGGTTTGTACATATATGTGTGTAGTGTGATGGTTTGTACATATATGTGTGTAATGTGATGGTTTGTACATATATGTGTGTGGTGCGATGGTTTGTACATATATGTGTGTGGTGCGATGGTTTGTACATATCTGTGTGTGGTGTGATGGTTTGTACATATATGTGTGTGGTGTGATGGTTTGTACATATCTGTGTGTGGTGTGATGGTTTGTACATATATGTATGTGGTGTGATGGTTTGTACATATATGTGTGTGGTGCGATGGTTTGTACATATATGTATGTGGTGTGATGGTTTGTACATATCTGTGTGTGGTGTGATGGTTTGTACATATATGTGTGTGGTGCGATGGTTTGTACATATCTGTGTGTGGTTTGATGGTTTGTACATATCTGTGTGGTGTGATGGTTTGTACATATATGTATGTGGTGTGATGGTTTGTACATATCTGTGTGTGGTGTGATGGTTTGTACATATATGTGTGTGGTGTGATGGTTTGTACATATATGTATGTGGTGTGATGGTTTGTACATATATGTGTGTGGTGTGATGGTTTGTACATATCTGTGTGTGGTGTGATGGTTTGTACATATATGTGTGTGGTGTGATGGTTTGTACATATCTGTGTGTGGTGTGATGGTTTGTACATATATGTGTGTGGTGTGATGGTTTGTACATATATGTGTGTGGTGCGATGGTTTGTACATATATGTATCTGGTGCGATGGTTTGTACATATATGTGTGTGGTGTGATGGTTTGTACATATCTGTGTGTGGTGTGATGGTTTGTACATATATGTGTGTGGTGCGATGGTTTGTACATATCTGTGTGTGGTTTGATGGTTTGTACATATCTGTGTGGTGTGATGGTTTGTACATATATGTATGTGGTGTGATGGTTTGTACATATCTGTGTGTGGTGCGATGGTTTGTACATATAAGTGTGTGGTGTGATGGTTTGTACATATTTGTATGTGGTGTGATGGTTTGTACATATATGTGTGTGGTGTGATGGTTTGTACATATCTGTGTGTGGTGCGATGGTTTGTACATATATGTATGTGGTGCGATGGTTTGTACATATCTGTGTGTGGTGCGATGGTTTGTACATATATGTATGTGGTGCGATGGTTTGTACATATCTGTGTGTGGTGTGATGGTTTGTACATATATGTGTGTGGTGTGATGGTTTGTACATATATGTGTGTGGTGTGATGGTTTGTACATATCTGTGTGTGGTGTGATGGTTTGTACATATATGTATGTGGTGTGATGGTTTGTACATATCTGTGTGTGGTGTGATGGTTTGTACATATCTGTGTGTGGTGCGATGGTTTGTACATATATGTATGTGGTGCGATGGTTTGTACATATCTGTGTGTGGTGCGATGGTTTGTACATATATGTATGTGGTGCGATGGTTTGTACATATATGTATGTGGTGTGATGGTTTGTACATATATGTATGTGGTGTGATGGTTTGTACATATATGTATGTGGTGTGATGGTTTGTACATATATGTGTGTGGTGCGATGGTTTGTACATATAAGTGTGTAGTGTGATGGTTTGTACATATATGTATGTGGTGTGATGGTTTGTACATATATGTGTGTGGTGTGATGGTTTGTACATATATGTATGTGGTGTGATGGTTTGTACATATATGTGTGTGGTGTGATGGTTTGTACATATAAGTGTGTGGTGTGATGGTTTGTACATATATGTGTGTGGTGCGATGGTTTGTACATATCTGTGTGTGGTGTGATGGTTTGTACATATCTGTGTGGTGTGATGGTTTGTACATATATGTATGTGGTGTGATGGTTTGTACATATATGTGTGTGGTGCGATGGTTTGTACATATATGTGTGTGGTGTGATGGTTTGTACATATCTGTGTGGTGTGATGGTTTGTACATATATGTATGTGGTGTGATGGTTTGTACATATATGTGTGTGGTGCGATGGTTTGTACATATAAGTGTGTGGTGCGATGGTTTGTACATATATGTGTGTGGTGTGATGGTTTGTACATATATGTATGTGGTGTGATGGTTTGTACATATATGTGTGTGGTGCGATGGTTTGTACATATATGTGTGTGGTGTGATGGTTTGTACATATATGTGTGTGGTGTGATGGTTTGTACATATATGTATGTGGTGTGATGGTTTGTACATATCTGTGTGTGGTGTGATGGTTTGTACATATATGTATGTGGTGCGATGGTTTGTACATATATGTATGTGGTGTGATGGTTTGTACATATCTGTGTGTGGTGCGATGGTTTGTACATATATGTATGTGGTGCGATGGTTTGTACATATATGTGTGTGGTGCGATGGTTTGTACATATATGTGTGTGGTGTGATGGTTTGTACATATCTGTGTGTGGTGTGATGGTTTGTACATATATGTGTGTGGTGTGATGGTTTGTACATATATGTATGTGGTGTGATGGTTTGTACATATCTGTGTGTGGTGTGATGGTTTGTACATATATGTGTGTGGTGTGATGGTTTGTACATATATGTGTGTGGTGCGATGGTTTGTACATATATGTATGTGGTGTGATGGTTTGTACATATATGTGTGTGGTGTGATGGTTTGTACATATATGTGTGTGGTGTGATGGTTTGTACATATATGTATGTGGTGTGATGGTTTGTACATATATGTATGTGGTGTGATGGTTTGTACATATCTGTGTGTGGTGTGATGGTTTGTACATATATGTGTGTGGTGTGATGGTTTGTACATATATGTGTGTGGTGCGATGGTTTGTACATATAAGTGTGTAGTGTGATGGTTTGTACATATATGTATGTGGTGTGATGGTTTGTACATATATGTATGTGGTGTGATGGTTTGTACATATATGTATGTGGTGTGATGGTTTGTACATATATGTGTGTGGTGCGATGGTTTGTACATATATGTGTGTGGTGTGATGGTTTGTACATATCTGTGTGTGGTGCGATGGTTTGTACATATATGTGTGTGGTGTGATGGTTTGTACATATAAGTGTGTGGTGTGATGGTTTGTACATATATGTATGTGGTGTGATGGTTTGTACATATATGTATGTGGTGTGATGGTTTGTACATATATGTATGTGGTGTGATGGTTTGTACATATATGTATGTGGTGTGATGGTTTGTACATATCTGTGTGTGGTGTGATGGTTTGTACATATATGTGTGTGGTGTGATGGTTTGTACATATATGTGTGTGGTGCGATGGTTTGTACATATAAGTGTGTAGTGTGATGGTTTGTACATATATGTGTGTGGTGTTATGGTTTGTACATATATGTATGTGGTGCGATGGTTTGTACATATCTGTGTGTGGTGTGATGGTTTGTACATATATGTGTGTGGTGTGATGGTTTGTACATATATGTGTGTGGTGTGATGGTTTGTACATATCTGTGTGGTGTGATGGTTTGTACATATATGTATGTGGTGTGATGGTTTGTACATATCTGTGTGTGGTGCGATGGTTTGTACATATAAGTGTGTGGTGCGATGGTTTGTACATATATGTGTGTGGTGTGATGGTTTGTACATATATGTATGTGGTGTGATGGTTTGTACATATATGTGTGTGGTGCGATGGTTTGTACATATATGTGTGTGGTGTGATGGTTTGTACATATATGTGTGTGGTGTGATGGTTTGTACATATATGTATGTGGTGTGATGGTTTGTACATATCTGTGTGTGGTGTGATGGTTTGTACATATATGTATGTGGTGCGATGGTTTGTACATATATGTATGTGGTGTGATGGTTTGTACATATCTGTGTGTGGTGTGATGGTTTGTACATATATGTATGTGGTGCGATGGTTTGTACATATATGTGTGTGGTGCGATGGTTTGTACATACATGTGTGTGGTGTGATGGTTTGTACATATCTGTGTGTGGTGTGATGGTTTGTACATATATGTGTGTGGTGTGATGGTTTGTACATATATGTATGTGGTGTGATGGTTTGTACATATCTGTGTGTGGTGTGATGGTTTGTACATATATGTGTGTGGTGTGATGGTTTGTACATATATGTGTGTGGTGCGATGGTTTGTACATATATGTATGTGGTGTGATGGTTTGTACATATATGTGTGTGGTGTGATGGTTTGTACATATATGTGTGTGGTGTGATGGTTTGTACATATATGTATGTGGTGTGATGGTTTGTACATATATGTATGTGGTGTGATGGTTTGTACATATCTGTGTGTGGTGTGATGGTTTGTACATATATGTGTGTGGTGTGATGGTTTGTACATATATGTGTGTGGTGCGATGGTTTGTACATATAAGTGTGTAGTGTGATGGTTTGTACATATATGTATGTGGTGTGATGGTTTGTACATATATGTATGTGGTGTGATGGTTTGTACATATATGTATGTGGTGTGATGGTTTGTACATATATGTGTGTGGTGCGATGGTTTGTACATATATGTGTGTGGTGTGATGGTTTGTACATATCTGTGTGTGGTGCGATGGTTTGTACATATATGTGTGTGGTGTGATGGTTTGTACATATAAGTGTGTGGTGTGATGGTTTGTACATATATGTATGTGGTGTGATGGTTTGTACATATATGTATGTGGTGTGATGGTTTGTACATATATGTGTGTGGTGCGATGGTTTGTACATATAAGTGTGTGGTGTGATGGTTTGTACATATATGTATGTGGTGTGATGGTTTGTACATATATGTATGTGGTGCGATGGTTTGTACATATCTGTGTGTGGTGTGATGGTTTGTACATATATGTGTGTGGTGCGATGGTTTGTACATATATGTATGTGGTGTGATGGTTTGTACATATATGTGTGTGGTGTGATGGTTTGTACATATATGTATGTGGTGTGATGGTTTGTACATATATGTGTGGTGTGATGGTTTGTACATATA
Source organism: Rana muscosa (assembly GCA_029206835.1). Taxonomy (NCBI): domain Eukaryota; kingdom Metazoa; phylum Chordata; class Amphibia; order Anura; family Ranidae; genus Rana; species Rana muscosa. The sequence continues at coordinate 260,553,535 of CM055123.1, read as the reverse complement.
TGTATGTGGTGTGATGGTTTGTACATATATGTGTGTGGTGCGATGGTTTGTACATATAAGTGTGTGGTGTGATGGTTTGTACATATATGTATGTGGTGTGATGGTTTGTACATATATGTGTGTGGTGTGATGGTTTGTACATATATGTGTGTGGTGTGATGGTTTGTACATATATGTATGTGGTGCGATGGTTTGTACATATATGTATGTGGTGCGATGGTTTGTACATATATGTATGTGGTGTGATGGTTTGTACATATATGTATGTGGTGTGATGGTTTGTACATATCTGTGTGTGGTGCGATGGTTTGTACATATATGTATGTGGTGTGATGGTTTGTACATATATGTGTGTGGTGCGATGGTTTGTACATATCTGTGTGTGGTGTGATGGTTTGTACATATATGTATGTGGTGCGATGGTTTGTACATATATGTGTGTAGTGTGATGGTTTGTACATATATGTATGTGGTGCGATGGTTTGTACATATATGTGTGTAGTGTGATGGTTTGTACATATATGTATGTGGTGTGATGGTTTGTACATATATGTGTGTGGTGTGATGGTTTGTACATATATGTGTGTGGTGCGATGGTTTGTACATATATGTATGTGGTGTGATGGTTTGTACATATATGTATGTGGTGTGATGGTTTGTACATATATGTATGTGGTGTGATGGTTTGTACATATCTGTGTGTGGTGCGATGGTTTGTACATATATGTATGTGGTGTGATGGTTTGTACATATATGTGTGTGGTGTGATGGTTTGTACATATATGTATGTGGTGCGATGGTTTGTACATATCTGTGTGTGGTGCGATGGTTTGTACATATATGTGTGTGGTGTGATGGTTTGTACATATATGTATGTGGTGCGATGGTTTGTACATATATGTGTGTAGTGTGATGGTTTGTACATATATGTATGTGGTGTGATGGTTTGTACATATCTGTGTGTGGTGTGATGTTTTGTACATATATGTATGTGGTGTGATGGTTTGTACATATATGTATGTGGTGTGATGGTTTGTACATATCTGTGTGTGGTGCGATGGTTTGTACATATATGTATGTGGTGTGATGGTTTGTACATATATGTGTGTGGTGTGATGGTTTGTACATATATGTATGTGGTGCGATGGTTTGTACATATCTGTGTGTGGTGCGATGGTTTGTACATATCTGTGTGTGGTGCGATGGCTTGTACATATATGTATGTGGTGCGATGGTTTGTACATATAAGTGTGTGGTGTGATGGTTTGTACATATATGTATGTGGTGTGATGGTTTGTACATATATGTGTGTGGTGTGATGGTTTGTACATATATGTGTGTGGTGTGATGGTTTGTACATATATGTATGTGGTGCGATGGTTTGTACATATATGTGTGTGGTGTGATGGTTTGTACATATATGTGTGTGGTGTGATGGTTTGTACATATCTGTATGTGGTGCGATGGTTTGTACATATATGTATGTGGTGCGATGGTTTGTACATATCTGTGTGTGGTGTGATGGTTTGTACATATCTGTGTGTGGTGTGATGGTTTGTACATATATGTGTGTGGTGTGATGGTTTGTACATATATGTGTGTGGTGTGATGGTTTGTACATATATGTATGTGGTGTGATGGTTTGTACATATCTGTGTGTGGTGTGATGGTTTGTACATATATGTATGTGGTGCGATGGTTTGTACATATCTGTGTGTGGTGTGATGGTTTGTACATATCTGTGTGTGGTGTGATGGTTTGTACATATCTGTGTGTGGTGTGATGGTTTGTACATATATGTGTGTGGTGTGATGGTTTGTACATATCTGTGTGTGGTGTGATGGTTTGTACATATATGTATGTGGTGTGATGGTTTGTACATATATGTGTGTGGTGCGATGGTTTGTACATATATGTATGTGGTGTGATGGTTTCTACATATATGTATGTGGTGCGATGGTTTGTACATATATGTATGTGGTGTGATGGTTTGTACATATATGTATGTGGTGTGATGGTTTGTACATATATGTGTGTGGTGTGATGGTTTGTACATATATGTGTGTGGTGTGATGGTTTGTACATATATGTGTGTGGTGTGATGGTTTGTACATATATGTGTGTGGTGTGATGGTTTGTACATATATGTGTGTGGTGTGATGGTTTGTACATATATGTATGTGGTGTGATGGTTTGTACATATATGTGTGTGGTGCGATGGTTTGTACATATCTGTGTGTGGTGCGATGGTTTGTACATATATGTGTGTGGTGTGATGGTTTGTACATATATGTATGTGGTGTGATGGTTTGTACATATATGTATGTGGTGTGATGGTTTGTACATATATGTGTGTGGTGTGATGGTTTGTACATATATGTGTGTGGTGTGATGGTTTGTACATATCTGTGTGTGGTGTGATGGTTTGTACATATCTGTATGTGGTGTGATGGTTTGTACATATATGTGTGTGGTGCGATGGTTTGTACATATATGTGTGTGGTGCGATGGTTTGTACATATCTGTGTGTGGTGTGATGGTTTGTACATATCTGTGTGTAGTGTGATGGTTTGTACATATCTGTGTGTGGTGTGATGGTTTGTACATATCTGTGTGTAGTGTGATGGTTTGTACATATATGTGTGTGGTGTGATGGTTTGTACATATATGTGTGTGGTGCGATGGTTTGTACATATATGTATGTGGTGTGATGGTTTGTACATATATGTATGTGGTGTGATGGTTTGTACATATCTGTGTGTGGTGCGATGGTTTGTACATATATGTGTGTGGTGCGATGGTTTGTACATATATGTATGTGGTGCGATGGTTTGTACATATATGTGTGTGGTGTGATGGTTTGTACATATAAGTGTGTGGTGTGATGGTTTGTACATATATGTGTGTGGTGTGATGGTTTGTACATATATGTGTGTGGTGTTATGGTTTGTACATATATGTATGTGGTGCGATGGTTTGTACATATCTGTGTGTGGTGTGATGGTTTGTACATATATGTGTGTGGTGTGATGGTTTGTACATATATGTGTGTGGTGTGATGGTTTGTACATATCTGTGTGTGGTGTGATGGTTTGTACATATATGTATGTGGTGTTATGGTTTGTACATATATGTATGTGGTGCGATGGTTTGTACATATCTGTGTGTGGTGTGATGGTTTGTACATATATGTGTGTGGTGCGATGGTTTGTACATATATGTGTGTGGTGTGATGGTTTGTACATATATGTGTGTGGTGTGATGGTTTGTACATATCTGTGTGGTGTGATGGTTTGTACATATATGTATGTGGTGTGATGGTTTGTACATATATGTATGTGGTGCGATGGTTTGTACATATCTGTGTGTGGTGTGATGGTTTGTACATATATGTGTGTGGTGTGATGGTTTGTACATATCTGTGTGTGGTGTGATGGTTTGTACATATATGTGTGTGGTGTGATGGTTTGTACATATATGTATGTGGTGTGATGGTTTGTACATATATGTATGTGGTGCGATGTTTTGTACATATCTGTGTGTGGTGCGATGGTTTGTACATATATGTGTGTGGTGTGATGGTTTGTACATATATGTATGTGGTGTTATGGTTTGTACATATTTGTATGTGGTGCGATGGTTTGTACATATATGTGTGTGGTGTGATGGTTTGTACATATAAGTGTGTGGTGTGATGGTTTGTACATATCTGTGTGTGGTGTGATGGTTTGTACATATATGTGTGTGGTGCGATGGTTTGTACATATATGTATGTGGTGCGATGGTTTGTACATATATGTATGTGGTGTGATGGTTTGTACATATCTGTGTGTGGTGTGATGGTTTGTACATATCTGTGTGTGTTGTGATGGTTTGTACATATATGTATGTGGTGTGATGGTTTGTACATATATGTGTGTGGTGTGATGGTTTGTACATATAAGTGTGTGGTGTGATGGTTTGTACATATCTGTGTGTGGTGCGATGGTTTGTACATATATGTATGTGGTGTGATGGTTTGTACATATATGTATGTGGTGTGATGGTTTGTACATATATGTATGTGGTGTGATGTTTTGTACATATCTGTGTGTGGTGCGATGGTTTGTACATATCTGTGTGTGGTGCGATGGTTTGTACATATATGTATGTGGTGTGATGTTTTGTACATATATGTGTGTGGTGTGATGGTTTGTACATATCTGTGTGTGGTGTGATGGTTTGTACATATCTGTGTGTGGTGTGATGGTTTGTACATATATGTATGTGGTGTGATGGTTTGTACATATATGTATGTGGTGTGATGGTTTGTACATATATGTATGTGGTGTGATGTTTTGTACATATCTGTGTGTGGTGCGATGGTTTGTACATATATGTGTGTGGTGTGATGGTTTGTACATATATGTATGTGGTGCGATGGTTTGTACATATCTGTGTGTGGTGCGATGGTTTGTACATATCTGTGTGTGGTGTGATGGTTTGTACATATATGTATGTGGTGTGATGGTTTGTACATATATGTGTGTGGTGTGATGGTTTGTACATATCTGTGTGTGGTGTGATGGTTTGTACATATATGTATGTGGTGCGATGGTTTGTACATATATGTGTGTGGTGTGATGGTTTGTACATATATGTGTGTGGTGTGATGGTTTGTACATATCTGTGTGTGGTGTGATGGTTTGTACATATATGTGTGTGGTGTGATGGTTTGTACATATCTGTGTGTGGTGTGATGGTTTGTACATATATGTGTGTGGTGTGATGGTTTGTACATATATGTGTGTGGTGCGATGGTTTGTACATATCTGTGTGTGGTGTGATGGTTTGTACATATATGTATGTGGTGCGATGGTTTGTACATATCTGTGTGTGGTGCGATGGTTTGTACATATCTGTGTGTGGTGCGATGGTTTGTACATATCTGTGTGTGGTGTGATGTTTTGTACATATCTGTGTGTGGTGTGATGGTTTGTACATATATGTATGTGGTGTGATGGTTTGTACATATATGTGTGTGGTGTGATGGTTTGTACATATAAGTGTGTGGTGTGATGGTTTGTACATATCTGTGTGTGGTGCGATGGTTTGTACATATATGTATGTGGTGTGATGGTTTGTACATATATGTATGTGGTGTGATGGTTTGTACATATATGTATGTGGTGTGATGTTTTGTACATATCTGTGTGTGGTGCGATGGTTTGTACATATCTGTGTGTGGTGTGATGGTTTGTACATATATGTATGTGGTGCGATGGTTTGTACATATATGTGTGTGGTGTGATGGTTTGTACATATATGTGTGTGGTGTGATGGTTTGTACATATCTGTGTGTGGTGTGATGGTTTGTACATATCTGTGTGTGGTGTGATGGTTTGTACATATATGTGTGTGGTGTGATGGTTTGTACATATATGTGTGTAGTGCGATGGTTTGTACATATCTGTGTGTGGTGCGATGGTTTGTACATATATGTGTGTGGTGCGATGGTTTGTACATATCTGTGTGTGGTGTGATGTTTTGTACATATATGTGTGTAATGTGATGGTTTGTACATATATGTATGTGGTGTGATGGTTTGTACATATCTGTGTGTGGTGTGATGGTTTGTACATATATGTATGTGGTGTGATGGTTTGTACATATATGTGTGTGGTGTGATGGTTTGTACATATCTGTGTGTGGTGTGATGGTTTGTACATATATGTGTGTGGTGTGATGGTTTGTACATATCTGTGTGTGGTGTGATGTTTTGTACATATATGTGTGTAATGTGATGGTTTGTACATATATGTATGTGGTGTGATGGTTTGTACATATATGTGTGTGGTGTGATGGTTTGTACATATCTGTGTGTGGTGTGATGGTTTGTACATATATGTGTGTGGTGTGATGGTTTGTACATATCTGTGTGTGGTGTGATGGTTTGTACATATATGTGTGTGGTGTGATGGTTTGTACATATCTGTGTGTGGTGTGATGTTTTGTACATATATGTGTGTGGTGTGATGGTTTGTACATATATGTGTGTAATGTGATGGTTTGTACATATATGTATGTGGTGTGATGGTTTGTACATATCTGTGTGTGGTGTGATGGTTTGTACATATATGTGTGTGGTGTGATGGTTTGTACATATATGTGTGTAATGTGATGGTTTGTACATATATGTATGTGGTGTGATGGTTTGTACATATCTGTATGTGGTGTGATGGTTTGTACATATAAGTGTGTGGTGTGATGGTTTGTACATATATGTGTGTGGTGTGATGGTTTGTACATATCTGTGTGTAATGTGATGGTTTGTACATATATGTGTGTAATGTGATGGTTTGTACATATATGTGTGTGGTGTGATGGTTTGTACATATATGTGTGGTGTGATGGTTTGTACATATCTGTGTGTGGTGTGATGGTTTGTACATATATGTGTGTGGTGTGATGGTTTGTACATATATGTGTGTGGTGTGATGGTTTGTACATATATGTGTGTAATGTGATGGTTTGTACATATCTGTGTGTGGTGTGATGGTTTGTACATATATGTGTGTAATGTGATGGTTTGTACATATCTGTGTGTGGTGTGATGGTTTGTACATATATGTGTGTGGTGCGATGGTTTGTACATATATGTATGTGGTGTGATGGTTTGTACATATATGTGTGGTGTGATGGTTTGTACATATCTGTGTGTGGTGTGATGGTTTGTACATATATGTGTGTGGTGTGATGGTTTGTACATATATGTGTGTGGTGTGATGGTTTGTACATATATGTGTGTGGTGTGATGGTTTGTACATATATGTGTGTGGTGTGATGGTTTGTACATATATGTGTGTGGTCTGATGGTTTGTACATATATGTGTGTGGTGTGATGGTTTGTACATATATGTGTGTGGTGTGATGGTTTGTACATATCTGTGTGTAGTGTGATGGTTTGTACATATATGTGTGTGGTGTGATGGTTTGTACATATATGTGTGTGGTGTGATGGTTTGTACATATCTGTGTGTGGTGTGATGGTTTGTACATATATGTGTGTGGTGTGATGGTTTGTACATATATGTGTGTGGTGTGATGGTTTGTACATATATGTGTGTGGTGTGATGGTTTGTACATATATGTGTGTGGTGTGATGGTTTGTACATATCTGTATGTGGTGCGATGGTTTGTACATATATGTATGTGGTGTGATGGTTTGTACATATATGTATGTGGTGCGATGGTTTGTACATATACGTGTGTAGTGTGATGGTTTGTACATATATGTATGTGGTGCGATGGTTGTACATATATGTATGTGGTGTGATGGTTTGTACATATATGTATGTGGTGCGATGGTTTGTACATATATGTATGTGGTGTGATGGTTTGTACATATATGTGTGTGGTGCGATGGTTTGTACATATATGTGTGTGGTGCGATGGTTTGTACATATATGTGTGTGGTGTGATGGTTTGTACATATATGTATGTGGTGCGATGGTTTGTACATATATGTATGTGGTGTGATGGTTTGTACATATATGTATGTGGTGCGATGGTTTGTACATATATGTATGTGGTGCGATGGTTGTACATATATGTGTGTGGTGTGATGGTTTGTACATATATGTATGTGGTGTGATGGTTTGTACATATCTGTGTGTGGTGTGATGGTTTGTACATATATGTGTGGTGCGATGGTTTGTACATATATGTATGTGGTGTGATGGTTTGTACATATATGTGTGTGGTGTGATGGTTTGTACATATCTGTGTGTGGTGTGATGGTTTGTACATATCTGTATGTGGTGTGATGGTTTGTACATATATGTATGTGGTGTGATGGTTTGTACATATATGTATGTGGTGTGATGGTTTGTACATATATGTGTGTGGTGCGATGGTTTGTACATATCTGTGTGTGGTGTGATGGTTTGTACATATCTGTGTGTGGTGTGATGTTTTGTACATATATGTGTGTAATGTGATGGTTTGTACATATCTGTGTGTGGTGTGATGGTTTGTACATATATGTGTGTGGTGTGATGGTTTGTACATATATGTGTGTGGTGTGATGGTTTGTACATATATGTATGTGGTGTGATGGTTTGTACATATATGTGTGTGGTGTGATGGTTTGTACATATAAGTGTGTGGTGTGATGGTTTGTACATATAAGTGTGTGGTGTGATGGTTTGTACATATAAGTGTGTGGTGTGATGGTTTGTACATATATGTGTGTGGTGCGATGGTTTGTACATATATGTGTGTGGTGCGATGGTTTGTACATATATGTGTGTGGTGTGATGGTTTGTACATATATGTGTGTGGTGCGATGGTTTGTACATATATGTGTGTGGTGTGATGGTTTGTACATATATGTATGTGGTGTGATGGTTTGTACATATCTGTGTGTGGTGTGATGGTTTGTACATATATGTGTGTGGTGTGATGGTTTGTACATATATGTATGTGGTGTGATGGTTTGTACATATAAGTGTGTGGTGTGATGGTTTGTACATATATGTATGTGGTGTGATGGTTTGTACATATCTGTGTGTGGTGTGATGGTTTGTACATATATGTGTGTGGTGCGATGGTTTGTACATATATGTGTGTGGTGCGATGGTTTGTACATATATGTGTGTGGTGTGATGGTTTGTACATATCTGTGTGTGGTGTGATGGTTTGTACATATATGTGTGTGGTGCGATGGTTTGTACATATATGTGTGTGGTGCGATGGTTTGTACATATATGTGTGTGGTGTGATGGTTTGTACATATATGTATGTGGTGTGATGGTTTGTACATATATGTATGTGGTGTGATGGTTTGTACATATCTGTGTGTGGTGCGATGGTTTGTACATATCTGTGTGTGGTGTGATGGTTTGTACATATATGTATGTGGTGTGATGGTTTGTACATATATGTGTGTGGTGCGATGGTTTGTACATATATGTGTGTGGTGTGATGGTTTGTACATATATGTATGTGGTGTGATGGTTTGTACATATATGTGTGTGGTGTGATGGTTTGTACATATATGTGTGTAGTGTGATGGTTTGTACATATATGTGTATAATGTGATGGTTTGTACATATATGTGTGTGGTGTGATGGTTTGTACATATCTGTGTGTGGTGTGATGGTTTGTACATATATGTGTGTGGTGCGATGGTTTGTACATATATGTGTGTGGTGCGATGGTTTGTACATATATGTGTGTGGTGTGATGGTTTGTACATATATGTATGTGGTGTGATGGTTTGTACATATATGTATGTGGTGTGATGGTTTGTACATATCTGTGTGTGGTGCGATGGTTTGTACATATCTGTGTGTGGTGTGATGGTTTGTACATATATGTATGTGGTGTGATGGTTTGTACATATATGTGTGTGGTGCGATGGTTTGTACATATATGTGTGTGGTGTGATGGTTTGTACATATATGTATGTGGTGTGATGGTTTGTACATATATGTGTATAATGTGATGGTTTGTACATATATGTGTGTGGTGCGATGGTTTGTACATATATGTGTGTGGTGCGATGGTTTGTACATATCTGTGTGTGGTGTGATGGTTTGTACATATATGTGTGTGGTGCGATGGTTTGTACATATATGTGTGTGGTGCGATGGTTTGTACATATCTGTGTGTGGTGTGATGGTTTGTACATATATGTGTGTGGTGTGATGGTTTGTACATATCTGTGTGTGGTGTGATGGTTTGTACATATCTGTGTGGTGTGATGGTTTGTACATATATGTGTGTGGTGCGATGGTTTGTACATATATGTATGTGGTGTGATGGTTTGTACATATATGTATGTGGTGTGATGGTTTGTACATATATGTATGTGGTGTGATGGTTTGTACATATCTGTGTGTGGTGTGATGGTTTGTACATATCTGTGTGTGGTGTGATGGTTTGTACATATAAGTGTGTGGTGTGATGGTTTGTACATATATGTATGTGGTGCGATGGTTTGTACATATCTGTGTGTGGTGTGATGGTTTGTACATATATGTATGTGGTGTGATGGTTTGTACATATCTGTGTGGTGTGATGGTTTGTACATATCTGTGTGTGGTGTGATGGTTTGTACATATATGTGTGTGGTGTGATGGTTTGTACATATCTGTGTGTGGTGTGATGGTTTGTACATATATGTATGTGGTGCGATGGTTTGTACATATATGTGTGTGGTGTGATGGTTTGTACATATATGTATGTGGTGTGATGGTTTGTACATATATGTGTGTGGTGTGATGGTTTGTACATATATGTGTGTGGTGCGATGGTTTGTACATATCTGTGTGTGGTGTGATGGTTTGTACATATCTGTGTGTGGTGTGATGGTTTGTACATATAAGTGTGTGGTGTGATGGTTTGTACATATATGTATGTGGTGCGATGGTTTGTACATATCTGTGTGTGGTGTGATGGTTTGTACATATATGTATGTGGTGTGATGGTTTGTACATATCTGTGTGGTGTGATGGTTTGTACATATCTGTGTGTGGTGCGATGGTTTGTACATATATGTATGTGGTGCGATGGTTTGTACATATCTGTGTGTGGTGTGATGGTTTGTACATATATGTATGTGGTGTGATGGTTTGTACATATCTGTGTGGTGTGATGGTTTGTACATATCTGTGTGGTGTGATGGTTTGTACATATATGTGTGTGGTGCGATGGTTTGTACATATATGTATGTGGTGTGATGGTTTGTACATATATGTATGTGGTGTGATGGTTTGTACATATATGTATGTGGTGCGATGATTTGTACATATATGTATGTGGTGTGATGGTTTGTACATATATGTGTGTGGTGCGATGGTTTGTACATATATGTATGTGGTGCGATGGTTTGTACATATATGTGTGTGGTGTGATGGTTTGTACATATATGTGTGTGGTGTGATGGTTTGTACATATAAGTGTGTGGTGTGATGGTTTGTACATATATGTGTGTGGTGTGATGGTTTGTACATATATGTATGTGGTGCGATGGTTTGTACATATATGTATGTGGTGTGATGGTTTGTACATATATGTGTGTGGTGCGATGGTTTGTACATATATGTATGTGGTGTGATGGTTTGTACATATAAGTGTGTGGTGTGATGGTTTGTACATATATGTGTGTGGTGTGATGGTTTGTACATATATGTATGTGGTGTGATGGTTTGTACATATCTGTGTGTGGTGTGATGGTTTGTACATATATGTATGTGGTGTGATGGTTTGTACATATCTGTGTGTGGTGTGATGGTTTGTACATATCTGTGTGTGGTGCGATGGTTTGTACATATCTGTGTGTGGTGCGATGGTTTGTACATATATGTGTGTGGTGTGATGGTTTGTACATATATGTGTGTAGTGTGATGGTTTGTACATATATGTGTGTAATGTGATGGTTTGTACATATATGTATGTGGTGCGATGGTTTGTACATATATGTGTGTAATGTGATGGTTTGTACATATATGTATGTGGTGTGATGGTTTGTACATATATGTATGTGGTGCGATGGTTTGTACATATATGTGTGTGGTGCGATGGTTTGTACATATCTGTGTGTGGTGTGATGGTTTGTACATATATGTGTGTGGTGTGATGGTTTGTACATATCTGTGTGTGGTGTGATGGTTTGTACATATATGTATGTGGTGTGATGGTTTGTACATATATGTGTGTGGTGTGATGGTTTGTACATATATGTATGTGGTGTGATGGTTTGTACATATATGTGTGTGGTGTGATGGTTTGTACATATATGTGTGTGGTGTGATGGTTTGTACATATATGTATGTGGTGTGATGGTTTGTACATATATGTATGTGGTGTGATGGTTTGTACATATATGTATGTGGTGTGATGGTTTGTACATATATGTGTGTGGTGTGATGGTTTGTACATATATGTATGTGGTGTGATGGTTTGTACATATCTGTGTGTGGTGTGATGGTTTGTACATATATGTGTGTGGTGTGATGGTTTGTACATATCTGTGTGTGGTGTGATGGTTTGTACATATATGTGTGTGGTGCGATGGTTTGTACATATCTGTGTGGTGTGATGGTTTGTACATATATGTATGTGGTGTGATGGTTTGTACATATATGTGTGTGGTGCGATGGTTTGTACATATAAGTGTGTGGTGTGATGGTTTGTACATATTTGTATGTGGTGTGATGGTTTGTACATATATGTGTGTGGTGTGATGGTTTGTACATATCTGTGTGTGGTGCGATGGTTTGTACATATCTGTGTGTGGTGCGATGGTTTGTACATATATGTATGTGGTGCGATGGTTTGTACATATCTGTGTGTGGTGTGATGGTTTGTACATATCTGTGTGTGGTGCGATGGTTTGTACATATATGTATGTGGTGCGATGGTTTGTACATATCTGTGTGTGGTGCGATGGTTTGTACATATATGTATGTGGTGCGATGGTTTGTACATATATGTATGTGGTGTGATGGTTTGTACATATATGTATGTGGTGTGATGGTTTGTACATATATGTGTGTGGTGTGATGGTTTGTACATATATGTATGTGGTGCGATGGTTTGTACATATAAGTGTGTAGTGTGATGGTTTGTACATATCTGTGTGTGGTGTGATGGTTTGTACATATCTGTGTGTGGTGTGATGGTTTGTACATATATGTATGTGGTGTGATGGTTTGTACATATCTGTGTGGTGTGATGGTTTGTACATATATGTATGTGGTGTGATGGTTTGTACATATCTGTGTGGTGTGATGGTTTGTACATATATGTATGTGGTGTGATGGTTTGTACATATATGTATGTGGTGTGATGGTTTGTACATATATGTGTGTGGTGCGATGGTTTGTACATATAAGTGTGTAGTGTGATGGTTTGTACATATATGTATGTGGTGTGATGGTTTGTACATATATGTATGTGGTGTGATGGTTTGTACATATATGTGTGTGGTGCGATGGTTTGTACATATATGTGTGTGGTGTGATGGTTTGTACATATAAGTGTGTGGTGTGATGGTTTGTACATATATGTGTGTGGTGCGATGGTTTGTACATATCTGTGTGTGGTGTGATGGTTTGTACATATCTGTGTGGTGTGATGGTTTGTACATATATGTATGTGGTGTGATGGTTTGTACATATCTGTGTGTGGTGTGATGGTTTGTACATATATGTATGTGGTGTGATGGTTTGTACATATATGTATGTGGTGTGATGGTTTGTACATATCTGTGTGTGGTGCGATGGTTTGTACATATCTGTGTGTGGTGTGATGGTTTGTACATATATGTATGTGGTGTGATGGTTTGTACATATCTGTGTGTGGTGTGATGGTTTGTACATATATGTGTGTAGTGTGATGGTTTGTACATATATGTGTGTAATGTGATGGTTTGTACATATATGTGTGTGGTGCGATGGTTTGTACATATATGTGTGTGGTGCGATGGTTTGTACATATCTGTGTGTGGTGTGGTTTGTACATATATGTGTGTGGTGTGATGGTTTGTACATATCTGTGTGTGGTGTGATGGTTTGTACATATATGTATGTGGTGTGATGGTTTGTACATATATGTGTGTGGTGTGATGGTTTGTACATATATGTATGTGGTGTGATGGTTTGTACATATCTGTGTGTGGTGTGATGGTTTGTACATATATGTGTGTGGTGTGATGGTTTGTACATATATGTATGTGGTGCGATGGTTTGTACATATCTGTGTGTGGTGTGATGGTTTGTACATATATGTATGTGGTGTGATGGTTTGTACATATCTGTGTGGTGTGATGGTTTGTACATATCTGTGTGTGGTGCGATGGTTTGTACATATATGTATGTGGTGCGATGGTTTGTACATATATGTGTGTGGTGTGATGGTTTGTACATATATGTGTGTAGTGTGATGGTTTGTACATATATGTGTGTAATGTGATGGTTTGTACATATATGTGTGTGGTGCGATGGTTTGTACATATATGTGTGTGGTGCGATGGTTTGTACATATCTGTGTGTGGTGTGATGGTTTGTACATATATGTGTGTGGTGTGATGGTTTGTACATATATGTATGTGGTGTGATGGTTTGTACATATATGTATGTGGTGCGATGGTTTGTACATATATGTGTGTGGTGTGATGGTTTGTACATATCTGTGTGTGGTGTGATGGTTTGTACATATCTGTGTGTGGTGTGATGGTTTGTACATATATGTATGTGGTGCGATGGTTTGTACATATATGTATGTGGTGTGATGGTTTGTACATATATGTGTGTGGTGTGATGGTTTGTACATATAAGTGTGTGGTGTGATGGTTTGTACATATATGTATGTGGTGCGATGGTTTGTACATATCTGTGTGTGGTGTGATGGTTTGTACATATATGTATGTGGTGTGATGGTTTGTACATATCTGTGTGGTGTGATGGTTTGTACATATCTGTGTGTGGTGCGATGGTTTGTACATATATGTATGTGGTGCGATGGTTTGTACATATATGTGTGTGGTGTGATGGTTTGTACATATATGTGTGTAGTGTGATGGTTTGTACATATATGTGTGTAATGTGATGGTTTGTACATATATGTGTGTGGTGCGATGGTTTGTACATATCTGTGTGTGGTGTGATGGTTTGTACATATATGTGTGTGGTGTGATGGTTTGTACATATCTGTGTGTGGTGTGATGGTTTGTACATATATGTATGTGGTGTGATGGTTTGTACATATATGTGTGTGGTGCGATGGTTTGTACATATATGTGTGTAGTGTGATGGTTTGTACATATCTGTGTGTGGTGCGATGGTTTGTACATATATGTGTGTAATGTGATGGTTTGTACATATATGTGTGTGGTGCGATGGTTTGTACATATATGTGTGTGGTGCGATGGTTTGTACATATATGTGTGTAGTGTGATGGTTTGTACATATATGTGTGTAATGTGATGGTTTGTACATATATGTGTGTGGTGTGATGGTTTGTACATATATGTGTGTGGTGCGATGGTTTGTACATATCTGTGTGTGGTGTGATGGTTTGTACATATATGTGTGTGGTGTGATGGTTTGTACATATATGTGTGTGGTGTGATGGTTTGTACATATATGTATGTGGTGTGATGGTTTGTACATATATGTGTGTGGTGCGATGGTTTGTACATATATGTATGTGGTGTGATGGTTTGTACATATCTGTGTGTGGTGCGATGGTTTGTACATATCTGTGTGTGGTGTGATGGTTTGTACATATATGTGTGTGGTGCGATGGTTTGTACATATATGTATGTGGTGTGATGGTTTGTACATATATGTGTGTGGTGCGATGGTTTGTACATATATGTGTGTGGTGCGATGGTTTGTACATATCTGTGTGTGGTGTGATGGTTTGTACATATATGTGTGTGGTGTGATGGTTTGTACATATATGTATGTGGTGTGATGGTTTGTACATATATGTGTGTGGTGTGATGGTTTGTACATATCTGTGTGTGGTTTGATGGTTTGTACATATCTGTGTGGTGTGATGGTTTGTACATATATGTATGTGGTGTGATGGTTTGTACATATATGTGTGTGGTGCGATGGTTTGTACATATAAGTGTGTAGTGTGATGGTTTGTACATATATGTATGTGGTGCGATGGTTTGTACATATCTGTGTGGTGTGATGGTTTGTACATATATGTATGTGGTGTGATGGTTTGTACATATCTGTGTGGTGTGATGGTTTGTACATATATGTATGTGGTGTGATGGTTTGTACATATATGTGTGTAGTGTGATGGTTTGTACATATATGTGTGTGGTGCGATGGTTTGTACATATATGTATGTGGTGCGATGGTTTGTACATATATGTATGTGGTGTGATGGTTTGTACATATATGTATGTGGTGTGATGGTTTGTACATATATGTGTGTGGTGCGATGGTTTGTACATATAAGTGTGTAGTGTGATGGTTTGTACATATATGTATGTGGTGTGATGGTTTGTACATATATGTATGTGGTGTGATGGTTTGTACATATATGTATGTGGTGCGATGGTTTGTACATATATGTGTGTGGTGTGATGGTTTGTACATATAAGTGTGTGGTGTGATGGTTTGTACATATCTGTGTGTGGTGCGATGGTTTGTACATATCTGTGTGTGGTGTGATGGTTTGTACATATCTGTGTGGTGTGATGGTTTGTACATATATGTATGTGGTGTGATGGTTTGTACATATATGTGTGTGGTGTGATGGTTTGTACATATATGTGTGTGGTGTGATGGTTTGTACATATCTGTGTGGTGTGATGGTTTGTACATATATGTATGTGGTGTGATGGTTTGTACATATATGTGTGTGGTGCGATGGTTTGTACATATAAGTGTGTGGTGTGATGGTTTGTACATATATGTATGTGGTGTGATGGTTTGTACATATATGTGTGTGGTGCGATGGTTTGTACATATAAGTGTGTGGTGCGATGGTTGTACATATATGTGTGTGGTGCGATGGTTTGTACATATATGTATGTGGTGTGATGGTTTGTACATATATGTGTGTGGTGTGATGGTTTGTACATATATGTATGTGGTGCGATGGTTTGTACATATATGTGTGTGGTGCGATGGTTTGTACATATATGTGTGTGGTGTGATGGTTTGTACATATATGTATGTGGTGCGATGGTTTGTACATATATGTATGTGGTGCGATGGTTTGTACATATATGTGTGTGGTGCGATGGTTTGTACATATATGTATGTGGTGCGATGGTTTGTACATATATGTATGTGGTGCGATGGTTTGTACATATATGTATGTGGTGCGATGGTTGTACATATATGTGTGTGGTGCGATGGTTTGTACATATATGTATGTGGTGTGATGGTTTGTACATATCTGTGTGTGGTGTGATGGTTTGTACATATATGTGTGTGGTGTGATGGTTTGTACATATCTGTATGTGGTGTGATGGTTTGTACATATCTGTGTGTGGTGCGATGGTTTGTACATATCTGTGTGTGGTGTGATGGTTTGTACATATATGTGTGTGGTGTGATGGTTTGTACATATCTGTGTGTGGTGTGATGGTTTGTACATATCTGTATGTGGTGTGATGGTTTGTACATATATGTATGTGGTGTGATGGTTTGTACATATATGTGTGTGGTGTGATGGTTTGTACATATAAGTGTGTGGTGTGATGGTTTGTACATATCTGTATGTGGTGTGATGGTTTGTACATATATGTGTGTGGTGTGATGGTTTGTACATATCTGTGTGTGGTGTGATGGTTTGTACATATCTGTATGTGGTGTGATGGTTTGTACATATATGTATGTGGTGTGATGGTTTGTACATATATGTGTGTGGTGCGATGGTTTGTACATATAAGTGTGTGGTGTGATGGTTTGTACATATATGTGTGTGGTGTGATGGTTTGTACATATCTGTATGTGGTGTGATGGTTTGTACATATATGTGTGTGGTGTGATGGTTTGTACATATCTGTGTGTGGTGTGATGGTTTGTACATATCTGTATGTGGTGTGATGGTTTGTACATATATGTATGTGGTGTGATGGTTTGTACATATATGTGTGTGGTGCGATGGTTTGTACATATAAGTGTGTGGTGTGATGGTTTGTACATATATGTGTGTGGTGTGATGGTTTGTACATATCTGTGTGTGGTGTGATGGTTTGTACATATCTGTGTGTGGTGTGATGTTTTGTACATATATGTGTGTAATGTGATGGTTTGTACATATCTGTGTGTGGTGTGATGGTTTGTACATATATGTGTGTGGTGTGATGGTTTGTACATATATGTGTGTGGTGTGATGGTTTGTACATATATGTGTGTGGTGTGATGGTTTGTACATATATGTATGTGGTGTGATGGTTTGTACATATATGTGTGTGGTGTGATGGTTTGTACATATAAGTGTGTGGTGTGATGGTTTGTACATATCTGTGTGTGGTGTGATGGTTTGTACATATATGTATGTGGTGTGATGGTTTGTACATATATGTGTGTGGTGCGATGGTTTGTACATATCTGTGTGTGGTGTGATGGTTTGTACATATAAGTGTGTGGTGTGATGGTTTGTACATATAAGTGTGGTGTGATGGTTTGTACATATCTGTGTGGTGTGATGGTTTGTACATATATGTGTGTGGTGCGATGGTTTGTACATATATGTATGTGGTGTGATGGTTTGTACATATATGTATGTGGTGTGATGGTTTGTACATATATGTATGTGGTGCGATGATTTGTACATATATGTATGTGGTGTGATGGTTTGTACATATATGTGTGTGGTGCGATGGTTTGTACATATATGTGTGTGGTGTGATGGTTTGTACATATCTGTGTGTGGTGCGATGGTTTGTACATATCTGTGTGTGGTGCGATGGTTTGTACATATATGTGTGTGGTGTGATGGTTTGTACATATATGTGTGTAATGTGATGGTTTGTACATATATGTGTGTGGTGCGATGGTTTGTACATATATGTGTGTGGTGCGATGGTTTGTACATATCTGTGTGTGGTGTGATGGTTTGTACATATATGTGTGTGGTGTGATGGTTTGTACATATCTGTGTGTGGTGTGATGGTTTGTACATATATGTATGTGGTGTGATGGTTTGTACATATATGTGTGTGGTGTGATGGTTTGTACATATATGTATGTGGTGTGATGGTTTGTACATATATGTGTGTGGTGTGATGGTTTGTACATATATGTGTGTGGTGTGATGGTTTGTACATATATGTATGTGGTGTGATGGTTTGTACATATATGTATGTGGTTGTGATGGTTTGTACATATATGTATGTGGTGTGATGGTTTGTACATATATGTGTGTGGTGTGATGGTTTGTACATATATGTATGTGGTGTGATGGTTTGTACATATCTGTGTGTGGTGTGATGGTTTGTACATATATGTATGTGGTGCGATGGTTTGTACATATCTGTGTGTGGTGCGATGGTTTGTACATATATGTATGTGGTGCGATGGTTTGTACATATATGTATGTGGTGTGATGGTTTGTACATATATGTATGTGGTGTGATGGTTTGTACATATATGTGTGTGGTGCGATGGTTTGTACATATAAGTGTGTAGTGTGATGGTTTGTACATATCTGTGTGTGGTGTGATGGTTTGTACATATCTGTGTGTGGTGTGATGGTTTGTACATATATGTATGTGGTGCGATGGTTTGTACATATCTGTGTGTGGTGCGATGGTTTGTACATATATGTGTGTGGTGTGATGGTTTGTACATATATGTATGTGGTGTGATGGTTTGTACATATATGTGTGTGGTGTGATGGTTTGTACATATATGTATGTGGTGTGATGGTTTGTACATATATGTGTGTGGTGCGATGGTTTGTACATATAAGTGTGTAGTGTGATGGTTTGTACATATCTGTGTGTGGTGTGATGGTTTGTACATATCTGTGTGTGGTGTGATGGTTTGTACATATATGTATGTGGTGCGATGGTTTGTACATATCTGTGTGTGGTGCGATGGTTTGTACATATATGTGTGTGGTGCGATGGTTTGTACATATAAGTGTGTAGTGTGATGGTTTGTACATATATGTATGTGGTGCGATGGTTTGTACATATCTGTGTGTGGTGCGATGGTTTGTACATATATGTATGTGGTGCGATGGTTTGTACATATCTGTGTGGTGTGATGGTTTGTACATATATGTATGTGGTGTGATGGTTTGTACATATATGTATGTGGTGTGATGGTTTGTACATATATGTGTGTGGTGCGATGGTTTGTACATATAAGTGTGTAGTGTGATGGTTTGTACATATATGTATGTGGTGTGATGGTTTGTACATATATGTATGTGGTGTGATGGTTTGTACATATATGTATGTGGTGTGATGGTTTGTACATATCTGTGTGGTGTGATGGTTTGTACATATATGTATGTGGTGTGATGGTTTGTACATATCTGTGTGGTGTGATGGTTTGTACATATATGTATGTGGTGTGATGGTTTGTACATATATGTATGTGGTGTGATGGTTTGTACATATATGTGTGTGGTGCGATGGTTTGTACATATAAGTGTGTAGTGTGATGGTTTGTACATATATGTATGTGGTGTGATGGTTTGTACATATATGTATGTGGTGTGATGGTTTGTACATATATGTGTGTGGTGCGATGGTTTGTACATATATGTGTGTGGTGTGATGGTTTGTACATATAAGTGTGTGGTGTGATGGTTTGTACATATATGTGTGTGGTGCGATGGTTTGTACATATCTGTGTGTGGTGTGATGGTTTGTACATATCTGTGTGGTGTGATGGTTTGTACATATATGTATGTGGTGTGATGGTTTGTACATATCTGTGTGTGGTGTGATGGTTTGTACATATATGTATGTGGTGTGATGGTTTGTACATATATGTATGTGGTGTGATGGTTTGTACATATCTGTGTGTGGTGCGATGGTTTGTACATATCTGTGTGTGGTGTGATGGTTTGTACATATATGTATGTGGTGTGATGGTTTGTACATATCTGTGTGTGGTGTGATGGTTTGTACATATATGTATGTGGTGTGATGGTTTGTACATATATGTGTGTGGTGTGATGGTTTGTACATATCTGTGTGTGGTGCGATGGTTTGTACATATCTGTGTGTGGTGCGATGGTTTGTACATATATGTGTGTGGTGTGATGGTTTGTACATATATGTATGTGGTGTGATGGTTTGTACATATATGTGTGTGGTGTGATGGTTTGTACATATATGTGTGTAGTGTGATGGTTTGTACATATATGTGTGTAATGTGATGGTTTGTACATATATGTGTGTGGTGCGATGGTTTGTACATATATGTGTGTGGTGCGATGGTTTGTACATATCTGTGTGTGGTGTGATGGTTTGTACATATATGTGTGTGGTGTGATGGTTTGTACATATCTGTGTGTGGTGTGATGGTTTGTACATATATGTATGTGGTGTGATGGTTTGTACATATATGTGTGTGGTGTGATGGTTTGTACATATATGTGTGTGGTGTGATGGTTTGTACATATATGTGTGTGGTGCGATGGTTTGTACATATATGTATGTGGTGTGATGGTTTGTACATATCTGTGTGTGGTGTGATGGTTTGTACATATATGTGTGTGGTGTGATGGTTTGTACATATATGTATGTGGTGTGATGGTTTGTACATATATGTATGTGGTGTGATGGTTTGTACATATATGTATGTGGTGCGATGGTTTGTACATATATGTGTGTGGTGCGATGGTTTGTACATATATGTATGTGGTGTGATGGTTTGTACATATCTGTGTGTGGTGTGATGGTTTGTACATATATGTGTGTGGTGTGATGGTTTGTACATATATGTATGTGGTGCGATGGTTTGTACATATATGTATGTGGTGTGATGGTTTGTACATATATGTGTGTGGTGTGATGGTTTGTACATATATGTGTGTGGTGTGATGGTTTGTACATATCTGTGTGTGGTGTGATGGTTTGTACATATCTGTGTGTGGTGCGATGGTTTGTACATATCTGTGTGTGGTGTGATGGTTTGTACATATATGTGTGTGGTGTGATGGTTTGTACATATCTGTGTGTGGTGTGATGGTTTGTACATATATGTATGTGGTGTGATGGTTTGTACATATATGTGTGTGGTGTGATGGTTTGTACATATATGTGTGTGGTGTGATGGTTTGTACATATATGTATGTGGTGTGATGGTTTGTACATATATGTGTGTGGTGCGATGGTTTGTACATATATGTATGTGGTGTGATGGTTTGTACATATCTGTGTGTGGTGTGATGGTTTGTACATATCTGTGTGTGGTGTGATGGTTTGTACATATATGTGTGTGGTGTGATGGTTTGTACATATATGTATGTGGTGTGATGGTTTGTACATATCTGTGTGTGGTGTGATGGTTTGTACATATATGTGTGTGGTGTGATGGTTTGTACATATATGTGTGTGGTGTGATGGTTTGTACATATATGTATGTGGTGTGATGGTTTGTACATATATGTATGTGGTGTGATGGTTTGTACATATATGTATGTGGTGCGATGGTTTGTACATATATGTATGTGGTGCGATGGTTTGTACATATCTGTGTGTGGTGTGATGGTTTGTACATATCTGTGTGTGGTGTGATGGTTTGTACATATCTGTGTGTGGTGTGATGGTTTGTACATATATGTGTGTGGTGCGATGGTTTGTACATATATGTGTGTGGTGCGATGGTTTGTACATATCTGTGTGTGGTGTGATGGTTTGTACATATATGTGTGTGGTGTGATGGTTTGTACATATCTGTGTGTGGTGCGATGGTTTGTACATATATGTATGTGGTGTGATGGTTTGTACATATATGTGTGTGGTGTGATGGTTTGTACATATAAGTGTGTGGTGTGATGGTTTGTACATATATGTATGTGGTGCGATGGTTTGTACATATCTGTGTGTGGTGTGATGGTTTGTACATATATGTATGTGGTGTGATGGTTTGTACATATCTGTGTGGTGTGATGGTTTGTACATATCTGTGTGTGGTGCGATGGTTTGTACATATATGTATGTGGTGCGATGGTTTGTACATATATGTGTGTGGTGTGATGGTTTGTACATATATGTGTGTAGTGTGATGGTTTGTACATATATGTGTGTAATGTGATGGTTTGTACATATATGTGTGTGGTGCGATGGTTTGTACATATATGTGTGTGGTGCGATGGTTTGTACATATCTGTGTGTGGTGTGATGGTTTGTACATATATGTGTGTGGTGTGATGGTTTGTACATATCTGTGTGTGGTGTGATGGTTTGTACATATATGTATGTGGTGTGATGGTTTGTACATATATGTGTGTGGTGCGATGGTTTGTACATATATGTATGTGGTGTGATGGTTTGTACATATCTGTGTGTGGTGCGATGGTTTGTACATATATGTGTGTGGTGTGATGGTTTGTACATATCTGTGTGTGGTGTGATGGTTTGTACATATATGTGTGTGGTGCGATGGTTTGTACATATCTGTGTGTGGTTTGATGGTTTGTACATATCTGTGTGGTGTGATGGTTTGTACATATATGTATGTGGTGTGATGGTTTGTACATATATGTGTGTGGTGTGATGGTTTGTACATATCTGTGTGTGGTGCGATGGTTTGTACATATATGTATGTGGTGCGATGGTTTGTACATATCTGTGTGTGGTGCGATGGTTTGTACATATATGTATGTGGTGCGATGGTTTGTACATATCTGTGTGTGGTGTGATGGTTTGTACATATATGTGTGTGGTGTGATGGTTTGTACATATATGTGTGTGGTGTGATGGTTTGTACATATCTGTGTGTGGTGTGATGGTTTGTACATATATGTATGTGGTGTGATGGTTTGTACATATCTGTGTGTGGTGTGATGGTTTGTACATATCTGTGTGTGGTGCGATGGTTTGTACATATATGTATGTGGTGCGATGGTTTGTACATATCTGTGTGTGGTGCGATGGTTTGTACATATATGTATGTGGTGCGATGGTTTGTACATATATGTATGTGGTGTGATGGTTTGTACATATAAGTGTGTGGTGTGATGGTTTGTACATATATGTGTGTGGTGCGATGGTTTGTACATATAAGTGTGTGGTGTGATGGTTTGTACATATATGTGTGTGGTGTGATGGTTTGTACATATATGTATGTGGTGTGATGGTTTGTACATATATGTGTGTGGTGCGATGGTTTGTACATATAAGTGTGTAGTGTGATGGTTTGTACATATATGTATGTGGTGCGATGGTTTGTACATATCTGTGTGGTGTGATGGTTTGTACATATATGTATGTGGTGTGATGGTTTGTACATATCTGTGTGGTGTGATGGTTTGTACATATATGTATGTGGTGTGATGGTTTGTACATATATGTGTGTAGTGTGATGGTTTGTACATATATGTGTGTGGTGCGATGGTTTGTACATATATGTATGTGGTGCGATGGTTTGTACATATATGTATGTGGTGTGATGGTTTGTACATATATGTATGTGGTGTGATGGTTTGTACATATATGTGTGTGGTGCGATGGTTTGTACATATAAGTGTGTAGTGTGATGGTTTGTACATATATGTATGTGGTGTGATGGTTTGTACATATATGTATGTGGTGTGATGGTTTGTACATATATGTATGTGGTGTGATGGTTTGTACATATATGTGTGTGGTGCGATGGTTTGTACATATAAGTGTGTAGTGTGATGGTTTGTACATATATGTATGTGGTGTGATGGTTTGTACATATATGTGTGTGGTGTGATGGTTTGTACATATATGTATGTGGTGCGATGGTTTGTACATATATGTGTGTGGTGTGATGGTTTGTACATATAAGTGTGTGGTGTGATGGTTTGTACATATATGTGTGTGGTGTGATGGTTTGTACATATATGTATGTGGTGTGATGGTTTGTACATATCTGTGTGTGGTGTGATGGTTTGTACATATATGTATGTGGTGCGATGGTTTGTACATATATGTATGTGGTGTGATGGTTTGTACATATCTGTGTGTGGTGTGATGGTTTGTACATATATGTGTGTGGTGTGATGGTTTGTACATATATGTATGTGGTGTGATGGTTTGTACATATATGTATGTGGTGCGATGGTTTGTACATATCTGTGTGTGGTGTGATGGTTTGTACATATCTGTGTGGTGTGATGGTTTGTACATATATGTATGTGGTGTGATGGTTTGTACATATATGTGTGTGGTGCGATGGTTTGTACATATATGTGTGTGGTGTGATGGTTTGTACATATCTGTGTGGTGTGATGGTTTGTACATATATGTATGTGGTGTGATGGTTTGTACATATATGTGTGTGGTGCGATGGTTTGTACATATAAGTGTGTGGTGCGATGGTTTGTACATATATGTGTGTGGTGCGATGGTTTGTACATATATGTATGTGGTGTGATGGTTTGTACATATATGTGTGTGGTGCGATGGTTTGTACATATATGTGTGTGGTGTGATGGTTTGTACATATCTGTGTGTGGTGTGATGGTTTGTACATATATGTGTGTGGTGTGATGGTTTGTACATATATGTGTGTGGTGTGATGGTTTGTACATATATGTATGTGGTGTGATGGTTTGTACATATCTGTGTGTGGTGTGATGGTTTGTACATATATGTATGTGGTGCGATGGTTTGTACATATATGTATGTGGTGTGATGGTTTGTACATATCTGTGTGTGGTGTGATGGTTTGTACATATATGTATGTGGTGCGATGGTTTGTACATATATGTATGTGGTGTGATGGTTTGTACATATCTGTGTGTGGTGTGATGGTTTGTACATATATGTGTGTGGTGTGATGGTTTGTACATATATGTATGTGGTGTGATGGTTTGTACATATCTGTGTGTGGTGTGATGGTTTGTACATATATGTATGTGGTGCGATGGTTTGTACATATATGTATGTGGTGTGATGGTTTGTACATATCTGTGTGTGGTGTGATGGTTTGTACATATATGTATGTGGTGCGATGGTTTGTACATATATGTATGTGGTGTGATGGTTTGTACATATCTGTGTGTGGTGTGATGGTTTGTACATATATGTGTGTGGTGTGATGGTTTGTACATATATGTGTGTGGTGCGATGGTTTGTACATATAAGTGTGTAGTGTGATGGTTTGTACATATATGTATGTGGTGTGATGGTTTGTACATATATGTATGTGGTGTGATGGTTTGTACATATATGTATGTGGTGTGATGGTTTGTACATATATGTGTGTGGTGCGATGGTTTGTACATATATGTGTGTGGTGTGATGGTTTGTACATATCTGTGTGTGGTGCGATGGTTTGTACATATATGTGTGTGGTGTGATGGTTTGTACATATAAGTGTGTGGTGTGATGGTTTGTACATATATGTATGTGGTGTGATGGTTTGTACATATATGTATGTGGTGTGATGGTTTGTACATATATGTGTGTGGTGCGATGGTTTGTACATATAAGTGTGTGGTGTGATGGTTTGTACATATATGTATGTGGTGTGATGGTTTGTACATATATGTATGTGGTGTGATGGTTTGTACATATATGTGTGTGGTGCGATGGTTTGTACATATAAGTGTGTGGTGTGATGGTTTGTACATATATGTATGTGGTGTGATGGTTTGTACATATATGTATGTGGTGCGATGGTTTGTACATATCTGTGTGTGGTGTGATGGTTTGTACATATATGTGTGTGGTGCGATGGTTTGTACATATATGTATGTGGTGTGATGGTTTGTACATATATGTGTGTGGTGTGATGGTTTGTACATATATGTATGTGGTGTGATGGTTTGTACATATATGTGTGTGGTGCGATGGTTTGTACATATAAGTGTGTGGTGTGATGGTTTGTACATATATGTATGTGGTGTGATGGTTTGTACATATATGTGTGTGGTGTGATGGTTTGTACATATATGTGTGTGGTGTGATGGTTTGTACATATATGTATGTGGTGCGATGGTTTCTACATATATGTATGTGGTGTGATGGTTTGTACATATATGTATGTGGTGTGATGGTTTGTACATATATGTATGTGGTGTGATGGTTTGTACATATATGTGTGTGGTGCGATGGTTTGTACATATATGTGTGTGGTGTGATGGTTTGTACATATATGTGTGTGGTGTGATGGTTTGTACATATATGTGTGTGGTGTGATGGTTTGTACATATATGTGTGTGGTGTGATGGTTTGTACATATATGTGTGTGGTGTGATGGTTTGTACATATATGTGTGTGGTGTGATGGTTTGTACATATATGTATGTGGTGCGATGGTTTGTACATATATGTGTGTGGTGTGATGGTTTGTACATATATGTGTGTGGTGCGATGGTTTGTACATATATGTGTGTGGTGCGATGGTTTGTACATATATGTATGTGGTGTGATGGTTTGTACATATATGTGTGTGGTGTGATGGTTTGTACATATCTGTGTGGTGCGATGGTTTGTACATATATGTGTGGTGCGATGGTTTGTACATATATGTGTGTAATGTGATGGTTTGTACATATATGTATGTGGTGCGATGGTTTGTACATATATGTGTGTAATGTGATGGTTTGTACATATATGTATGTGGTGTGATGGTTTGTACATATATGTATGTGGTGCGATGTTTTGTACATATCTGTGTGTGGTGCGATGGTTTGTACATATATGTATCTGGTGTGATGGTTTGTACATATATGTGTGTGGTGCGATGGTTTGTACATATCTGTGTGTGGTGCGATGGTTTGTACATATCTGTGTGTGGTGCGATGGTTTGTACATATATGTATGTGGTGCGATGGTTTGTACATATATGTGTGTGGTGTGATGGTTTGTACATATATGTGTGTGGTGCGATGGTTTGTACATATATGTATGTGGTGTGATGGTTTGTACATATATGTGTGTGGTGCGATGGTTTGTACATATCTATGTATGTGGTGTGATGGTTTGTACATATATGTGTGTAATGTGATGGTTTGTACATATCTGTGTGTGGTGTGATGGTTTGTACATATATGTGTGTGGTGTGATGGTTTGTACATATATGTGTGTGGTGTGATGGTTTGTACATATATGCATGTGGTGTGATGGTTTGTACATATCTGTGTGTGGTGCGATGGTTTGTACATATATGTATGTGGTGTGATGGTTTGTACATATATGTATGTGGTGCGATGGTTTGTACATATCTGTATGTGGTGTGATGGTTTGTACATATATGTGTGTGGTGCGATGGTTTGTACATATATGTGTGTGGTGCGATGGTTTGTACATATCTGTGTGTGGTGTGATGGTTTGTACATATCTGTGTGTAGTGTGATGGTTTGTACATATCTGTGTGTGGTGTGATGGTTTGTACATATCTGTGTGGTGTGATGGTTTGTACATATATGTGTGTGGTGTGATGGTTTGTACATATATGTATGTGGTGTGATGGTTTGTACATATATGTATGTGGTGTGATGGTTTGTACATATCTGTGTGTGGTGCGATGGTTTGTACATATATGTGTGTGGTGCGATGGTTTGTACATATATGTGTGTGGTGCGATGGTTTGTACATATATGTATGTGGTGTGATGGTTTGTACATATATGTGTGTGGTGTGATGGTTTGTACATATAAGTGTGTGGTGTGATGGTTTGTACATATATGTGTGTGGTGTGATGGTTTGTACATATATGTGTGTGGTGTTATGGTTTGTACATATATGTATGTGGTGCGATGGTTTGTACATATCTGTGTGTGGTGTGATGGTTTGTACATATATGTGTGTGGTGTGATGGTTTGTACATATATGTGTGTGGTGTGATGGTTTGTACATATATGTATGTGGTGTTATGGTTTGTACATATATGTATGTGGTGCGATGGTTTGTACATATCTGTGTGTGGTGCGATGGTTTGTACATATCTGTGTGTGGTGTGATGGTTTGTACATATATGTATGTGGTGTTATGGTTTGTACATATATGTATGTGGTGCGATGGTTTGTACATATCTGTGTGTGGTGTGATGGTTTGTACATATATGTGTGTGGTGCGATGGTTTGTACATATATGTGTGTGGTGTGATGGTTTGTACATATATGTGTGTGGTGTGATGGTTTGTACATATCTGTGTGGTGTGATGGTTTGTACATATATGTATGTGGTGTGATGGTTTGTACATATATGTATGTGGTGCGATGGTTTGTACATATCTGTGTGTGGTGTGATGGTTTGTACATATATGTGTGTGGTGTGATGGTTTGTACATATCTGTGTGTGGTGTGATGGTTTGTACATATAAGTGTGTGGTGTGATGGTTTGTACATATCTGTGTGTGGTGTGATGGTTTGTACATATATGTGTGTGGTGCGATGGTTTGTACATATATGTATGTGGTGCGATGGTTTGTACATATATGTATGTGGTGTGATGGTTTGTACATATCTGTGTGTGGTGTGATGGTTTGTACATATCTGTGTGTGGTGTGATGGTTTGTACATATATGTATGTGGTGTGATGGTTTGTACATATATGTGTGTGGTGTGATGGTTTGTACATATAAGTGTGTGGTGTGATGGTTTGTACATATCTGTGTGTGGTGCGATGGTTTGTACATATATGTATGTGGTGCGATGCTTTGTACATATATGTATGTGGTGTGATGGTTTGTACATATATGTATGTGGTGTGATGGTTTGTACATATATGTATGTGGTGTGATGTTTTGTACATATCTGTGTGTGGTGCGATGGTTTGTACATATCTGTGTGTGGTGCGATGGTTTGTACATATATGTATGTGGTGTGATGTTTTGTACATATATGTGTGTGGTGTGATGGTTTGTACATATCTGTGTGTGGTGTGATGGTTTGTACATATCTGTGTGTGGTGTGATGGTTTGTACATATATGTATGTGGTGTGATGGTTTGTACATATATGTATGTGGTGTGATGGTTTGTACATATATGTATGTGGTGTGATGTTTTGTACATATCTGTGTGTGGTGCGATGGTTTGTACATATATGTGTGTGGTGTGATGGTTTGTACATATATGTATGTGGTGCGATGGTTTGTACATATCTGTGTGTGGTGCGATGGTTTGTACATATCTGTGTGTGGTGTGATGGTTTGTACATATATGTATGTGGTGTGATGGTTTGTACATATATGTGTGTGGTGTGATGGTTTGTACATATCTGTGTGTGGTGTGATGGTTTGTACATATATGTATGTGGTGCGATGGTTTGTACATATATGTGTGTGGTGTGATGGTTTGTACATATATGTGTGTGGTGTGATGGTTTGTACATATCTGTGTGTGGTGTGATGGTTTGTACATATATGTGTGTGGTGTGATGGTTTGTACATATCTGTGTGTGGTGTGATGGTTTGTACATATATGTGTGTGGTGTGATGGTTTGTACATATATGTATGTGGTGCGATGGTTTGTACATATCTGTGTGTGGTGTGATGGTTTGTACATATCTGTGTGTGGTGTGATGGTTTGTACATATCTGTGTGTAGTGTGATGGTTTGTACATATCTGTGTGTGGTGCGATGGTTTGTACATATATGTGTGTGGTGCGATGGTTTGTACATATATGTGTGTAATGTGATGGTTTGTACATATATGTATGTGGTGTGATGGTTTGTACATATCTGTGTGTGGTGTGATGGTTTGTACATATATGTATGTGGTGTGATGGTTTGTACATATATGTGTGTGGTGTGATGGTTTGTACATATCTGTGTGTGGTGTGATGGTTTGTACATATATGTGTGTGGTGTGATGGTTTGTACATATATGTGTGTAGTGTGATGGTTTGTACATATCTGTGTGTGGTGCGATGGTTTGTACATATATGTGTGTGGTGCGATGGTTTGTACATATCTGTGTGTGGTGTGATGTTTTGTACATATATGTGTGTAATGTGATGGTTTGTACATATATGTATGTGGTGTGATGGTTTGTACATATCTGTGTGTGGTGTGATGGTTTGTACATATATGTATGTGGTGTGATGGTTTGTACATATATGTGTGTGGTGTGATGGTTTGTACATATCTGTGTGTGGTGTGATGGTTTGTACATATATGTGTGTGGTGTGATGGTTTGTACATATATGTGTGTGGTGTGATGGTTTGTACATATCTGTGTGTGGTGTGATGTTTTGTACATATATGTGTGTAATGTGATGGTTTGTACATATATGTATGTGGTGTGATGGTTTGTACATATATGTGTGTGGTGTGATGGTTTGTACATATAAGTGTGTGGTGTGATGGTTTGTACATATATGTGTGTGGTGTGATGGTTTGTACATATCTGTGTGTAATGTGATGGTTTGTACATATATGTGTGTAATGTGATGGTTTGTACATATATGTGTGTAATGTGATGGTTTGTACATATATGTGTGTGGTGTGATGGTTTGTACATATAAGTGTGTGGTGTGATGGTTTGTACATATCTGTGTGTGGTGTGATGGTTTGTACATATATGTGTGTGGTGTGATGGTTTGTACATATCTGTGTGTGGTGTGATGTTTTGTACATATATGTGTGTGGTGTGATGGTTTGTACATATATGTGTGTAATGTGATGGTTTGTACATATATGTATGTGGTGTGATGGTTTGTACATATCTGTGTGTGGTGTGATGGTTTGTACATATATGTGTGTGGTGTGATGGTTTGTACATATATGTGTGTAATGTGATGGTTTGTACATATATGTATGTGGTGTGATGGTTTGTACATATCTGTATGTGGTGTGATGGTTTGTACATATAAGTGTGTGGTGTGATGGTTTGTACATATATGTGTGTGGTGTGATGGTTTGTACATATCTGTGTGTAATGTGATGGTTTGTACATATATGTGTGTAATGTGATGGTTTGTACATATATGTGTGTGGTGTGATGGTTTGTACATATCTGTGTGTAATGTGATGGTTTGTACATATATGTGTGTAATGTGATGGTTTGTACATATATGTATGTGGTGTGATGGTTTGTACATATCTGTGTGGTGTGATGGTTTGTACATATCTGTGTGGTGTGATGGTTTGTACATATATGTGTGTGGTGCGATGGTTTGTACATATATGTATGTGGTGTGATGGTTTGTACATATATGTATGTGGTGTGATGGTTTGTACATATATGTATGTGGTGCGATGATTTGTACATATATGTATGTGGTGTGATGGTTTGTACATATCTGTGTGTGGTGTGATGGTTTGTACATATAAGTGTGTGGTGTGATGGTTTGTACATATATGTGTGTGGTGTGATGGTTTGTACATATATGTATGTGGTGCGATGGTTTGTACATATATGTATGTGGTGTGATGGTTTGTACATATATGTGTGTGGTGCGATGGTTTGTACATATATGTATGTGGTGTGATGGTTTGTACATATAAGTGTGTGGTGCGATGGTTTGTACATATATGTGTGTGGTGTGATGGTTTGTACATATATGTATGTGGTGTGATGGTTTGTACATATCTGTGTGTGGTGTGATGGTTTGTACATATATGTATGTGGTGTGATGGTTTGTACATATCTGTGTGTGGTGTGATGGTTTGTACATATCTGTGTGTGGTGCGATGGTTTGTACATATCTGTGTGTGGTGCGATGGTTTGTACATATATGTGTGTGGTGTGATGGTTTGTACATATATGTGTGTAGTGTGATGGTTTGTACATATATGTGTGTAATGTGATGGTTTGTACATATATGTGTGTGGTGCGATGGTTTGTACATATATGTGTGTGGTGCGATGGTTTGTACATATCTGTGTGTGGTGTGATGGTTTGTACATATATGTGTGTGGTGTGATGGTTTGTACATATCTGTGTGTGGTGTGATGGTTTGTACATATATGTATGTGGTGCGATGGTTTGTACATATAAGTGTGTGGTGTGATGGTTTGTACATATTTGTATGTGGTGTGATGGTTTGTACATATATGTGTGTGGTGTGATGGTTTGTACATATCTGTGTGTGGTGCGATGGTTTGTACATATCTGTGTGTGGTGCGATGGTTTGTACATATATGTATGTGGTGCGATGGTTTGTACATATCTGTGTGTGGTGTGATGGTTTGTACATATCTGTGTGTGGTGCGATGGTTTGTACATATATGTATGTGGTGCGATGGTTTGTACATATCTGTGTGTGGTGCGATGGTTTGTACATATATGTATGTGGTGCGATGGTTTGTACATATATGTATGTGGTGTGATGGTTTGTACATATATGTATGTGGTGTGATGGTTTGTACATATATGTGTGTGGTGCGATGGTTTGTACATATAAGTGTGTAGTGTGATGGTTTGTACATATCTGTGTGTGGTGTGATGGTTTGTACATATCTGTGTGTGGTGTGATGGTTTGTACATATAAGTGTGTAGTGTGATGGTTTGTACATATATGTATGTGGTGTGATGGTTTGTACATATATGTATGTGGTGTGATGGTTTGTACATATATGTGTGTGGTGCGATGGTTTGTACATATATGTGTGTGGTGTGATGGTTTGTACATATAAGTGTGTGGTGTGATGGTTTGTACATATATGTGTGTGGTGCGATGGTTTGTACATATCTGTGTGTGGTGTGATGGTTTGTACATATCTGTGTGGTGTGATGGTTTGTACATATATGTATGTGGTGTGATGGTTTGTACATATCTGTGTGTGGTGTGATGGTTTGTACATATATGTATGTGGTGTGATGGTTTGTACATATATGTATGTGGTGTGATGGTTTGTACATATCTGTGTGTGGTGCGATGGTTTGTACATATCTGTGTGTGGTGTGATGGTTTGTACATATATGTGTGTGGTGCGATGGTTTGTACATATAAGTGTGTAGTGTGATGGTTTGTACATATATGTATGTGGTGCGATGGTTTGTACATATCTGTGTGTGGTGCGATGGTTTGTACATATATGTATGTGCTGCGATGGTTTGTACATATTTGTGTGGTGTGATGGTTTGTACATATATGTATGTGGTGTGATGGTTTGTACATATATGTATGTGGTGTGATGGTTTGTACATATATGTGTGTGGTGCGATGGTTTGTACATATAAGTGTGTAGTGTGATGGTTTGTACATATATGTATGTGGTGTGATGGTTTGTACATATATGTATGTGGTGTGATGGTTTGTACATATATGTATGTGGTGTGATGGTTTGTACATATCTGTGTGTGGTGTGATGGTTTGTACATATATGTATGTGGTGTGATGGTTTGTACATATCTGTGTGGTGTGATGGTTTGTACATATATGTATGTGGTGTGATGGTTTGTACATATATGTATGTGGTGTGATGGTTTGTACATATATGTGTGTGGTGCGATGGTTTGTACATATAAGTGTGTAGTGTGATGGTTTGTACATATATGTATGTGGTGTGATGGTTTGTACATATATGTATGTGGTGTGATGGTTTGTACATATATGTGTGTGGTGCGATGGTTTGTACATATATGTGTGTGGTGTGATGGTTTGTACATATAAGTGTGTGGTGTGATGGTTTGTACATATATGTGTGTGGTGCGATGGTTTGTACATATCTGTGTGTGGTGTGATGGTTTGTACATATCTGTGTGGTGTGATGGTTTGTACATATATGTATGTGGTGTGATGGTTTGTACATATCTGTGTGTGGTGTGATGGTTTGTACATATATGTATGTGGTGTGATGGTTTGTACATATATGTATGTGGTGTGATGGTTTGTACATATCTGTGTGTGGTGCGATGGTTTGTACATATCTGTGTGTGGTGTGATGGTTTGTACATATATGTATGTGGTGTGATGGTTTGTACATATCTGTGTGTGGTGTGATGGTTTGTACATATATGTATGTGGTGTGATGGTTTGTACATATATGTGTGTGGTGTGATGGTTTGTACATATCTGTGTGTGGTGCGATGGTTTGTACATATCTGTGTGTGGTGCGATGGTTTGTACATATATGTGTGTGGTGTGATGGTTTGTACATATATGTATGTGGTGTGATGGTTTGTACATATATGTGTGTGGTGTGATGGTTTGTACATATATGTGTGTAGTGTGATGGTTTGTACATATATGTGTGTAATGTGATGGTTTGTACATATATGTGTGTGGTGCGATGGTTTGTACATATATGTGTGTGGTGCGATGGTTTGTACATATCTGTGTGTGGTGTGATGGTTTGTACATATCTGTGTGTGGTGCGATGGTTTGTACATATCTGTGTGTGGTGTGATGGTTTGTACATATATGTGTGTGGTGTGATGGTTTGTACATATCTGTGTGTGGTGTGATGGTTTGTACATATATGTATGTGGTGTGATGGTTTGTACATATATGTGTGTGGTGTGATGGTTTGTACATATATGTATGTGGTGTGATGGTTTGTACATATATGTGTGTGGTGCGATTGTTTGTACATATATGTATGTGGTGTGATGGTTTGTACATATATGTGTGTGGTGTGATGGTTTGTACATATATGTATGTGGTGCGATGGTTTGTACATATCTGTGTGTGGTGTGATGGTTTGTACATATATGTATGTGGTGTGATGGTTTGTACATATATGTGTGTGGTGCGATGGTTTGTACATATATGTATGTGGTGTGATGGTTTGTACATATATGTGTGTGGTGTGATGGTTTGTACATATCTGTGTGGTGTGATGGTTTGTACATATCTGTGTGTGGTGCGATGGTTTGTACATATATGTATGTGGTGCGATGGTTTGTACATATATGTGTGTGGTGTGATGGTTTGTACATATATGTATGTGGTGTGATGGTTTGTACATATATGTGTGTGGTGCGATTGTTTGTACATATATGTATGTGGTGTGATGGTTTGTACATATATGTGTGTGGTGTGATGGTTTGTACATATATGTATGTGGTGCGATGGTTTGTACATATCTGTGTGTGGTGTGATGGTTTGTACATATATGTATGTGGTGTGATGGTTTGTACATATATGTGTGTGGTGCGATGGTTTGTACATATATGTATGTGGTGTGATGGTTTGTACATATATGTGTGTGGTGTGATGGTTTGTACATATCTGTGTGGTGTGATGGTTTGTACATATCTGTGTGTGGTGCGATGGTTTGTACATATATGTATGTGGTGCGATGGTTTGTACATATATGTGTGTGGTGTGATGGTTTGTACATATATGTGTGTAGTGTGATGGTTTGTACATATATGTGTGTAATGTGATGGTTTGTACATATATGTGTGTGGTGCGATGGTTTGTACATATATGTGTGTGGTGCGATGGTTTGTACATATCTGTGTGTGGTGTGATGGTTTGTACATATATGTGTGTGGTGTGATGGTTTGTACATATATGTATGTGGTGTGATGGTTTGTACATATATGTATGTGGTGCGATGGTTTGTACATATATGTGTGTGGTGTGATGGTTTGTACATATCTGTGTGTGGTGTGATGGTTTGTACATATCTGTGTGTGGTGTGATGGTTTGTACATATATGTATGTGGTGCGATGGTTTGTACATATATGTATGTGGTGTGATGGTTTGTACATATATGTGTGTGGTGTGATGGTTTGTACATATAAGTGTGTGGTGTGATGGTTTGTACATATATGTATGTGGTGCGATGGTTTGTACATATATGTATGTGGTGTGATGGTTTGTACATATAAGTGTGTGGTGTGATGGTTTGTACATATATGTATGTGGTGCGATGGTTTGTACATATCTGTGTGTGGTGTGATGGTTTGTACATATATGTATGTGGTGTGATGGTTTGTACATATCTGTGTGGTGTGATGGTTTGTACATATCTGTGTGTGGTGCGATGGTTTGTACATATATGTATGTGGTGCGATGGTTTGTACATATATGTGTGTGGTGTGATGGTTTGTACATATATGTGTGTAGTGTGATGGTTTGTACATATATGTGTGTAATGTGATGGTTTGTACATATATGTGTGTGGTGCGATGGTTTGTACATATATGTGTGTGGTGCGATGGTTTGTACATATCTGTGTGTGGTGTGATGGTTTGTACATATATGTGTGTGGTGTGATGGTTTGTACATATCTGTGTGTGGTGTGATGGTTTGTACATATATGTATGTGGTGTGATGGTTTGTACATATATGTGTGTGGTGCGATGGTTTGTACATATATGTGTGTAGTGTGATGGTTTGTACATATATGTGTGTAATGTGATGGTTTGTACATATATGTGTGTGGTGCGATGGTTTGTACATATATGTGTGTGGTGCGATGGTTTGTACATATATGTGTGTAGTGTGATGGTTTGTACATATATGTGTGTAATGTGATGGTTTGTACATATATGTGTGTGGTGTGATGGTTTGTACATATATGTGTGTGGTGCGATGGTTTGTACATATCTGTGTGTGGTGTGATGGTTTGTACATATATGTGTGTGGTGTGATGGTTTGTACATATATGTGTGTGGTGTGATGGTTTGTACATATATGTATGTGGTGTGATGGTTTGTACATATATGTGTGTGGTGCGATGGTTTGTACATATATGTATGTGGTGTGATGGTTTGTACATATCTGTGTGTGGTGCGATGGTTTGTACATATATGTGTGTGGTGTGATGGTTTGTACATATCTGTGTGTGGTGTGATGGTTTGTACATATATGTGTGTGGTGCGATGGTTTGTACATATCTGTGTGTGGTTTGATGGTTTGTACATATCTGTGTGGTGTGATGGTTTGTACATATATGTATGTGGTGTGATGGTTTGTACATATATGTGTGTGGTGCGATGGTTTGTACATATAAGTGTGTGGTGTGATGGTTTGTACATATTTGTATGTGGTGTGATGGTTTGTACATATATGTGTGTGGTGTGATGGTTTGTACATATCTGTGTGTGGTGCGATGGTTTGTACATATATGTATGTGGTGCGATGGTTTGTACATATCTGTGTGTGGTGCGATGGTTTGTACATATATGTATGTGGTGCGATGGTTTGTACATATCTGTGTGTGGTGTGATGGTTTGTACATATATGTGTGTGGTGTGATGGTTTGTACATATATGTGTGTGGTGTGATGGTTTGTACATATCTGTGTGTGGTGTGATGGTTTGTACATATATGTATGTGGTGTGATGGTTTGTACATATCTGTGTGTGGTGTGATGGTTTGTACATATCTGTGTGTGGTGCGATGGTTTGTACATATATGTATGTGGTGCGATGGTTTGTACATATCTGTGTGTGGTGCGATGGTTTGTACATATATGTATGTGGTGCGATGGTTTGTACATATATGTATGTGGTGTGATGGTTTGTACATATATGTGTGTGGTGTGATGGTTTGTACATATATGTATGTGGTGTGATGGTTTGTACATATATGTGTGTGGTGCGATGGTTTGTACATATAAGTGTGTAGTGTGATGGTTTGTACATATATGTATGTGGTGCGATGGTTTGTACATATCTGTGTGGTGTGATGGTTTGTACATATATGTATGTGGTGTGATGGTTTGTACATATATGTGTGTAGTGTGATGGTTTGTACATATATGTGTGTGGTGCGATGGTTTGTACATATATGTATGTGGTGCGATGGTTTGTACATATATGTATGTGGTGTGATGGTTTGTACATATATGTATGTGGTGTGATGGTTTGTACATATATGTGTGTGGTGCGATGGTTTGTACATATAAGTGTGTAGTGTGATGGTTTGTACATATATGTATGTGGTGTGATGGTTTGTACATATATGTATGTGGTGTGATGGTTTGTACATATATGTATGTGGTGTGATGGTTTGTACATATATGTGTGTGGTGTGATGGTTTGTACATATATGTGTGTGGTGTGATGGTTTGTACATATATGTATGTGGTGCGATGGTTTGTACATATATGTGTGTGGTGCGATGGTTTGTACATATATGTGTGTGGTGCGATGGTTTGTACATATATGTATGTGGTGTGATGGTTTGTACATATATGTGTGTGGTGTGATGGTTTGTACATATCTGTGTGGTGCGATGGTTTGTACATATATGTGTGGTGCGATGGTTTGTACATATATGTGTGTAATGTGATGGTTTGTACATATATGTATGTGGTGCGATGGTTTGTACATATATGTGTGTAATGTGATGGTTTGTACATATATGTATGTGGTGTGATGGTTTGTACATATATGTATGTGGTGCGATGTTTTGTACATATCTGTGTGTGGTGCGATGGTTTGTACATATATGTATCTGGTGTGATGGTTTGTACATATATGTGTGTGGTGCGATGGTTTGTACATATCTGTGTGTGGTGCGATGGTTTGTACATATCTGTGTGTGGTGCGATGGTTTGTACATATATGTATGTGGTGTGATGGTTTGTACATATATGTATGTGGTGTGATGGTTTGTACATATCTGTGTGTGGTGCGATGGTTTGTACATATATGTATGTGGTGTGATGGTTTGTACATATATGTGTGTGGTGCGATGGTTTGTACATATCTGTGTGTGGTGCGATGGTTTGTACATATCTGTGTGTGGTGCGATGGTTTGTACATATATGTATGTGGTGTGATGGTTTGTACATATATGTGTGTGGTGCGATGGTTTGTACATATCTATGTATGTGGTGTGATGGTTTGTACATATATGTGTGGTGTGATGGTTTGTACATATCTGTGTGGTGTGATGGTTTGTACATATCTGTGTGTGGTGCGATGGTTTGTACATATCTGTGTGTGGTGTGATGGTTTGTACATATATGTGTGTGGTGCGATGGTTTGTACATATCTGTGTGTGGTGTGATGGTTTGTACATATCTGTGTGTGGTGCGATGGTTTGTACATATATGTATGTGGTGTGATGGTTTGTACATATTTGTGTGTGGTGTGATGGTTTGTACATATCTGTGTGTGGTGTGATGGTTTGTACATATCTGTGTGGTGCGATGGTTTGTACATATATGTATGTGGTGTGATGGTTTGTACATATATGTATGTGGTGTGATGGTTTGTACATATCTGTGTGTGGTGCGATGGTTTGTACATATATGTATGTGGTGTGATGGTTTGTACATATATGTGTGTGGTGCGATGGTTTGTACATATCTGTGTGTGGTGCGATGGTTTGTACATATATGTGTGTAGTGTGATGGTTTGTACATATATGTATGTGGTGTGATGGTTTGTACATATATGTATGTGGTGTGATGGTTTGTACATATATGTATGTGGTGTGATGGTTTGTACATATCTGTGTGTGGTGCGATGGTTTGTACATATATGTATGTGGTGTGATGGTTTGTACATATATGTGTGTGGTGTGATGGTTTGTACATATATGTATGTGGTGCGATGGTTTGTACATATCTGTGTGTGGTGCGATGGTTTGTACATATCTGTGTGTGGTGCGATGGCTTGTACATATATGTATGTGGTGCGATGGTTTGTACATATAAGTGTGTGGTGTGATGGTTTGTACATATATGTATGTGGTGTGATGGTTTGTACATATATGTGTGTGGTGTGATGGTTTGTACATATCTGTATGTGGTGCGATGGTTTGTACATATATGTATGTGGTGCGATGGTTTGTACATATCTGTGTGTGGTGTGATGGTTTGTACATATCTGTGTGTGGTGTGATGGTTTGTACATATATGTGTGTGGTGTGATGGTTTGTACATATATGTGTGTGGTGTGATGGTTTGTACATATATGTATGTGGTGTGATGGTTTGTACATATATGTGTGTGGTGCGATGGTTTGTACATATATGTGTGTGGTGTGATGGTTTCTACATATATGTATGTGGTGCGATGGTTTGTACATATATGTATGTGGTGTGATGGTTTGTACATATATGTATGTGGTGCGATGGTTTGTACATATATGTGTGTGGTGTGATGGTTTGTACATATATGTGTGTGGTGTGATGGTTTGTACATATATGTGTGTGGTGTGATGGTTTGTACATATATGTGTGTGGTGTGATGGTTTGTACATATATGTGTGTGGTGTGATGGTTTGTACATATCTGTGTGTGGTGTGATGGTTTGTACATATCTGTGTGTGGTGTGATGGTTTGTACATATATGTATGTGGTGCGATGGTTTGTACATATATGTATGTGGTGTGATGGTTTGTACATATATGTGTGTGGTGTGATGGTTTGTACATATAAGTGTGTGGTGTGATGGTTTGTACATATATGTATGTGGTGCGATGGTTTGTACATATATGTATGTGGTGTGATGGTTTGTACATATAAGTGTGTGGTGTGATGGTTTGTACATATATGTATGTGGTGCGATGGTTTGTACATATCTGTGTGTGGTGTGATGGTTTGTACATATATGTATGTGGTGTGATGGTTTGTACATATCTGTGTGGTGTGATGGTTTGTACATATCTGTGTGTGGTGCGATGGTTTGTACATATATGTATGTGGTGCGATGGTTTGTACATATATGTGTGTGGTGTGATGGTTTGTACATATATGTGTGTAGTGTGATGGTTTGTACATATATGTGTGTAATGTGATGGTTTGTACATATATGTGTGTGGTGCGATGGTTTGTACATATATGTGTGTGGTGCGATGGTTTGTACATATCTGTGTGTGGTGTGATGGTTTGTACATATATGTGTGTGGTGTGATGGTTTGTACATATCTGTGTGTGGTGTGATGGTTTGTACATATATGTATGTGGTGTGATGGTTTGTACATATATGTGTGTGGTGCGATGGTTTGTACATATATGTGTGTAGTGTGATGGTTTGTACATATATGTGTGTAATGTGATGGTTTGTACATATATGTGTGTGGTGCGATGGTTTGTACATATATGTGTGTGGTGCGATGGTTTGTACATATATGTGTGTAGTGTGATGGTTTGTACATATATGTGTGTAATGTGATGGTTTGTACATATATGTGTGTGGTGTGATGGTTTGTACATATATGTGTGTGGTGCGATGGTTTGTACATATCTGTGTGTGGTGTGATGGTTTGTACATATATGTGTGTGGTGTGATGGTTTGTACATATATGTGTGTGGTGTGATGGTTTGTACATATATGTATGTGGTGTGATGGTTTGTACATATATGTGTGTGGTGCGATGGTTTGTACATATATGTATGTGGTGTGATGGTTTGTACATATCTGTGTGTGGTGCGATGGTTTGTACATATATGTGTGTGGTGTGATGGTTTGTACATATCTGTGTGTGGTGTGATGGTTTGTACATATATGTGTGTGGTGCGATGGTTTGTACATATCTGTGTGTGGTTTGATGGTTTGTACATATCTGTGTGGTGTGATGGTTTGTACATATATGTATGTGGTGTGATGGTTTGTACATATATGTGTGTGGTGCGATGGTTTGTACATATAAGTGTGTGGTGTGATGGTTTGTACATATTTGTATGTGGTGTGATGGTTTGTACATATATGTGTGTGGTGTGATGGTTTGTACATATCTGTGTGTGGTGCGATGGTTTGTACATATATGTATGTGGTGCGATGGTTTGTACATATCTGTGTGTGGTGCGATGGTTTGTACATATATGTATGTGGTGCGATGGTTTGTACATATCTGTGTGTGGTGTGATGGTTTGTACATATATGTGTGTGGTGTGATGGTTTGTACATATATGTGTGTGGTGTGATGGTTTGTACATATCTGTGTGTGGTGTGATGGTTTGTACATATATGTATGTGGTGTGATGGTTTGTACATATCTGTGTGTGGTGTGATGGTTTGTACATATCTGTGTGTGGTGCGATGGTTTGTACATATATGTATGTTGTGCGATGGTTTGTACATATCTGTGTGTGGTGCGATGGTTTGTACATATATGTATGTGGTGCGATGGTTTGTACATATATGTATGTGGTGTGATGGTTTGTACATATATGTGTGTGGTGTGATGGTTTGTACATATATGTATGTGGTGTGATGGTTTGTACATATATGTGTGTGGTGCGATGGTTTGTACATATAAGTGTGTAGTGTGATGGTTTGTACATATATGTATGTGGTGCGATGGTTTGTACATATCTGTGTGGTGTGATGGTTTGTACATATATGTATGTGGTGTGATGGTTTGTACATATATGTGTGTAGTGTGATGGTTTGTACATATATGTGTGTGGTGCGATGGTTTGTACATATATGTATGTGGTGCGATGGTTTGTACATATATGTATGTGGTGTGATGGTTTGTACATATATGTATGTGGTGTGATGGTTTGTACATATATGTGTGTGGTGCGATGGTTTGTACATATAAGTGTGTAGTGTGATGGTTTGTACATATATGTATGTGGTGTGATGGTTTGTACATATATGTATGTGGTGTGATGGTTTGTACATATATGTATGTGGTGTGATGGTTTGTACATATATGTGTGTGGTGTGATGGTTTGTACATATATGTGTGTGGTGTGATGGTTTGTACATATATGTATGTGGTGCGATGGTTTGTACATATATGTGTGTGGTGCGATGGTTTGTACATATATGTGTGTGGTGCGATGGTTTGTACATATATGTATGTGGTGTGATGGTTTGTACATATATGTGTGTGGTGTGATGGTTTGTACATATCTGTGTGGTGCGATGGTTTGTACATATATGTGTGGTGCGATGGTTTGTACATATATGTGTGTAATGTGATGGTTTGTACATATATGTATGTGGTGCGATGGTTTGTACATATATGTGTGTAATGTGATGGTTTGTACATATATGTATGTGGTGTGATGGTTTGTACATATATGTATGTGGTGCGATGTTTTGTACATATCTGTGTGTGGTGCGATGGTTTGTACATATATGTATCTGGTGTGATGGTTTGTACATATATGTGTGTGGTGCGATGGTTTGTACATATCTGTGTGTGGTGCGATGGTTTGTACATATCTGTGTGTGGTGCGATGGTTTGTACATATATGTATGTGGTGTGATGGTTTGTACATATATGTATGTGGTGTGATGGTTTGTACATATCTGTGTGTGGTGCGATGGTTTGTACATATATGTATGTGGTGTGATGGTTTGTACATATATGTGTGTGGTGCGATGGTTTGTACATATCTGTGTGTGGTGCGATGGTTTGTACATATCTGTGTGTGGTGCGATGGTTTGTACATATATGTATGTGGTGTGATGGTTTGTACATATATGTGTGTGGTGCGATGGTTTGTACATATCTATGTATGTGGTGTGATGGTTTGTACATATATGTGTGGTGTGATGGTTTGTACATATCTGTGTGGTGTGATGGTTTGTACATATCTGTGTGTGGTGCGATGGTTTGTACATATCTGTGTGTGGTGTGATGGTTTGTACATATATGTGTGTGGTGCGATGGTTTGTACATATCTGTGTGTGGTGTGATGGTTTGTACATATCTGTGTGTGGTGTGATGGTTTGTACATATCTGTGTGTGGTGTGATGGTTTGTACATATCTGTGTGGTGTGATGGTTTGTACATATCTGTGTGTGGTGCGATGGTTTGTACATATCTGTGTGTGGTGTGATGGTTTGTACATATATGTGTGTGGTGCGATGGTTTGTACATATCTGTGTGTGGTGTGATGGTTTGTACATATCTGTGTGGTGCGATGGTTTGTACATATATGTATGTGGTGCGATGGTTTGTACATATATGTATGTGGTGTGATGGTTTGTACATATTTGTGTGTGGTGTGATGGTTTGTACATATCTGTGTGTGGTGTGATGGTTTGTACATATCTGTGTGGTGCGATGGTTTGTACATATATGTATGTGGTGTGATGGTTTGTACATATATGTATGTGGTGTGATGGTTTGTACATATCTGTGTGTGGTGCGATGGTTTGTACATATATGTATGTGGTGTGATGGTTTGTACATATATGTGTGTGGTGCGATGGTTTGTACATATCTG
Organism: Rana muscosa; assembly: GCA_029206835.1. Lineage (NCBI taxonomy): Eukaryota > Metazoa > Chordata > Amphibia > Anura > Ranidae > Rana > Rana muscosa. Next base: position 260,508,910 of record CM055123.1, on the reverse strand, counting down.
TGTGTGGTGCGATGGTTTGTACATATATGTGTGTAGTGTGATGGTTTGTACATATATGTATGTGGTGTGATGGTTTGTACATATATGTATGTGGTGTGATGGTTTGTACATATATGTATGTGGTGTGATGGTTTGTACATATCTGTGTGTGGTGCGATGGTTTGTACATATATGTATGTGGTGTGATGGTTTGTACATATATGTGTGTGGTGTGATGGTTTGTACATATATGTATGTGGTGCGATGGTTTGTACATATCTGTGTGTGGTGCGATGGTTTGTACATATCTGTGTGTGGTGCGATGGCTTGTACATATATGTATGTGGTGCGATGGTTTGTACATATAAGTGTGTGGTGTGATGGTTTGTACATATATGTATGTGGTGTGATGGTTTGTACATATATGTGTGTGGTGTGATGGTTTGTACATATCTGTATGTGGTGCGATGGTTTGTACATATATGTATGTGGTGCGATGGTTTGTACATATCTGTGTGTGGTGTGATGGTTTGTACATATCTGTGTGTGGTGTGATGGTTTGTACATATATGTGTGTGGTGTGATGGTTTGTACATATATGTGTGTGGTGTGATGGTTTGTACATATATGTATGTGGTGTGATGGTTTGTACATATATGTGTGTGGTGCGATGGTTTGTACATATATGTGTGTGGTGTGATGGTTTCTACATATATGTATGTGGTGCGATGGTTTGTACATATATGTATGTGGTGTGATGGTTTGTACATATATGTATGTGGTGCGATGGTTTGTACATATATGTGTGTGGTGTGATGGTTTGTACATATATGTGTGTGGTGTGATGGTTTGTACATATATGTGTGTGGTGTGATGGTTTGTACATATATGTGTGTGGTGTGATGGTTTGTACATATATGTGTGTGGTGCGATGGTTTGTACATATATGTGTGTGGTGTGATGGTTTGTACATATCTGTGTGTGGTGCGATGGTTTGTACATATATGTGTGTGGTGCGATGGTTTGTACATATATGTATGTGGTGTGATGGTTTGTACATATATGTGTGTGGTGTGATGGTTTGTACATATAAGTGTGTGGTGTGATGGTTTGTACATATATGTGTGTGGTGTGATGGTTTGTACATATATGTGTGTGGTGTTATGGTTTGTACATATATGTATGTGGTGCGATGGTTTGTACATATCTGTGTGTGGTGTGATGGTTTGTACATATATGTGTGTGGTGTGATGGTTTGTACATATATGTGTGTGGTGTGATGGTTTGTACATATCTGTGTGTGGTGTGATGGTTTGTACATATATGTATGTGGTGTTATGGTTTGTACATATATGTGTGTGGTGTTATGGTTTGTACATATCTGTGTGTGGTGCGATGGTTTGTACATATCTGTGTGTGGTGTGATGGTTTGTACATATATGTGTGTGGTGCGATGGTTTGTACATATATGTGTGTGGTGTGATGGTTTGTACATATATGTGTGTGGTGTGATGGTTTGTACATATCTGTGTGGTGTGATGGTTTGTACATATATGTATGTGGTGTGATGGTTTGTACATATATGTATGTGGTGCGATGGTTTGTACATATCTGTGTGTGGTGTGATGGTTTGTACATATATGTGTGTGGTGTGATGGTTTGTACATATCTGTGTGTGGTGTGATGGTTTGTACATATATGTATGTGGTGTGATGGTTTGTACATATATGTATGTGGTGCGATGTTTTGTACATATCTGTGTGTGGTGCGATGGTTTGTACATATATGTGTGTGGTGTGATGGTTTGTACATATATGTGTGTGGTGTGATGGTTTGTACATATATGTATGTGGTGTGATGGTTTGTACATATATGTGTGTGGTGCGATGGTTTGTACATATAAGTGTGTGGTGTGATGGTTTGTACATATATGTGTGTGGTGTGATGGTTTGTACATATATGTATGTGGTGTGATGGTTTGTACATATATGTGTGTGGTGCGATGGTTTGTACATATCTGTGTGTGGTGTGATGGTTTGTACATATCTGTGTGTGGTGTGATGGTTTGTACATATCTGTGTGTGGTGTGATGGTTTGTACATATATGTGTGTGGTGTGATGGTTTGTACATATCTGTGTGTGGTGTGATGGTTTGTACATATATGTGTGTGGTGTGATGGTTTGTACATATATGTATGTGGTGTGATGGTTTGTACATATATGTGTGTGGTGTGATGGTTTGTACATATATGTGTGTGGTGTGATGGTTTGTACATATATGTGTGTGGTGTGATGGTTTGTACATATCTGTGTGTGGTGTGATGGTTTGTACATATCTGTGTGTGGTGTGATGGTTTGTACATATCTGTGTGTGGTGTGATGGTTTGTACATATCTGTGTGTGGTGTGATGGTTTGTACATATATGTGTGTGGTGTGATGGTTTGTACATATCTGTGTGTGGTGTGATGGTTTGTACATATATGTGTGTGGTGTGATGGTTTGTACATATATGTGTGTGGTGTGATGGTTTGTACATATCTGTATGTGGTGTGATGGTTTGTACATATCTGTATGTGGTGTGATGGTTTGTACATATATGTGTGTGGTGTGATGGTTTGTACATATCTGTGTGTGGTGTGATGGTTTGTACATATCTGTGTGTGGTGTGATGGTTTGTACATATATGTGTGTGGTGTGATGGTTTGTACATATCTGTGTGTGGTGTGATGGTTTGTACATATATGTGTGTGGTGTGATGGTTTGTACATATATGTATGTGGTGTGATGGTTTGTACATATCTGTATGTGGTGTGATGGTTTGTACATATATGTGTGTGGTGTGATGGTTTGTACATATATGTGTGTGGTGTGATGGTTTGTACATATCTGTATGTGGTGTGATGGTTTGTACATATATGTGTGTGGTGTGATGGTTTGTACATATCTGTGTGTGGTGTGATGGTTTGTACATATCTGTATGTGGTGTGATGGTTTGTACATATATGTATGTGGTGTGATGGTTTGTACATATATGTGTGTGGTGCGATGGTTTGTACATATAAGTGTGTGGTGTGATGGTTTGTACATATATGTATGTGGTGTGATGGTTTGTACATATCTGTGTGTGGTGCGATGGTTTGTACATATAAGTGTGTGGTGTGATGGTTTGTACATATATGTATGTGGTGTGATGGTTTGTACATATATGTATGTGGTGTGATGGTTTGTACATATCTGTGTGTGGTGTGATGGTTTGTACATATCTGTGTGTGGTGTGATGTTTTGTACATATATGTGTGTAATGTGATGGTTTGTACATATCTGTGTGTGGTGTGATGGTTTGTACATATATGTGTGTGGTGTGATGGTTTGTACATATATGTGTGTGGTGTGATGGTTTGTACATATATGTGTGTGGTGTGATGGTTTGTACATATATGTATGTGGTGTGATAGTTTGTACATATATGTGTGTGGTGTGATGGTTTGTACATATAAGTGTGTGGTGTGATGGTTTGTACATATATGTGTGTGGTGTGATGGTTTGTACATATCTGTGTGTGGTGTGATGGTTTGTACATATATGTATGTGGTGTTATGGTTTGTACATATATGTGTGTGGTGTTATGGTTTGTACATATCTGTGTGTGGTGCGATGGTTTGTACATATCTGTGTGTGGTGTGATGGTTTGTACATATATGTGTGTGGTGCGATGGTTTGTACATATATGTGTGTGGTGTGATGGTTTGTACATATATGTGTGTGGTGTGATGGTTTGTACATATCTGTGTGGTGTGATGGTTTGTACATATATGTATGTGGTGTGATGGTTTGTACATATATGTATGTGGTGCGATGGTTTGTACATATCTGTGTGTGGTGTGATGGTTTGTACATATATGTGTGTGGTGTGATGGTTTGTACATATCTGTGTGTGGTGTGATGGTTTGTACATATATGTATGTGGTGTGATGGTTTGTACATATATGTATGTGGTGCGATGTTTTGTACATATCTGTGTGTGGTGCGATGGTTTGTACATATATGTGTGTGGTGTGATGGTTTGTACATATATGTGTGTGGTGTGATGGTTTGTACATATATGTATGTGGTGTGATGGTTTGTACATATATGTGTGTGGTGCGATGGTTTGTACATATAAGTGTGTGGTGTGATGGTTTGTACATATATGTGTGTGGTGTGATGGTTTGTACATATATGTATGTGGTGTGATGGTTTGTACATATATGTGTGTGGTGCGATGGTTTGTACATATCTGTGTGTGGTGTGATGGTTTGTACATATCTGTGTGTGGTGTGATGGTTTGTACATATCTGTGTGTGGTGTGATGGTTTGTACATATATGTGTGTGGTGTGATGGTTTGTACATATCTGTGTGTGGTGTGATGGTTTGTACATATATGTGTGTGGTGTGATGGTTTGTACATATATGTATGTGGTGTGATGGTTTGTACATATATGTGTGTGGTGTGATGGTTTGTACATATATGTGTGTGGTGTGATGGTTTGTACATATATGTGTGTGGTGTGATGGTTTGTACATATCTGTGTGTGGTGTGATGGTTTGTACATATCTGTGTGTGGTGTGATGGTTTGTACATATCTGTGTGTGGTGTGATGGTTTGTACATATCTGTGTGTGGTGTGATGGTTTGTACATATATGTGTGTGGTGTGATGGTTTGTACATATCTGTGTGTGGTGTGATGGTTTGTACATATATGTGTGTGGTGTGATGGTTTGTACATATATGTGTGTGGTGTGATGGTTTGTACATATCTGTATGTGGTGTGATGGTTTGTACATATCTGTATGTGGTGTGATGGTTTGTACATATATGTGTGTGGTGTGATGGTTTGTACATATCTGTGTGTGGTGTGATGGTTTGTACATATCTGTGTGTGGTGTGATGGTTTGTACATATATGTGTGTGGTGTGATGGTTTGTACATATCTGTGTGTGGTGTGATGGTTTGTACATATATGTGTGTGGTGTGATGGTTTGTACATATATGTATGTGGTGTGATGGTTTGTACATATCTGTATGTGGTGTGATGGTTTGTACATATATGTGTGTGGTGTGATGGTTTGTACATATATGTGTGTGGTGTGATGGTTTGTACATATCTGTATGTGGTGTGATGGTTTGTACATATATGTGTGTGGTGTGATGGTTTGTACATATCTGTGTGTGGTGTGATGGTTTGTACATATCTGTATGTGGTGTGATGGTTTGTACATATATGTATGTGGTGTGATGGTTTGTACATATATGTGTGTGGTGCGATGGTTTGTACATATAAGTGTGTGGTGTGATGGTTTGTACATATATGTATGTGGTGTGATGGTTTGTACATATCTGTGTGTGGTGCGATGGTTTGTACATATAAGTGTGTGGTGTGATGGTTTGTACATATATGTATGTGGTGTGATGGTTTGTACATATATGTATGTGGTGTGATGGTTTGTACATATCTGTGTGTGGTGTGATGGTTTGTACATATCTGTGTGTGGTGTGATGTTTTGTACATATATGTGTGTAATGTGATGGTTTGTACATATCTGTGTGTGGTGTGATGGTTTGTACATATATGTGTGTGGTGTGATGGTTTGTACATATATGTGTGTGGTGTGATGGTTTGTACATATATGTGTGTGGTGTGATGGTTTGTACATATATGTATGTGGTGTGATAGTTTGTACATATATGTGTGTGGTGTGATGGTTTGTACATATAAGTGTGTGGTGTGATGGTTTGTACATATATGTGTGTGGTGTGATGGTTTGTACATATATGTATGTGGTGTGATGGTTTGTACATATATGTGTGTGGTGTGATGGTTTGTACATATCTGTGTGTGGTGTGATGGTTTGTACATATATGTGTGTGGTGTGATGGTTTGTACATATATGTGTGTGGTGTGATGGTTTGTACATATCTGTGTGTGGTGTGATGGTTTGTACATATATGTGTGTGGTGCGATGGTTTGTACATATATGTATGTGGTGTGATGGTTTGTACATATATGTGTGTGGTGTGATGGTTTGTACATATCTGTGTGTAGTGCGATGGTTTGTACATATATGTATGTGGTGTGATGGTTTGTACATATCTGTGTGTGGTGTGATGGTTTGTACATATCTGTGTGTGGTGCGATGGTTTGTACATATATGTGTGTGGTGTGATGGTTTGTACATATCTGTGTGTAATGTGATGGTTTGTACATATATGTGTGGTGTGATGGTTTGTACATATCTGTGTGTGGTGCGATGGTTTGTACATATATGTGTGTGGTGGGATGGTTTGTACATATATGTGTGTGGTGTGATGGTTTGTACATATATGTGTGGTGTGATGGTTTGTACATATCTGTGTGTGGTGCGATGGTTTGTACATATATGTGTGTGGTGTGATGGTTTGTACATATATGTGTGTGGTGTGATGGTTTGTACATATAAGTGTGTGGTGCGATGGTTTGTACATATATGTGTGTGGTGTGATGGTTTGTACATATATGTGTGTGGTGTGATGGTTTGTACATATCTGTATGTGGTGCGATGGTTTGTACATATATGTATGTGGTGTGATGGTTTGTACATATATGTATGTGGTGCGATGGTTTGTACATATATGTATGTGGTGCGATGGTTGTACATATATGTGTGTGGTGCGATGGTTTGTACATATATGTATGTGGTGTGATGGTTTGTACATATATGTGTGTGGTGTGATGGTTTGTACATATATGTATGTGGTGCGATGGTTTGTACATATATGTGTGTGGTGCGATGGTTTGTACATATATGTGTGTGGTGTGATGGTTTGTACATATATGTATGTGGTGCGATGGTTTGTACATATATGTGTGTGGTGCGATGGTTTGTACACATATGTATGTGGTGCGATGGTTTGTACATATATGTATGTGGTGCGATGGTTTGTACATATATGTATGTGGTGCGATGGTTGTACATATATGTGTGCGGTGCGATGGTTTGTACATATATGTATGTGGTGTGATGGTTTGTACATATCTGTGTGTGGTGTGATGGTTTGTACATATATGTGTGTGGTGTGATGGTTTGTACATATCTGTATGTGGTGTGATGGTTTGTACATATCTGTGTGTGGTGTGATGGTTTGTACATATATGTGTGTGGTGTGATGGTTTGTACATATCTGTATGTGGTGTGATGGTTTGTACATATATGTGTGTGGTGTGATGGTTTGTACATATCTGTGTGTGGTGTGATGGTTTGTACATATCTGTATGTGGTGTGATGGTTTGTACATATATGTATGTGGTGTGATGGTTTGTACATATATGTGTGTGGTGCGATGGTTTGTACATATATGTGTGTGGTGTGATGGTTTGTACATATCTGTGTGTGGTGTGATGGTTTGTACATATCTGTGTGTGGTGTGATGTTTTGTACATATATGTGTGTAATGTGATGGTTTGTACATATCTGTGTGTGGTGTGATGGTTTGTACATATATGTGTGTGGTGTGATGGTTTGTACATATATGTGTGTGGTGTGATGGTTTGTACATATATGTGTGTGGTGTGATGGTTTGTACATATATGTATGTGGTGTGATGGTTTGTACATATCTGTGTGTGGTGTGATGGTTTGTACATATAAGTGTGTGGTGTGATGGTTTGTACATATATGTGTGTGGTGTGATGGTTTGTACATATATGTATGTGGTGTGATGGTTTGTACATATATGTATGTGGTGCGATGGTTTGTACATATCTGTGTGTGGTGTGATGTTTTGTACATATATGTGTGTAATGTGATGGTTTGTACATATCTGTGTGTGGTGTGATGGTTTGTACATATATGTGTGTGGTGTGATGGTTTGTACATATATGTGTGTGGTGTGATGGTTTGTACATATATGTGTGTGGTGTGATGGTTTGTACATATATGTATGTGGTGTGATGGTTTGTACATATATGTGTGTGGTGTGATGGTTTGTACATATATGTGTGTGGTGTGATGGTTTGTACATATATGTGTGTGGTGTGATGGTTTGTACATATATGTATGTGGTGTGATGGTTTGTACATATATGTATGTGGTGCGATGGTTTGTACATATCTGTGTGTGGTGTGATGGTTTGTACATATCTGTGTGTGGTGTGATGGTTTGTACATATATGTGTGTGGTGTGATGGTTTGTACATATCTGTGTGTGGTGTGATGTTTTGTACATATATGTGTGTGGTGTGATGGTTTGTACATATCTGTGTGTGGTGTGATGTTTTGTACATATCTGTGTGTGGTGCGATGGTTTGTACATATATGTATGTGGTGTGATGGTTTGTACATATATGTGTGTGGTGTGATGGTTTGTACATATATGTGTGTGGTGCGATGGTTTGTACATATATGTATGTGGTGTGATGGTTTGTACATATATGTGTGTGGTGTGATGGTTTGTACATATCTGTGTGTGGTGCGATGGTTTGTACATATATGTATGTGGTGTGATGGTTTGTACATATCTGTGTGTGGTGTGATGGTTTGTACATATCTGTGTGTGGTGTGATGGTTTGTACATATATGTGTGTGGTGCGATGGTTTGTACATATATGTGTGTGGTGCGATGGTTTGTACATATCTGTGTGTGGTGCGATGGTTTGTACATATCTGTGTGTGGTGTGATGGTTTGTACATATCTGTGTGTGGTGCGATGGTTTGTACATATCTGTGTGTGGTGCGATGGTTTGTACATATCTGTGTGTGGTGCGATGGTTTGTACATATATGTATGTGGTGTGATGGTTTGTACATATAAGTGTGTGGTGCGATGGTTTGTACATATCTGTGTGTGGTGTGATGGTTTGTACATATCTGTGTGTAGTGTGATGGTTTGTACATATCTGTGTGTGGTGTGATGGTTTGTACATATCTGTGTGTGGTGTGATGTTTTGTACATATATGTGTGTAATGTGATGGTTTGTACATATATGTATGTGGTGCGATGGTTTGTACATATATGTGTGTGGTGCGATGGTTTGTACATATCTGTGTGTGGTGTGATGTTTTGTACATATATGTGTGTAATGTGATGGTTTGTACATATATGTATGTGGTGTGATGGTTTGTACATATCTGTGTGTGGTGTGATGGTTTGTACATATATGTATGTGGTGTGATGGTTTGTACATATATGTGTGTGGTGTGATGGTTTGTACATATCTGTGTGTGGTGTGATGGTTTGTACATATATGTGTGTGGTGTGATGGTTTGTACATATATGTATGTGGTGTGATGGTTTGTACATATAAGTGTGTGGTGTGATGGTTTGTACATATCTGTGTGTGGTGTGATGGTTTGTACATATATGTGTGTGGTGTGATGGTTTGTACATATCTGTGTGTGGTGTGATGGTTTGTACATATCTGTGTGTGGTGCGATGGTTTGTACATATATGTGTGTGGTGTGATGGTTTGTACATATCTGTGTGTGGTGTGATGTTTTGTACATATATGTGTGTACTGTGATGGTTTGTACATATATGTATGTGGTGTGATGGTTTGTACATATATGTGTGTGGTGTGATGGTTTGTACATATATGTGTGTGGTGTGATGGTTTGTACATATCTGTATGTGGTGCGATGGTTTGTACATATATGTATGTGGTGTGATGGTTTGTACATATATGTATGTGGTGCGATGGTTTGTACATATACGTGTGTAGTGTGATGGTTTGTACATATATGTATGTGGTGCGATGGTTGTACATATATGTATGTGGTGCGATGGTTTGTACATATATGTATGTGGTGCGATGGTTTGTACATATATGTGTGTGGTGCGATGGTTTGTACATATATGTGTGTGGTGTGATGGTTTGTACATATATGTATGTGGTGCGATGGTTTGTACATATATGTATGTGGTGCGATGGTTTGTACATATATGTATGTGGTGTGATGGTTTGTACATATCTGTGTGTGGTGTGATGGTTTGTACATATATGTGTGTGGTGTGATGGTTTGTACATATATGTATGTGGTGCGATGGTTTGTACATATATGTGTGTGGTGCGATGGTTTGTACATATATGTATGTGGTGTGATGGTTTGTACATATATGTATGTGGTGCGATGGTTTGTACATATATGTATGTGGTGCGATGGTTTGTACATATATGTGTGTGGTGCGATGGTTTGTACATATATGTGTGTGGTGTGATGGTTTGTACATATATGTATGTGGTGCGATGGTTTGTACATATATGTGTGTGGTGCGATGGTTTGTACATATATGTATGTGGTGCGATGGTTTGTACATATATGTGTGTGGTGTGATGGTTTGTACATATATGTGTGTGGTGCGATGGTTGTACATATATGTATGTGGTGCGATGGTTTGTACATATCTGTATGTGGTGTGATGGTTTGTACATATATCTGTGTGGTGCGATGGTTTGTACATATATGTATGTGGTGTGATGGTTTGTACATATATGTGTGTGGTGTGATGGTTTGTACATATATGTGTGTGGTGCGATGGTTTGTACATATATGTGTGTGGTGTGATGGTTTGTACATATATGTATGTGGTGTGATGGTTTGTACATATATGTATGTGGTGTGATGGTTTGTACATATATGTGTGTGGTGCGATGGTTTGTACATATATGTGTGTGGTGTGATGGTTTGTACATATCTGTGTGTGGTGTGATGGTTTGTACATATATGTGTGTGGTGCGATGGTTTGTACATATATGTGTGTGGTGTGATGGTTTGTACATATATGTATGTGGTGCGATGGTTTGTACATATCTGTGTGTGGTTTGATGGTTTGTACATATCTGTGTGTGGTGCGATGGTTTGTACATATCTGTGTGTGGTGTGATGGTTTGTACATATATGTGTGTGGTGTGATGGTTTGTACATATATGTGTGTGGTGTGATGGTTTGTACATATCTGTGTGTGGTGTGATGGTTTGTACATATATGTATGTGGTGTGATGGTTTGTACATATATGTGTGTGGTGTGATGGTTTGTACATATATGTATGTGGTGTGATGGTTTGTACATATATGTGTGTGGTGTGATGGTTTGTACATATATGTGTGTGGTGTGATGGTTTGTACATATCTGTGTGTGGTGTGATGGTTTGTACATATATGTGTGTGGTGTGATGGTTTGTACATATATGTGTGTGGTGTGATGGTTTGTACATATATGTATGTGGTGTGATGGTTTGTACATATATGTGTGTGGTGTGATGGTTTGTACATATATGTGTGTGGTGTGATGGTTTGTACATATATGTGTGTGGTGTGATGGTTTGTACATATCTGTGTGTGGTGTGATGGTTTGTACATATATGTATGTGGTGTGATGGTTTGTACATATATGTGTGTGGTGTGATGGTTTGTACATATATGTATGTGGTGTGATGGTTTGTACATATATGTGTGTGGTGTGATGGTTTGTACATATATGTGTGTGGTGTGATGGTTTGTACATATCTGTGTGTGGTGTGATGGTTTGTACATATCTGTGTGTGGTGTGATGGTTTGTACATATATGTGTGTGGTGTGATGGTTTGTACATATATGTGTGTGGTGTGATGGTTTGTACATATATGTGTGTGGTGTGATGGTTTGTACATATCTGTGTGTGGTGTGATGTTTTGTACATATATGTGTGTGGTGTGATGGTTTGTACATATATGTATGTGGTGTGATGGTTTGTACATATATGTATGTGGTGTGATGGTTTGTACATATATGTGTGTGGTGTGATGGTTTGTACATATCTGTGTGTGGTGTGATGGTTTGTACATATATGTGTGTGGTGCGATGGTTTGTACATATATGTGTGTGGTGTGATGGTTTGTACATATCTGTGTGTGGTGTGATGGTTTGTACATATCTGTGTGTGGTGTGATGGTTTGTACATATCTGTGTGTGGTGCGATGGTTTGTACATATCTGTGTGTGGTGTGATGGTTTGTACATATATGTGTGTGGTGTGATGGTTTGTACATATATGTGTGTGGTGTGATGGTTTGTACATATATGTGTGTGGTGCGATGGTTTGTACATATATGTATGTGGTGTGATGGTTTGTACATATATGTATGTGGTGTGATGGTTTGTACATATCTGTGTGTGGTGTGATGGTTTGTACATATCTGTGTGTGGTGTGATGGTTTGTACATATATGTGTGTGGTGCGATGGTTTGTACATATCTGTGTGTGGTGTGATGGTTTGTACATATATGTGTGTGGTGTGATGGTTTGTACATATCTGTATGTGGTGTGATGGTTTGTACATATATGTGTGTGGTGTGATGGTTTGTACATATCTGTGTGTAGTGTGATGGTTTGTACATATATGTGTGTGGTGTGATGGTTTGTACATATATGTGTGTGGTGTGATGGTTTGTACATATATGTGTGTGGTGTGATGGTTTGTACATATCTGTGTGTAGTGTGATGGTTTGTACATATCTGTGTGTGGTGTGATGGTTTGTACATATATGTGTGTGGTGCGATGGTTTGTACATATATGTGTGTGGTGTGATGGTTTGTACATATCTGTGTGTAGTGTGATGGTTTGTACATATCTGTGTGTGGTGTGATGGTTTGTACATATATGTGTGTAATGTGATGGTTTGTACATATATGTGTGTGGTGTGATGGTTTGTACATATCTGTATGTGGTGTGATGGTTTGTACATATATGTGTGTGGTGTGATGGTTTGTACATATATGTGTGTGGTGTGATGGTTTGTACATATATGTGTGTGGTGTGATGGTTTGTACATATATGTGTGTAATGTGATGGTTTGTACATATATGTGTGTGGTGTGATGGTTTGTACATATATGTGTGGTGTGATGGTTTGTACATATCTGTGTGTGGTGTGATGGTTTGTACATATATGTGTGTGGTGCGATGGTTTGTACATATATGTGTGTGGTGTGATGGTTTGTACATATATGTGTGTAATGTGATGGTTTGTACATATATGTGTGTAATGTGATGGTTTGTACATATATGTGTGTGGTGTGATGGTTTGTACATATATGTGTGGTGTGATGGTTTGTACATATCTGTGTGTGGTGTGATGGTTTGTACATATATGTGTGTGGTGTGATGGTTTGTACATATATGTGTGTGGTGTGATGGTTTGTACATATCTGTGTGTAATGTGATGGTTTGTACATATATGTGTGTAATGTGATGGTTTGTACATATCTGTGTGTGGTGTGATGGTTTGTACATATATGTGTGTAATGTGATGGTTTGTACATATCTGTGTGTGGTGTGATGGTTTGTACATATATGTGTGGTGTGATGGTTTGTACATATCTGTGTGTGGTGTGATGGTTTGTACATATATGTGTGTGGTGTGATGGTTTGTACATATATGTGTGTGGTGTGATGGTTTGTACATATCTGTGTGTGGTGTGATGGTTTGTACATATATGTGTGTGGTGTGATGGTTTGTACATATATGTATGTGGTGTGATGGTTTGTACATATATGTGTGTGGTGTGATGGTTTGTACATATATGTGTGTGGTGTGATGGTTTGTACATATCTGTGTGTGGTGTGATGGTTTGTACATATATGTGTGTGGTGTGATGGTTTGTACATATCTGTGTGTGGTGTGATGGTTTGTACATATATGTGTGTGGTGTGATGGTTTGTACATATATGTGTGTGGTGTGATGGTTTGTACATATATGTGTGTGGTGTGATGGTTTGTACATATCTGTGTGTGGTGCGATGGTTTGTACATATATGTATGTGGTGCGATGGTTTGTACATATCTGTGTGTGGTGTGATGGTTTGTACATATATGTATGTGGTGTGATGGTTTGTACATATATGTGTGTGGTGTGATGGTTTGTACATATATGTGTGTGGGACATGCTGTCAGTAGTGGCAGGCCAGGTCATGTGACCCTTCACACATATCTATAGGCTGTTGGTAGTGAGCGCACCTTGTGCACAGTGTCAGTATGCTGCTCTTACTGTATACAGCTACAACACAGAAATATTGTACACACCAAAGATATCATTCTACA
>CM055123.1:258813873-259131373 GCA_029206835.1 Rana muscosa | reverse complement strand
CATTTTTAAGTTGCAACACAAATATTTTGCTTCACCAATCACCAGTGTTTTTGTTAGGATTCACATATAGACAGTGCAGTATACACACCCCTTTATTACATGAGCCAAGTGTGTGCTCCTCTTCAGCATGGCAGAGCTGATCCAAGTGTGTGCTCCTCTTCGGCATGGCAGTGCTGAGCCAAGTGTGTGCTCGTCCTCGGCATGGCAGAGCTGAGCCAAGTGTGTGCTCGTCCTCGGCATGGCAGAGCTGAGCCAAGTGTGTGCTCGTCCTCGGCATGGCAGAGCTGAGCCAAGTGTGTGCTCGTCCTCGGCATGGCAGAGCTGAGCCAAGTGTGTGCTCGTCCTCGGCATGGCAGAGCTGAGCCAAGTGTGTGCTCGTCCTCGGCATGGCAGAGCTGAGCCAAGTGTGTGCTCGTCCTCGGCATGGCAGAGCTGAGCCAAGTGTGTGCTCGGCATGGCAGAGCTGAGCCAAGTGTGTGCTCGGCATGGCAGAGCTGAGCCAAGTGTGTGCTCGGCATGGCAGAGCTGAGCCAAGTGTGTGCTCGGCATGGCAGAGCTGAGCCAAGTGTGTGCTCGGCATGGCAGAGCTGAGCCAAGTGTGTGCTCGGCATGGCAGAGCTGAGCCAAGTGTGTGCTCGGCATGGCAGAGCTGAGCCAAGTGTGTGCTCGGCATGGCAGAGCTGAGCCAAGTGTGTGCTCGGCATGGCAGAGCTGAGCCAAGTGTGTGCTCGGCATGGCAGAGCTGAGCCAAGTGTGTGCTCGGCATGGCAGAGCTGAGCCAAGTGTGTGCTCGGCATGGCAGAGCTGAGCCAAGTGTGTGCTCGTCCTCGGCATGGCAGAGCTGAGCCAAGTGTGTGCTCGTCCTCGGCATGGCAGAGCTGAGCCAAGTGTGTGCTCGTCCTCGGCATGGCAGAGCTGAGCCAAGTGTGTGCTCGTCCTCGGCATGGCAGAGCTGAGCCAAGTGTGTGCTCGTCCTCGGCATGGCAGAGCTGAGCCAAGTGTGTGCTCGTCCTCGGCATGGCAGAGCTGAGCCAAGTGTGTGCTCGTCCTCGGCATGGCAGAGCTGAGCCAAGTGTGTGCTCGTCCTCGGCATGGCAGAGCTGAGCCAAGTGTGTGCTCGTCCTCGGCCTGGCAGAGCTGAGCCAAGTGTGTGCTCGTCCTCGGCCTGGCAGAGCTGAGCCAAGTGTGTGCTCGTCCTCGGCCTGGCAGAGCTGAGCCAAGTGTGTGCTCGTCCTCGGCCTGGCAGAGCTGAGCCAAGTTTGTGCTCGTCCTCGGCCTGGCAGAGCTGAGCCAAGTGTGTGCTCGTCCTCGGCCTGGCAGAGCTAAAACAAAAGGGTGTGCTCGTCCTCATTCACAGAGCAGAGCTGAACCAAGTTTGCGCTCATCTTCTGCATGGCATAGTTTGCACCCCTCATCCGCAGCATGGCACAGCTGAGCCAAGTGTGCACCCCTCTTCTTCTTTCTCACCATGGCACAACTGAACCAAGTGTGTATGCATTGGGGGAGAGTAAAATGCATGGTATGTGAGGGTGTCGCCCATTCACTGCCAGTTCTGGAGAAGATGACTGTCTGTATCCTTCCAATAAAACAATATTCTGCTTTTTCAGAGCCCTCCTTTAAACTGGTAGCACTGTAGCTAGCCCATCTCCCTCTTTCACTGGGGGGGGGGGCTCCTGTTTCACTCTTCTCTGCCTTGTAATAATGAGTAAAAAATACAGTTCTCCTTGAAGTTCTCTTTTAATTTATGCTTGTGTTCATGGTGAGTGCCCCCTACAGGAGTAATCTCTGGACCGATTTAGGGTGGAGTCAGATCTCTTGCACAAGTGTAGCAGAGGATCAGCAGCCAAAATAGTTATATTTTGGGTGAAATGAGAAGAGAATAAAACCTCTATTAGGTTTGTATTGCATGTGTTAGGAAGATATCGCTTTACTTCCTGTTGCAGTGACCTCATCAGAAGTGGGGTGATATCTTTTCAGCGGGGACACAGCAGTATAACTTGACAGGGCCCAACAGGTGTCTGAGGGGTGACTGGTAAGCTGTTCTGATTTTCTCCTGGTTGGGAAGGGGTTAGCATTCGTACAATCTACGCAACGTCTATATTTAGCCCCTCAAACACTTGTTTTGTGAAGTAAATAGGAGCAGGGCAGAAATTAGCGGCTAATTAAAGGCTTGTCATGCACAGATCATTACGCAGGCAGCCAGCTGGCAGAGGGCGCTGGCCGGACGATCAGCCATCATTTCTCGTGCTGGCGCAGGGCGGACAGAGCTATTGGGAATCAATACTGTAACACAATTACTCTGCAGCTTGCAGAAGCCAGTATTGCTTTTCCAATAGGTCTCACCAGGGTCGGATAGGCGAACGGCAGATTCCGGGCGCAAGTATATGTCCATTCCTCGCCGCCAAATGCTAATACTGCTGGTGTTCTTGGGGGAAGGGATCCCTTTTGATACCACCGGTGTTCCTAGGAGGAGTGGAGCAGGGCCTTCTACTAACTTAGGTGTTCCATAGGAGGGAAGAGAGCCAATCCCACTAATACCACTGGTGTTCCTGGGGGGGTTCATCTAATGTCACTGTTGTTCTTTGGGGGGGGGAGGAGCAGATCCCTCTAATACCATCAATGTTCCTGGCGGAGTGAAGCAGATCCCTCTATTGCCACTGATGTTCTGAAGGGAGGAAAGTAGGTGCTTCCAATACCACCTGTCTTCTTGAGAAGAGAGGAGCTGGTCCCGCCGGTACCACCAGTGTTCCTGGGGAAAGAGGAGCGGGTACCACCAGTGTTCCTGGGGAAAGAGGAGTGGGTACCACCAGTGTTCTCGGGGAGAGGGGAGTGGGTCGCTATGATACCACCAGTGTACTTGGGGAGTGGGTCGCTCCGATACCACCAGTGTTCTTGGGGAGAAGGGAGTTGGTCACTCCAATACCACCAGTGTTCTTGGAGGAGAGAAGAGTGGGTCTCTCTAATACCACCAGTGTTCCTTGTGGGGGAGGAGCGGATCCCTAAAATACCACCAGTGCTCCTGGGGGACAGAGGCAGGTCCCTTTTGATGGCGCTGGTTTTCCTTAAAGGAGGAAAGTGAGTCCCTCTGATACCACTGGTGTTCTTGAGGAGAGAGGAGCAGGTCTCTCTAATACCACTGGTATTCCTTGTGGGCAGGGGAAGAGTCCCTCGAATACTACTACTGGTGTTCATAGGGGGAGGGGAGTAGGTCCCTACATTACCACTGGTATTCCTTTGGGGAGGGGAGTGGGTCCCTCTATAATTACCGGTATTCCTTGGGGCCAGGGAAAGGGACCCTTGTACACTACTATCAGTGTTCCTAGGGGGAGGGGAGTGGGTCCCTCTAATGCCACCAGTATTCTATGGGGCTGGGGATAGGGTCCTTCGTACACTACTACCAGTGTTCCTAGGGTAAGGGGAGTGGGTCCCTTTTTAATACCACAGATGTTTCTTGTGGAAGGGGAGTGAAGTGGGTCCCTCTAATACCACCGATGTTTCTTGGGGGACGGGAGTGGGTCCCTCTAGTACCACCGGTGTTTCTTGGGGGAGAGGAGCAGAGCAGGTCCCTCTAAGACCACTGGTGTTTGTTGGGGGATGGGGGTGAATCCCTCCAATACCACTGGTATTCCTTGGGGCCAGGGAGAGGGTTCCTCGTACACTACTATCAGTGTTCCTAGGGGGGAGGGGAGCCGGTCACACTAATAACCCAGGTATTTTATAGGAGAGAAGAGAAGGGCCCACTTATACCACCAGTGCTCCTGGGGGAATGGAAGCAGATTCATCTAATACCACCAATGTGTCTGTGCCGTGCATCAGCCACACATTCTAGAAATAAAACCGAGGCTACCATAAGTGATCATACAAGTTGCCTAGCTGCCATGCTGATCCTCTGGCTTTAGTACAAGCATGTTCCAGGTCAGTATGCAGCATGTGGGTGATTTGGATGGATCTCCCATTAGGCACCATATGAGATCCCCTGTAATACAACAATGTGGCATTTGATGCTTCTTTCAGCTTTTTCTCACCAAGGAAGGTCATGGATGACGCTGGAGTGAGAGGGACTATCTATAAAAAAAAATCAGTGAACGATTTACAGTGAGTTGTGTTGAATATAACTAAAAAAAATGCCTGGAGCAGATTATAGATGGATGATATGGTCAGAAGTGCCTTCTTTTATTAAAAAAATGAAATAAAAATTGGAATATTGTGACATCTGAATGTAGGGGGTCATTACAGACGCTGTCGTTTTCTGCACACAACTCCTGCGTTGGAGCCGTTGTGCCTCGGCCTTGCGGTAACCCTTTCCCTGCCAGACCCTTGTTTCTCCCTGGCTGAGGCGATCGTGTAAATCCGCATGTCCTGCGCTCACCGTCCCTTTCCTGAAATTGAACTAATTGGTTTAGAGGTTGTGTGTTCTAGTCAGGTGACTGATACTATTATGGTGAGCCGGACCCTGGGGCCAATCTCCTGCCAGTTTCTCCTAAGTGGACGTGACACGGCTCTGCTGCTCCCCTGGCTGCCAGCCACCATTGCCCTTTAACGATGGACAAACCACGGTGACACGAGCCGTTCTCGGAGCTCCCTCGTCTTGTCCTACGGCAGTTCGGACTGACACCGTGACCTGAGTCCTGCAATGGCTCACATATGAGTCATGTGACCACTTACCTGTCTGCCCCGCTCTGCTTTGTGTCTCCTCGCTTGGAATTTGTTCTTTAGGATCTCCGAAGCTCACAGGGGAACTCCGCATTGTGTGTAATAATACTGCAATACGTTGGTGATGGATGCAATACACATGGAAATATGTAAGCCAGTGTCTGTCAACTTATGAGCTATGGAGGCCCCAACTGCGGCCCCTGACATACAATCACTTTAAAAATTAACTAAGCCCTAGAACAAAGTATGTAATACATTGCCGCTTACGGGTCCTTCGATGTGGTGGATGTATTAGTCTTCTTTTTATAGGCTTTTTCCACTTTTATTTTTACCTGACGATCCTGCCAGTAACACACTTCCTGTTCTAGGGTGACAACACTCACTATATTTAATCTGTGGAGGATCGGTGTTCGTTCCCTAGGACAGGGCAATGGAACGCATTCCCTTGTCCTCATCTATAACACATAGGGGCCGTGTTTTGTTGTTTTGAAGTGTTTGTTTGTTTTTTTATATGGCGAAAGGAGAAGAGTATTTCTGTTCATGAATTCATTGTTCATTTTTTTATTTATTTACTTATCAGTAAAACTAAGCTAAACCTGCAAGAAAACCGCAGATACACTTCGCTGTGGCTAAACCACAGCTGATCAGTGTAAAACCACTCTAAATCTGGTCCTGGTAGTAGGTATGTGCTGGCACTTTAAAACACTTGAGATGGCAAACCAACATTTAGGCTGGGTACATGTGGGTGTTTCAAGTGGGCATTTGGCACAGCGGAAGTGCCTGGCGGATGGTTGATTATCAGTGTATATCAGCTGACCACACTGTCCTGCTGCCTCTGGGCACGTCACCTGGCCACACTGGCCTGCCGCCTCTGGGCACGTCACCTGGCCGCACTGGCCTGCCGCCTCTGGGCAGGTCACCTGACCGCACTGGCCTGCCGCCTCTGGGCAGGTCACCTGACCGCACTGGCCTGCCGCCTCTGGGCAGGTCACCTGACCGCACTGGCCTGCCGCCTCTGGGCAGGTCACCTGACCTGACCGCACTGGCCTGCCGCCTCTGGGCAGGTCACTGACCTGACCGCACTGGCCTGCCGCCTCTGGGCAGGTCACTGACCTGACCGCACTGGCCTGCCGCCTCTGGGCAGGTCACTGACCTGACCGCACTGGCCTGCCGCCTCTGGGCAGGTCACTGACCTGACCGCACTGGCCTGCCGCCTCTGGGCAGGTCACTGACCTGACCGCACTGGCCTGCCGCCTCTGGGCAGGTCACTGACCTGACCGCACTGGCCTGCCGCCTCTGGGCAGGTCACTGACCTGACCGCACTGGCCTGCCGCCTCTGGGCAGGTCACTGACCTGACCGCACTGGCCTGCCGCCTCTGGGCAGGTCACTGACCTGACCGCACTGGCCTGCCGCCTCTGGGCAGGTCACTGACCTGACCGCACTGGCCTGCCGCCTCTGGGCAGGTCACTGACCTGACCGCACTGGCCTGCCGCCTCTGGGCACGTCACTGACCTGACCGCACTGGCCTGCCGCCTCTGGGCACGTCACTGACCTGACCGCACTGGCCTGCCGCCTCTGGGCACGTCATTCATCTGACCGCACTGGCTGGCTGCCTGTTCTATGCATTTGTACATTTAAGAGATGTATAGTATGCTTCTGTGTGTCACTTCCCAGCAGGTGTGACCACATCCTTATGTGTGACAGTCCTGTTTCCGATTTCTTGCCTTGATGATGGAGTCCTGGCGGCATCAGAGGAGGGCGATTTGGTGCCTCTGTCCTCCCACTGACAAGTAATGTGAATGCAGACACAATATAGCGGAGATCAATATCGTCCGCGGCTCTGGGTGGAAGTGGCCGGTGCGCTCATTAGCTGCCTGTAGGATCCGGCCTCTAGAAGCCGCTGGCAGTGCTCTGTAAATTGCTCTCTCTGGGATGGGGGCACGTAGTGCAGAGGGGGGAGGGGAGGGTCTCCGTCTGCGGATTATTGAACATGATAAATGCCAGCTGCTTCCTTTCACTTGCCTCCTGTAATTGGCTTTTATTTAAAATGTCTTCATAATTGCTAAACATTTTATTTTCCTGCAGCATGACCTGTGTGGAGACGAGATTGGTGGCAATTGTGTAAAGTAGATGTTGTTTTCTTCAGTGAATTGGACGCGGCGGAGATCTGTCTCTTCCCGGAAAAGATTTGGTGTGAATTATGTACGGGTTGAGTGGGGGGGCTGTGTGTAGTGACAGATTGTCTTCATACAGGGCATCCTCCCTATAATTACTCCCCGTGTGCTCAGATCGGGACCCTCGCTCTCATTTCCCAGAATTCCAATTTCTTAAGATGTTAATTGGTGATACGGCAACAAGAATGGCTAGCAGAGTCCGTCTGTTGTACAGTCTGCGTCCACCACGGCAAACCGTCGGGAAGACCATGGCCGGTCTCATGTACTTTAGTGTAAGGAAATCCCTTTGATGTGAAATCTGTAGGTGGAGCTTCCGCTCCTAGAATCTGGTGACCGGACAGTGGACTTCATGGTCGTTCTTAGGGCCAGTTCAGACTTCTGCATCTCAGTAATGTGTGGCAACGCACATTACATGCATCGCTTGTCATAGCGATAAAGCAAAAGTAACTATTCAATTAAAAAAAAAAGGTTTAAACTATACCTGTTTAAAAAAAGAAAAAAGAGGAATATAAGAAAAAAGGATATAAACATGAAAAAATAATATCTGCACACTTCATGACTTGGAGAGTTTTAGTGTAAAAATGATTTTTTAGATAAAATCACACATGCGGTTTAAATAACCGGTGGGCCCATTTCATGTAGAGATTGTATTGCTCTGAGTGACAACTCACAAGGGATCTTTTTGAGAAGAGATGGGGGGGGGGGGGGGTGGGGGGAAAAGCCCACTGACCTGCTTCTATGACATTGCTTCCTTGATAGCCCAACCAACGAGGTGCCACTTCCCTGCTACTCCCTCACCGGCTAGTGAGACTCTGCGTTGTTTCGCCCAGTAACATGGCGATGGCTTTGGAACAGGTCAGGGATTTATTTAGTGATCCTGTTGCTGGTGAATTGCTAGCCTTTGAAGCTTTGTGACCTGATATCTACAGTAGGGCTCAAAATTTTAAGTCCTGAGCTACTAGCCAGGCCTTAAGGGTTACTCACCACCAGCTTTCCCACCCAATCCCTACCCTGCCCCGCCCCTAATTCCACCCCTTAACACACCCTCATAAATTATCTCATGAAATTACACTTAAATGTTTTATGCAGAATTAAAGCGGAGGTCCGCGGATTTTTTATTTTTTTTAAGTCAGCAGCTACAAATACTGCAGCTGCTGACTTTTAAAATAAGGACACTTACCTGTCCAGGGTATCCGCAATGTCGGCACCCGAAGCCAATCTGTCCCTCGGCTCTCGGTTGCTGCCGCCGCCATCTTCGGTAAGGGAATCAGGAAGTGAAGCCTTGCGGCTTCACTTCCTGGTTCCCTACTGCACATGCGTGACCCCACTGGTCCCTGCTGTCTTCTGGGACCTGTGTGTCTCCCAAAAGACAGCAGGGGGGGACAGAGAAGGCGCCGGAAGTGGCGTAGATACCTGCGGGTGGCTTGGGTATCTATGCCCGGAAGTGGGAGCAGAATACCTGTATTAGGTATCTGCTCCCTCCTTAAAGGTGCCAAATGTGACACCGGAGGGGGGGGGGGAGGAACCGGAAAAGCGGAAGTTCCATTTTTGGGTGGAACTCCACTTTAAGTTACAAAAATAAATATTTTAACAACTTTATCAATGCAGCCTTGTCAGTGCCCACCATTGCAGCGTGACCTGTGCCCACCATTGCAGCCTCACCTGTGCCTGTCATTGCAGCGTCACCTGTGCAGAAGAAGAGGGAGGGCGGCCGGATCATCACAGGGGAAGAGAGCGTGGGGGAAGAGAATTTCCACCATATCAAAGCGGGGATTGCCTGCTGTAACAACTTACATTAGAATTGCCTCCACGCGCTGTCACACACAGCCCTGCCTTCTGATCCAACGCCTGTGATAGACAGAACATATCCCAGCATTGGACCGGCGTTCTGTCTATCACAGGCATCGGGTCAGGAGGCAGGGCTGTGTGTGACAGCGAGCAGAGGCAATTCTAATGTAAGCTGTTACAAGCAGCAAGCTGTCGCTGCTCTGTGATCCGGCGGCAATCGTCTTCCCCCAGACTCTCTTCCCCGGGGCGATCGCTGGGAGAACGGATCCCATTCAACCTCGCCTTCCGGCGGTGCTCGCCAGCCCTCATTTTCCACTCGCAAAATGCGAGTAGGCGAGTGGAAAATTTGAGGGCTGATCTACAGTATATATAGGGAATTCTTTGTACTGTTTATTGTATTTCTATTTGAACTCCAGCCTTCCCCTCAATCTTGCACAGTTGTGCAGGCTCCTTTCTGGTACTGAAATTCCTTGATTTCACTGCACACTGAGCGTCTCACAATGTGCATTAAATGCTGCAGCAAGCCAGATAGAGTCCGCCTCATTTTATGGCTGGAGGACGTCCAGCATCGTCTAGGTCAGGGGTTGGCAACCTTAAAAAGGTGGAGATCTACCTGCACAACATGGGAGAAGTTGAAGATCACCGGGCACAGTGTTGCCTCTTCACACCGGATTTAAACGTCTAATTGCCGTACTACCATTTTGCAATTGCATGCATTGCACGGCAAT
This sequence comes from Rana muscosa, assembly GCA_029206835.1. Taxonomy (NCBI): domain Eukaryota; kingdom Metazoa; phylum Chordata; class Amphibia; order Anura; family Ranidae; genus Rana; species Rana muscosa. The sequence continues at coordinate 259,122,029 of CM055123.1, read as the reverse complement.
CATGGGTTTACACCCGGTGGTGAGGTGGCAACATTATCGCTTCTTCACCACCTGTCAAACACACTCGGATCACTTTTCAGTGGAGCAGCAGTGGTTTTATGCTTGGAGGGGTGATTTTTTTATTTTTTTGTGGGGGGGCGGGTGATTTGTGCTCAGGGGATTTGCAGAGAGGGAGGATTTGAGCTTGGAGGGGGGAAAAAAATTGTGCTGGCAGGGGGGATTTCAGCATGAGGGCAGATATGTACTGGGAGAAGGGGGAGTTATGCTCTGGACTGGCAGGTCAGCAAGCCCAGACTGTGATTTACCAGTCACCTGTCCGAGAGCTACTGGTTGCTGACCTCCGGTCTAGGTCTTTACTCAGCCTGGTTGTTCCTGGCCTGCCTTTTATTTATTGGATTTCAGTTTTTTCCAATCATGGAGGCGTGGCTTTAAACTGCTACTAAACCTGCAACAGTACAATCAGTCTGTATATGCAGTAAAGCATGCTAGTTATACTCACTGTGGAAGGGGTTAATTCTGTGCAATGTGTAAAAAGGATGTTTGATCCTATCTTCTCTGATCCTCCCCTTCTTCTATCCTCACCTAATCATTTCCTGATAGTACAGAGCTTGGGTACAAGCTGCAAAAGCTCAGTTTGCTGTGTATTGCTAGAGAGTTTTCTTTTCTTTTTTCTTTTTTTTCTTGGGGGGGGGGGGGTGCATGTGATCAGCACAGAACCAATCGGCACTGTCCAGACAGAGGGTCAGGGGTCTTGCAGTCTCAAAGGGCATTCAGAAAACTCCTCCTTGAAGCTTTAACCAGACACTGATAAAAGTCACAAGACTGCTATAACTGCTGATAAAAAAAGGTATTTAGCAGTTTATATTTACAAAAATAATTGCATCCATGTTCTGTGTACTGTGGGAGACCAGATATAGTGAATGCAGGTTCCTGGGTTTAGTAACACTTTAAATGTGGGCTTTACCTAAGCCAGTGATGGCGAACCTTGGCACCCCAGATGTTTTGGAACTACATTTCCCATGATGCTCAACTACACTGCAGAGTACATAAGCATCATGGGAAATGTAGTTCCAAAACATCTGGGGTGCCAAGGTTCGCCATTACTGACCCAGGTATTGTGCATGTGAATACAACGTGCCCAGAATGCCCATTTCTTCAGACTGACAATTGCTTTTTGAGGTGTTTTAATATTTGCATAACTCCTAAGTGCTAGCCTATCGTATGCATCACTACTGAGGTCTGAGGAGTACTGAAGAAGGGCACAGTGATGTTTTCAGGAAACTATGTAAAGCACCTTGCTGCCCCCAGCAATCGTCTACTTGCATTGCATAGAGAAGCGTAGAGACCCAGCGATGACATCATTGGATCGAAAATAAGGTATGTAATAAACACAGGCTTTATTTTAAAAATCATTAGCGTTTTGAGCGAGGGAGGAACCAGGAAAGGAGAAATATAAAAACGATTGAACTTCAGCTTTAATAGCAAGAACAGGGCACTCCTCAACAGATCCAGGAGAGGGCCCAGCGTGCAGGGATCAGTGAGGAAGCAGAGGATTGTCTCAATGCAAACGATTGATACTAAGCAATTCAATCCTTGTGTATGGTCATTCTAAAACTTTCTCTTTCCCTAGAGTGAGGTAGTCGGTACTTCTGACCCGTTGAAGCACTAGTAATTGGGAACATAGATTTGGTTCAGTTATTGGAAACCTCAGTGTGAGGGAGCATCTCTTCTTCTCTTTTCTATAGAGCAGTTGTCTCCAAACTGCGTGCTGGGGGGCGGATGTGGCTCTTTGCTTGATTTAATCCGGCCCTTGGGGTACTATTCCACCAACTGACACCAATGATAGAGCACCGTTCCCTCTACTGACACCATCAATGGGACACTATGCTTCTCATTGAAATCAACCTATCGCCACAATTCCTCTCATTAAAATCAATGATGGGGCACTGATGTCTGGGCATTTCCTACTCTCACTGGCCACAGTCCGGCCCCCCTAAACCCGGCCCTTTGCTTAGAAAGTTTGGAGACCCCCGCTATAGAGGAAATGGAAGAAGACCCTCATCACACTTGTGCTGCCACACGATGACCGTGCAACCTCCTAGAGCAGGGGTCTCCAAACTTTCTAAACAAAGGGCCAATTTACTGTCCTTCAGAGTTCAGGGGGGCTGGACTGTGGCCATTGGGAGTACAAAATGTCCCAGCATCAGTGGGAATAAACAATCCCCCATCATTGGTGGCAGTGGGAGGAATTGTGCCCTAGTGTTGGTGTTATTGGGATGAATTGTGCGCCATCATTGATGTCATTGGGCCCCATCGTTGGTGTTATTGGGAGGAATTGTGCGCCATCATTGGTGTCATTGGGCCCCATCGTTGGTGTTATTGGGAGGAATTGTGCACCATCATTGGTGTCATTGGGCCCCATCGTTGGTGTTATTGGGATGAATTGTGCGCCATCATTGGTGTCATTGGGCCCCATCGTTGGTGTTATTGGGAGGAATTGTGCACCATCATTGGTGTCATTGGGCCCCATCGTTGGTGTTATTGGGAGGAATTGTGCGCCGTCATTGGGCTCCATCGTTGGTGTTATTGGGAGGAACTGTACTCCATCGTTCATGTCACTGGTAGGAAGTGTGCCCTTCATTGTTTGTTTTTTGTTTTTTTAAAGATCTTTTTTTTAAGTTTTTCAACAAACTAACAAACAGAAAAAAAAAAACAATACACACACAGAAAAATAAACACAATTACTGTACCAGATAGACTGGTCCGAAATGGTAGGCAATATGTTCAGACATAGACAAATAAAGAGATCAATACAAAGGATATACGGTAGGCACACCGGGAAAAGGTGCATGTAGACTAATACGGGCACAGCAAAGTTGGGAGTCTAGACGTTAGAGATCCTTAGGGCACAGTCTACCACTGGTCAAACAAGTGTACTTCAGTTAGTGCTGAGAGAGAGAAAGTGGGTTAGCCAGCCACCTACCCCAAATTTTAATGAAAGGTTTTGGTCCGTTTCCGGATTTCAAAAGTAAGCTTATATAGCGGGATGGAGTCATTAATAAGTTTCAACCAAAGGGCTTTCAAAGAGGTCTGTGCACCCTTCCAGGACAAAAGAATGTTTTTTTTTTAGCATAAAAATATAGTATACGGAGCAGTCTCTTGACATGCGTTGATAGGTGTAAGTCACCAAAAATGCCTAGTTCTTGGGGTGAATTATGTTTGGGAGGCCCAATGCCGAGCAAATAAAGGCACCCACCTCCCCCCAGAAGTCCAGAATCATTGGGCATGACCAAAAACAGTGTAAGAAATCGGCCTCCTGGCCACAGCCGCGGAAGCAAGCGGCCGAGGACAGGAGACCCATCCTATGCAACCTCGCAGGAGTAAGGTGGGTCTGGTGGAAAATCTTAACTTGTATGACTCGGTCTCGGGACGCAATGACAGACATTTTGTAGGTATCACTGAATTCCGACTAGTCCTCGGCCTCTAAGGAGATGTCCATGGATGTCCGTTTGTCTTGAGCTCTATGGAATCTGGGGTTAGAATCGGTCAGCAGGGTTGCGTAATAAGTGGAAATAAGTTTAGTGGGATCTGGTTGTCAGAGCAATTTTTCCAATGGTGGCAGGTCAGTGGGGTCTTTCAAGGAACCAAGCTGGGCCTGCATAGCAGTGCCCTTCATAGTTAGTAATAAAATCCCCCCGCAAGGGCCACGTAAAAGCAAGCAAAGGCCTGCATCCGGCCCCCGGGACGCAGTTTGGAGACCACTGTCCTAGAGGATCATGATGACATGGCAGGCTTGGGAAAAGGCAAAGGTCTCACCACCTGTTACTCTTGGGGAAACATGTCCCCCCCTGTCGGTACTCTTATATTGTGTCGTCAGATCAGCTGGCAGCGATTGGATTGGATGGAAGATCTTGATCCAAATTGTTGTCTCTGTCACGTGTTTTTCCTAAAAACCTTCACTTCCATTTGTTTATTTCTTTTTCGTACATCACGGGACACAGAGCGACATAGCCATTACTATGTGGGTTATATAGATTACCTTCAGGTGCTGGCACTGGCAACTTCCAAAACAGGAAGTACCCTCCCCTATATAAGCCCCTCCCATCCGGGAGTACCTCAGTTTTTTGCCAGTGTCTAAGGTGTTGGCCAAGGTTAACATGTATTCATCTGGGCTTGTGTACAGGTTCTTTTGGGCCTTAGCAAGCTATTCCGGATCCGACCAAAAAAGCTTCATAGCTAAACGGTCGGTACCCGGGCCTTGCAGAGAAGAGCAAGGTTTTGCCTGTAATGCCTCTCTTAGGAGGGCTGGACCCTGGGATCCAGAGCTCTGGTCATACCCACGACCAAGATGTTATCTGTGCAGGGTGCTATACAGGTCCAGGGGAGTGGAATCCTTGGGAACCCGGTCCCTGAAGGTTTAAGTACATTGCCTGCTGTGAGAGGTGAAGTTTGGGCTTCTGTGCCAAACAGAGTCCTGCGGCGGGGAAAAGGTAAGTGGGGGCCCCTCAGGAACTTTGTTCTATTGGGGGACCCTCAAGCCTAATATGTCTTTCTGCCTGTTACCTAAACGGTATTCCCGCTAGATAATCTGTAATGCCTAAAACTGCTAATCTTAGAAAATGGTTTTCTCATATAGTAGTTGTAAAAAAAAAAAGACAAGGTGCGGTACCTGTGTTTATCCACTAGATGCCGCTGTAGAACGTCTTTTTCGGTGGACTATTCCTTCCAGGGTGAAAGTCCAGGCAGATGGTGAGTTCTCTTGTAAAGGAAGCTACTTTCCTCTGTACTGCTGCCATGTGCTCTTTTTCATCCCCGGGCCCTGCTGCAAACAGGGGACTCTGGCTCCTCTCCCTGTGTCTCCATGGGTGAACGCCGAGGGCGCACACGTGCCCGCGCGCGCACACGCTTCTAAATATAGGAGATGGGCTGGAAAAGGGGGCGGAGCTTGGCGGATGACGCTCTATGCGCGCCGCAGCGCTTCTGCGCATGTGCGGGCGTCCCAGCATGTTAAAAACACATTTTTTTTCTGTGAACTGGCTGTGGAGAGACAGAGCAAGGGGCTGGTAGCATATTAGACAGGCATACAGCAGGCGGTTGATACAGGCATCCCCTAGAGAGGCACATTAGTGGACACCAAGTGATTTATATAGCAGCAAGTTTTGCTAGACTATTATCAGTAAGTGGTGTATTGCGGCTGGAATACCTCAGCTTTGGGCTTAGGAATATGCCGCCCAAAGTCTCCGGGTTTAAAACACCCAGGAAGCAAAAAGGGTCTCTGTCGGGCTCTGAGGATCTTGGGCATGCTTTTTCTAGGGAAAAATCAGAGGTTGGGGCCCGTAGGGAACCCTCAGGAGTGCCTGGTACTGTGGCTGTCCTCAGTTCACCTGCTCCGGCGTATGTAACAGAGGAGGCTTTTGCCTCAGCTCTGGGAGGACTGGAGCAAAGATTGGCAGCATTGATCGCTTCTTCCCTACCAGAGAGAAAGCGCGCCCGATCTCCGTCCCCTCCATCAGAGTACCTGTTAGCAGAGCAACAGTCCCATGAAGGGATTGACCTACCTGAAGGGGATCAGGATGAGGATGACTCTATTTTAGAGGAGTCGACAGTGGAAGAACCATTCTCGGCATCACAAGCTGAAAGATTGTGGATTCAGTCCCTAACTGATATGGTTCAATCAGCATTTAAAATGCCCCTTGGGGAACCATCAACCACGTCTGTCTCCTCATTGGGGTCGTTAAAAGCTCCCCAGACTATTTGTTCCTTTCCAATCCATCCATTACTGGAAGGACTTATATACCAGGATTGGGAACATCCTGATAAAATATTTACTCCCCCTAAGAGATTTCCGGTGGTCTATCCCATGGAGGATAAGTTCATCCGAAAATGGAGTTTGCCTACAGTGGACGCAGCCATCTCTTGTGTAAATAAATCACTGACATGTCCAGTAGACAATGTTCAAATGTTCAACGACCCAATAGAAAAAAAATTGGAGTCCTTATTAAAGTCGGCTTTTTCTACAGCAGGCGTGGTTACACAACCAGCAGTAGCAGCTATTGGGGTTTGCCAAGCGGTGAAGGATCAGTTAAAACAGGTCTTAAGGGACTTGCCGGATCAGCAGGCCCATGCCCTGGCTGATCTGCCTAGAGCATTATGCTTTGCGGTTGACGCCATCAAGGATTCAATCCATCAGGCCTCCCGCCTTACGCTGTCTTTAGTACATATGCGTAGACTTCTGTGGCTCAAGAACTGGTCTGCTGAGGCTCCCTGTAAAAAGTTGCTGGTTAGCTTCCCATTTCATGGTGAACGCTTATTCGGCGAGGACCTGGATAAATATATCCAGAAGATTTCCAGTGGTAAAAGTACTCTCTTACTGGTTAAAAAGAGGTTTAGAGGCCCCTCGTTTAAGAAGCCTACCTCTCCAATCCCTGGGACATCTGCTTCTAAGCAGTTCCGACGGCCTCCTCGGTCAAATCCTGGAGGTAAAAATCAGGGACAATCACAGGGTAACAAAAAACCCTGGGTCCGAAGAGGTACAAAACCACCCTCCAAGTCAAATTTATGAAGGGCTGCCCCCACTCAATCGGGTGGGGGGAAGACTTCAGTTGTTCGCAGAGACCTGGCGGGAGACGATCAGAGACAGATGGGTGCTCTCCGCAGTAACTCAGGGATACAAGCTGGAGTTAAAAGACTCTCCTCCTTCCCATTTTATGTGGTCAAGCGTGCCAAAAGATCCCCTGAAGAGAGGATCCCTCTTGTTGGCATTAAAACAACTATTGCTCCAAGGAGTAATTATGGAAGTGCCTCTGGAAGAGTGGGGGTTGGGTTTTTACTCAAACCTCTTCACAGTCCCGAAACCAAACGGGGACGTAAGGCCCATATTAAATCTAAAGGGGCTAAACAAATTCCTAAATATCCGGACTTTTCGGATGGAGTCGATCCGGTCAGTAGCCGCTGTCCTACAAGGAGAGGAATGGTTAGCATTGATCGACATCAAAGATGCTTATTTGCACGTTCCCATCTTTCCAGTCCATCAAAAATTTCTACGCTTTGCAGTAGAAGGGCGCCATTTTCAGTTCAGAGCCTTACCTTTCGGTCTGGCCACAGCACCACGGGTGTTCACAAAAATTCTGGCCCCACTATTGGCCAATCTAAGAACACGAGGTGTGACGATAATGGCATACCTAGACGACTTGTTGTTGATGGACCACTCGGTGGCAAAACTAGAAGTGGTTGTTCACGATACGATCAAGTATCTGGAATCGCACGGTTGGATTATCAACCGAGACAAGTCAGCCCTACAACCAGTCAGAAGTCTGGAATACTTGGGGCTACGGCTGGATTCAGACCAGAGAAAGATTTTCATGCCTCAAGAAAAAGTATCTTCTTTGAGGGATTTGGTCCACCTGGTGGATGCAAAAAGAAAGCCGTCCATACGCCTGTGCATGAGGCTGCTGGGGAAGATGGTGGCATCATCCGAAGCTCTGCCCTACGGCCAGTTCCACTCAAGGAATTTGCAAAGGGCCATACTGTCAGCCTGGAACAAAAAAGTTCAGGCTCTAGACTTCCCAATGTCTTTATCCCCTTCCGTTCGCAAAAGCCTCTGTTGGTGGTTGGTTCCCCAGAATCTGCAAAAGGGGAAATCCTTCAGTCCGATTTCTTGGAAGGTGGTCACTACAGATGCCAGCCTCATAGGCTGGGGGGCAGTACTGGAGCAATGGTCTCTCCAGGGCAGGTGGTCGGATGCAGAGAAGGCCCTGCCCATCAATCTCTTAGAGATACGAGCAGCCCGGTATGCCCTAAAGGCATGGACATCCAAACTTCAAAGTTCCCCTGTCAGAATTCAATCCGACAATGCCACGACTGTGGCATATATCAATCATCAGGGGGGCACCAGGAGTCGCGCAGCCCAGAGGGAAGTAAATCACATCCTCGAATGGGCAGAAAAATATGTCCCATGCATATCCGCGGTCTTCATTCCAGGGGTGGAGAATTGGAAGGCGGACTTTCTGAGTCGCCAACAGTTATGCCCAGGGGAATGGTCCCTTCACCCCGAGGTTTTCCGAGCAATATGTCAGCGGTGGGGAGCACCGGATGTAGATCTGCTAGCATCCAGATTCAACGCAAAGGTGGACAGATTTGTCTCTCGGACAAGGGATCCTCTAGCTTGCGGCTCGGATGCTCTGGTGTTCCCTTGGGATCAGTTCAAACTGATATATGCATTCCCACCGCCACAATTGTTGCCTCGATTACTCCGCAGAATCAGGATAGAAAAGAAGCCGGTGACCCTGGTGGCTCCAGCGTGGCCCCGAAGAGCGTGGTACGCAGAGATTGTAAAAATGTCTGTGGGGAGTCCTTGGACCCTCCCACGTCGCCCGGACCTGCTTTCGCAAGGACCGATATACCACCCTTCCTCACTAGCTCTAGGTTTAACGGCCTGGCTATTGAAGCCCACATCCTAAAAAAGAGAGGCCTCTCTAACCCTGTGGTATCTACCATGATCAATGCCAGGAAACCCGTATCCAGGCAGATTTACTATAGAATCTGGAAAGCGTACATCGCGTGGTGTGAGGCCAGAAAATGGCATCCACGTAAGTACGTGATGGGTAGGATTCTGGACTTCCTACAGTGGGCTGTAGATAGGAAGTTTGCCTTGAGTACTATCAAGGGTCAGATTTCGGCCTTGTCAATATTATTTCAAAGGCCCCTGGCTTCGCATTCACTAGTCAAATCTTTTATACAAGGGGTGATGCGTATTAGCCCTCCGGTTAAAATTCCCATATGTCCATGGGACCTAAACCTGGTTCTATCGGTTCTACAAAAACAACCATTTGAACCTTTGCGGCACATTTCCTTGGTCCTACTCACCAGGAAATTGATCTTTTTAGTAGCCATATGTTCGGCTAGAAGAGTGTCGGAATTGGCCGCTATGTCCTGTAAGGAGCCATATCTGGTTATTCATAAGGACAGAGTAGTGTTACATCCTCATCCAACCTTTCTTCCTAAGGTAGTATCGAGGTTTCATTTGAACCAAGACGTGGTTCTTCCTTCCTTTTTCCCCAAACCGAGCTCGGTAGAGGAAAAGTTATTACATTCTTTAGATGTAGTAAGAGCAGTTAAAGCTTATCTAAAAGCCACTGCTCAGATTCGTAGAACGGATACTTTGTTTATTCTGCCGGAAGGCCCCAGAAAGGGTCAGGCAGCGTCAAATTCTACTTTAGCCAAGTGGATTCGACAGGTCATAATGCAAGCCTATGGCTTGAGAAGGAGACCGCCTCCGTTCAAAGTTAGGGCGCACTCCACGAGAGCAGTTGGAACTTCATGGGCAGTGCATCACCAGGCCTCTCTGGCTCAAATCTGTAAGGCCGCAACATGGTCTTCAGTACACACGTTTACTAGGTTCTACCAGGTGGACGTTAGAAGTCAGGAGGATGTCGCCTTTGGGCGCAGTGTGTTGCAGGCCGCAAAAGATCCTCATGTCTGATAGCGCCCAGCTTATGTATGGCCTCATTTGGCATTGCTTTGGGACGTCCCACATAGTAATGGCTATGTCGCTCTGTGTCCCGTGATGTACGAAAAAGAGAATAGGATTTTTATAACAGCTTACCTGTAAAATCCTTTTCTTGGAGTACATCACGGGACACAGAGCTCCCACCCCTCTTTTGGGGACACCTATTGCTTTGCTACAAAACTGAGGTACTCACGGATGGGAGGGGCTTATATAGGGGAGGGTACTTCCTGTTTTGGAAGTTGCCAGTGCCAGCACCTGAAGGTAATCTATATAACCCACATAGTAATGGCTATGTCGCTCTGTGTCCCGTGATGTACTCCAAGAAAAGGATTTTACAGGTAAGCTGTTATAAAAATCCTATTATTTCAGTCCTTTCTTGGAGCATTCACTTTGCTGATTGGTTGTAGTGTACAGTATTTACAGGTTTTTATTTATACACCTTTTAAAAGACTTCTCTATTTTGTGTTTGTGTTCCAGGTGGCGTTAATTAAAGGGACATCACAGAACATTGGGCTGATACTGGTACAGGCCAGAGATGGAGACACTGGACATATCTGTGTGGAGTCGGTCATGCCAAATTCCCCGGCTGCGGGCATGGACCTGAAGAAAGGCGATCGCATAATTGCAATTGGAGGTATGAGAATGAGGTTGCTGTCAATTGTCCTCTGATTGGGTGTAGGCTGTAAGCCTCCATCAATGCCTGAATTTCTGTCTGAGCCCATAGAGTGCAGAGGACAGGCCGAGGTAGGAGATGCCACCATTATTCTGCCGGTAACGTATGAGTGTAGCCATGTTTTGCCTGCCTGGGTACTGGGAGCAAAATAGGGGCTTCCCCTACCTAAACCCTGGCTGGAAATGCCTTTTTCCTGTCTGTCTGTCTTTCATATATTCTGGATTGCTGACGGAGAAAAAAAAAAGGTGCAGCAAGTAGTCACCATATACCTACTGCAGGGCTCAAAAGTCTTGAGCCACTAGCCAGGCCTCAAGGGTTACTCGCCACCAGTTGCCCAACCTAACCCCTACCCTGCTCCACCCCTAATTCTGCCGCTAATCACGCCCTCATAAATTATCTCATGAAATGACACTTGTAAATGTTTTATGCAGAATTGAGTTACAGAAATAAATATTAAATAACAACTTTATCAGTTCCCCTCAGCACAGCCTCACCTGTGCTCATCAATGCAGCCTCACCTGTGCTCATCAATGCAGCCTCACCTGTGCTCATCAATGCAGCCTCACCTGTGCTCATCAATGCAGCCTCACCTGTGCCCATCAATGCAGCCTCACCTGTGCCCATCAATGCAGCCTCACCTGTGCCCATCAATGCAGCCTCACCTGTGCCCCACATTGCAGCCTCGCTGTGCCCCACATTGCAGCCTCGCTGTGCCCCACATTGCAGCCTCGCTGTGCCCCACATTGCAGCCTCGCTGTGCCCCACATTGCAGCCTCGCTGTGCCCCACATTGCAGCCTCGCTGTGCCCCACATTGCGGACTCATTTTTCCCCCATTGCGGACTCATTTTTCCCCCCATTGCGGACTCATTCCCCCCCCATTGCGGACTCATTCCCCCCCCATTGCGGACTCATTTCCCCCCCATTGCGGACTCATTTCCCCCCCATTGCGGACTCATTTCCCCCCCATTGCGGACTCATTTCCCCTCCCATTGCGGACTCATTTCCCCCCCATTGCGGACTCATTTCCCCCCCCATTGCGGACTCATTTCCCCCCCCATTGCGGACTCATTTCCCCCCCCATTGCGGACTCATTTCCCCCCCCATTGCGGACTCATTTCCCCCCCATTGCGGACTCATTTCCCCCCCATTGCGGACTCATTTCCCCCCCATTGCGGACTCATTTCCCCCCCATTGCGGACTCATTTCCCCCCCATTGCGGACTCATTATCCCCCCCATTGCGGACTCATTATCCCCCCCATTGCGGACTCATTATCCCCCCCATTGCGGACTCATTATCCCCCCCATTGCGGACTCATTATCCCCCCCATTGCGGACTCATTATCCCCCCCATTGCGGACTCATTATCCCCCCCATTGCGGACTCATTTTTCCCCCCATTGCGGACTCATTTTTCCCCCCATTGCGGACTCATTTTTCCCCCCATTGCAGACTCATTTTTCCCCCCATTGCAGACTCATTTTTCCCCCCATTGCAGACTCATTTTTCCCCCATTGCAGACTCATTTTTCCCCCATTGCAGACTCATTTTTCCCCCATTGCAGACTCATTTTTCCCCCATTGCAGACTCATTTTTCCCCCATTGCAGACTCATTTTTCCCCCATTGAAGACTCATTTTTCCCCCATTGAAGACTCATTTTTCCCCCATTGAAGACTCATTTTTCCCCCATTGAAGACTAATCGTGCTCCCATTGGCGGTCAGATCATGACAGCAGTGACGTCACTAGGGTTGGTGTCACCCGATGCAGACCCCCCGCTCAGCACTACAGACACCCCCCTCAGCACTACAGACACCCCCCCCTAGTGCAGACCCCCCAGCATTACAAGACCCCCCCTCAGTGCAGACGCCCCCCCCTTGCATACCTCAGAACAGCGCACACACTGTGTGTCCTTCGAGTGCAGGGTCCTCCTCCTCCTCTGTGGATGTAAACAGAGAAGAGAAGGCGGTTTCGGTCCGCGCCACTGAGGTACATAGCGGCGCGAGGCACAGCTAATCATGGCAGCGGGCGGTGTTAGAGGTGCTGCTACCGACGGGTGTTACCCGCCTAGCAACGCCTCTGCATGACAGGATGAAGAGGAGAGCCGCGGATTGCCCGCTGTTAGAACTTACATTGAAATTTCCTCCACTCTGCTCGCTCACACAGCCCCGCCTCCTCCTGACCCCGCGCCTGTGATAGACAACACATCTCAGCATTGGACCCGCATTCTGTCTATTACAGGTGCGGGGTCAGGAGAAGGCCGGGCTGTGTGAGCGAGCAGAGTGGAGGAAATTTCAATGTAAGTTCTCTTCTCTTCCTCCCTGCTCTCTGCCATCGGGGCGATCGCTGGGAGGACCGCTCCCGATCAACCCCGCCCACTGCGGTGCTCGCCCCCCCACTCCTAGGCAGCCCAGCTCCTCGCCAGACCTCATTTTCCACTCGCAAAATGCAAGTAGGCGAGTGGAAAATTTGAGGTCTGCCTACTGTATAGCCAGAAGTCTGCGGATCACTGACCAACACACCTGGATGACCTTGAATATCTCAAAACAAACTGACAGCTCCAGTCGGAGCCGCTGTATTAACAATCTGATTTTAGCACAGCAATCTCCCCTGCTGTGCTATTGTGTTCTGACAGGGGTACTGTCCCCCCGCTAGAACACTCCGGTCAGCTCTCAGCCATTGGCTATATGGACCTTGCTTTGTGCACTGGTACGCAGTCATGTTGGAACAGGAAGGGGCCATTCCCAAACTGTTCCCACAAAGTTGGGAGTATTTGTCCAAAATGTCTTGGTATGCTGATGCCTTAAGAGTTCCCTTCACTGGAACTAAGGGGCCAAGCCCAACCCCTGAAAAACAACCCCACATCATAATCCCCCCTCCACCAAATGATTTGGCCTAGCGCACAAAGCAAGGTCCATAAAGACATGGAAGAGCGAGTTTGGTGTGGAGAAAATTGAGTCCTGACTTCAACTCGAACACCTTTGGGATGAATTAGGGCGGAGACTGCGAGCCAGGCCTTCTCGTCCACATCAGTGCCTGACTTCATCAATGCCCCCTTCTCGTCTACATCAGTGCCTGACCTCACCATTCCCATAGACACACTCCTAAACCTTGTGGACAGCCTTCCCAGAAGAGTTGAAGCTGTTATAGCAAAGGGTGGGCCAACTTAATATTGAATCCTACAGACTAAGACGGGGATGCCATTAAAGTTCATGTGCGTGGGGGGCGTGGCCTGGATAGCAATGGGATAGGTCGCATGTGATGTGAGCTCCGTCTGCCCATACTCCTAACCTACCATCCTGCCTGCATCCTGCTCGGTTCCTGCCATCCCCTACATCCGAGGACGTGTCCTGCTCTCCCTGTGGTTCCTGAAGCCTGTTAGCCCGCTGGTTTGCCGCCACTGCCGTCGCGGCGCTTCCCGGTCATCTGCTTCAGGAAAGGCCCCGGCTTCGGCCTAGTTCCTGGTTCGGCGGCCATCTTGGCCCTCCCGACGGCGGCCCTGGACACTTCTCCTTGCCTCCCTGGGCGCACTGGGCTCCATCCTCTTCTACATCGGCCCCCGGATTACCTGCTGCAGCTGCTGGGGTGTCTTTGCACTCTGCACCTGCTGTGTGAGCGGACCGCGGTCTCGGCCTGACTCCCGGAACGGCGGCCATCTTGCTCCACCCGGAGACATCTTTGGCAAGTATTACAGGCCTCCCTGACTCCCCTGAGCTCAGATTCCCCTGCATGCAGCCTGTTGCCATTACAGCTGCTTGAGAGTGACCTGCTGCCTACGTTGGGCCGTCCCTGGGCAGCGGTGGGGGGGGGGAGGTTGTGGAGGACCCGGCCTCCTTAACAGCGGCCATATTGGTGCACCCAGGGATCTTCCCTGTCGCCTTACAGCATGTCTCCGTCTAAAAATAATTCTGAAGCCATCGATAAACTGGCCAGATACCGCCGGCTTGAGGAGGGGGATCGGCAGGTCAGAGACGGCGCTGCTGCTTTCCTGGATGCGGATCACTCTGTGGTGGCTACTAACAAATTACTGGATGCCATCACCATGTGCCAGAGCACGCTTACCACCAAGATCGAGGAGGTAAAAATTGATGTGTCCCTTATCCGGCAGGATCTCTCTACCCTCAGGGACCGCGTGACGGAGACGGAGACCCGTATTAGCAGAGCAGAGGATATCTTACACCCTTTACAACATACCACCGATGAGGTGCGCCGCCAGTTACAACAGATTAGCGCAAAACAGGATGACATGGAAAATCGCCTTCGGAGATGTAACCTCCGCTTCATCGGTCTTCCTGAGTCTGCTGAGGGCACCGATCCGGAGAGCTTCCTTGAAAACCTCCTAACCTCAACCTTCGGCAGAGACGCATTTTCGGTAATGTTTGCAGTGGAGAGAGCTCATCGAATACCTGGCCGCCCTCCTCCCCAAGGAGCTCCACCGCGTACCCTGATAGCGAAGTTCCTTAATTTCAGGGATCGCGGCAAGATCCTCCGCCTAACCAGAGAGAAGGGGAATATCCCCCATACCAACGCTCGTGTTGCCGTCTTCCCGGACTTCTCCAATGAGGTGCAATGGCAGCGGTCCAGGTTCCAGGATGTTAAGAAGCGCCTCCGCACTCTACACCTCAAATACGCCATGCTGTACCCTGCAAAGCTTCGTGTGGAGTGCGACGGTCGGACCCACTTTTTCGAGGACCCGGAGTCGGCATCCACTTGGATTGACCGGAGAGATCGGCGAGATTGAGCATACCGCGATGTCTGGGAGCTGTGAGTACTTTTCTTTTCTCTCCCCTGCTGCCCCCTGTGCCGGTGGCACTCCCTGTTCGTGCCCTGGTGATTCGCCTCACGGTTGCTCTGTTGCTGGTGGGTGCCCTTCGCCGGGACGGGGGAGACAGACCTAAAAGCCTTTTTCGCCCCTCCTCGGATCTCACAGCATGCTTGCCACCTTCGGGTGACCTAACTGTTACTTCCCCGTTCTCCCCATGCATGGGAGATGCTTGTAGAGGGCAGCTTACCGAACGTTGCTGGAACTTCCTATCCTACTTTACGTACCACCCTGATGGCAGGCGGGGCTCCCTTCTGCACGGCTGCAATGGTGTTGTGCTTTTGTGGCCCCTACACCCCATGCACTTCTCAGAGAAGAAGTCGCCCCCCTAGGTTCTCTATGGACTTTTTTCACTCCCCCCGTTTACCTGATTGTTTTTTCCTCCTTTTTTGTTTTCTGTTCATCACAGGTATCTATGTCCCTTTGAAATGAAGTCCCTCGCCTCCAATGCTTTTTTCACGTTGGATGTCCCCGGTTGATACCTGGTTTTGGGATACTATGTTCATGCCGAGTTGGGGTGGCACTGGACTGGGAGGGAGGGGAAATGTTTTGGCTGTTTTTTATTTGCCACTATGTTCACAATTGTTTATTTCTGCTAAAGGTACTATGTCATTGTCATACATGCACTATCAATATTGGTTGCTGATGTGTTCTGTACTGTCTGATGTGTCCTTATCTGCTCTGCTGGTCCTGGTCTGGCTGCAGTCTATTATACACACCAAATACCCACCATGAGTTCCCTGAAGTTCCTCACGTGGAATGTTAGAGGCTTACGCAATAAGATCAAACGCACAGCGGTCCTGACATTTCTCAAATCTCAGAGAGCTGACATTATCACACTGGTTGAGACCCATGTCACGGGCCACTTGCAATCCTCCCTTAAAAAACCTTGGGTGGGGTGGGCTTATCATGCCACTCACACCTCATATTCCAGAGGAGTATCGGTCCTGGTTGCCAAACGGGTACCTTTTGAGCTTATACTGCTCCGCACGGATCAGCAGGGCAGATATGTGTTTATGCACGCCACCATTAATGGGTCTCCTATCCTGCTACTTGCCTGCTATATTCCCCCCCCGTACAACTCAGCTGTAATTCAGGAAGGCCTTGCCTTTATGACACAATACCCCTCCGTACCGGCAGTGTGGATGGGGGACTTCAATATGACCCTGATCCCCGCTCTGGACCGTCTGGGCACACTGGATCCCCCCCTTAACCCACCGACCCATACCAGACTGCACCGCATAATGACCGACTTTGCTCTTGTCGACACTTGGCGCCACAGACACCAGCACACTAAAGTCTTCTCATGCTTTTCAGCCAGTCATAACACAATGTCACGAATTGATTTTGTTTTTATCTCAATGTCCCTGCTGCCTAAGCTAGGAGATGTGGGCTTTGCTCCGAGAGTATTCTCGGATCACGCCCCCTACTGGGTCACGATCCAGCTCCTGAAGGCTTCCCCTGCTCCTTCTTGGCGGCTAAACCCGTTCTGGCTGACTGCCCTGCAGGACCAGGATGACATCCCCACAGAATTGCAATACTATTTTACGGCCAACAGGGACACTGCCTCGCATGATGTGGTGTGGGAAATGTTTAAACTTCACGCTCGTTCCCTACTTTCCACACGTATTCACAGGCTTAAACGGTCATCAACATTTATTGTCCAGCAGGCTGCGGAGCACCTGCAGGCGCTGGAGGAGGCGTTCCACCGGGACCCCTCGCCCAGCGCGGCCAACAATCTAAAGATTCAGGCGCGCCAGGTCTCCCAATTGCACATAGAGAAGGCTAAACAACGTATCTTCTTCTGTAGACAGAGGGTGTTTGAGTATGGAGAGAGATCGGGCAAACTGCTCGCATATCTCGCCCACTTGGATATGCGTCCCCCTGTGGTGGTGTCCTTGACCGACCCGCAGGGGAACGACATCACCGATCCGCAACTGGTGGCGGAGGAATTTGGGAGATTCTACCGTGCACTCTACACTTCCAGGGTCACCCACACTCCCCAAGACACCAGGGACTACCTAGCGGGAGTTCAATTCCCTAAACTGACAGACGACCAGCTTGAAATTCTGGAAGCCCCTATTACTGAGGAGGACATCTCCGAGGCCATTTCCTGTCTGGCCTCATCCAAGGCCCCAGGATTGGATGGCCTACCTCTTGAATTCTATGCCACCTACTCTGAAATCCTAATCCCTGAACTTACGTACCTGTATAAATCTATATTTGACTCAGGAGTTCTACCCCCATCTATGCGAGAAGCCCAAATAGTCGTAATTCCCAAACCCGGAAAGGACCCTAAATACCCGGAGTCGTATAGGCCCATTTCCCTGTTACAGGTAGACATTAAAATATTAGCTAAGATTCTAGCCTCCCGCCTCAACCAGGTTATTCTGTCATTGATACACCCTGACCAAACCGGCTTTATGCCAGGGAAGAACACGGCCATGAATATTCGCCGCCTATTTATGAATATTCAGGGGTCCCATGATGAAATTGGCTCGAGGGTCGTGGTGGCGCTGGATGCCGCCAAGGCCTTCGACTCCGTGGAGTGGAACTACCTGTGGGAGTGTCTCTCAAGATTTGGATTTGGCCCCAGCTTTATTCGCTGGGTCCAACTCCTCTATCAATCCCCGAGGGCCAGAGTGTTTGTGAATGGTTGGCTTTCTGACCAGTTCCCGCTGGAGAGGGGGACCCGGCAGGGCTGCCCCCTTTCCCCCATGCTTTACGCATTGGCTGTGGAGCCGTTGGCCATAATGGTCCGTGCGGACACTTGCATCCGAGGTCTCAGGATGGGGAACCTGGAAGAAAAGATTGGGATGTATGCCGACGACACACTTTTGTATCTGGCGGACTCCGGTCCTTCTCTTATAGCAGCCCTCCAGTCCATAGAACGTATGGGTGGCCATTCGGGTCTGAGTATTAATTGGGCTAAGTCCCAGATCCTTCCGATTGACCATTTCCCCTCCTCGTTCGCGTCCCCTCCTCTGGCTCTCCCAAGGGTCTCCCAGATTAAATACCTTGGCGTACAGGTCACTAGATCGCTCTCAGATTATAAACTACTGAACATTGAACCCCTGTTTGCTCTGATCAAGAACAAGACGCAGACTTGGGCCAGACTACCCCTGGGTGTTATGGGTCGCGTCAGCTTGGTTAAGATGATACTCCTTCCCAAGATACTCTATTTGGTCTGGCATGTTCCCCTCTATATACCACAAAAAATTTTCAGGACAATTGAATCCATCCTGAATTCATTTATTTGGGGTCATGGCAGACACAAATTATCCTGGAGAATCCTGAAGAACCCTGTGACGTTGGGAGGAGCTGCTCTCCCTGACTTTCAGGATTATTATTTTGCCTCCCAGCTGTCCCACTTCTATTATTTTGATAAACATGAACTAACGAGATACCAGACACTACTCTGTGAGCACCCAGATGACTCGGCCCACACCCCACTTCAATCGGTCCTAAGAGCCCCATTGACAAGACGCCCCCCCCAACGCACAGCAGACATGTTGACTCACCACCGGAGGGTATGGCGGGCGGCACTGCAGAGAACTGGGACCCCAAGGGTACACTCTCATACCCCTCTCTGGTACAATACATGCTTGCCAGAATTATTGTCCATTCCGGACCCCGCGGCGTGGATACGCCATGGGATCTTATACATACACCAGATCATGACCGATTCAGGCCTTAGGTCATTCCAAATGCTGAAGGACGAATTTTCCCTCCCCAATTGCCTTTTCTTCAGGTATTTGCAACTCCGTCACGCCATACAGGCCCAGTTTTCTGGCTCTTACCCGTCCCTGGCAGTCCCCTCCATAGTGGACACAGTCACGGGTAATGTGCCTGCTAAGCTCATCTCCACTTTGTACTCCGCCATTCGTCTCCCTAGCACCACAGCATTGGCCTATACTGCTAAGACTAGATGGGAGGCGGATGTTGGACTTATAGAGGATGAGGACTGGGGCGAGATTTTGGAGGACGTGAAAAAGGTTTCCCCCAAGCTGTCGGACCGCCTCACACAGCTGTACATTATACATAGAGCATATCTGACCCCTCAGAGAGTGGCACGTTTCAGGCCCACGTACAATCCAGGATGCCGCCTCTGTGACCATACCCCGGGCTCCTTTTACCACCTCATATGGTTCTGCCCTACCATTCAGGCATATTGGACACAGGTGATACGCTTCCTACACGATCAGATGGGCTCCCCTGCTACCCTTGACCCAAAGATGTGCCTACTTGGCCTGTTGCCAGACTTGGATGCCGACAAACCCCTCTGTACCTTTTTACATGAGACGCTATTCTTGGCAAGAAAAGTAGTGGCCCGTAATTGGATGCAGGCCCTGCCCCCTACAGTTCAGTGCTGGAAAAAGGCGGTTAACGATGCTCTCCCATATAAAAAACTGATTTATGTACATAGAGGGTGTCCGCTAAAGTATGAGAAGGTCTGGGACAGATGGATGGCGGATGGTGAAACGTGTACCTGACATGTTGATTTTTTGTTTTTGTTGTATACCGGCTCTACTTTCACTGCTGTTATTATCTTTGTGACACACAGATGCTTCACTGTGTTCATGTATGTACTATTATATTGGCCATACTGGCTTATGTTGATTTATGTACCATGCATACTTTTCAATAAAGTTGGTTTCCAATTAAAAAAAAGTTCATGTGCGTGTCAAAGCAGGTGTCCCAATACTTTTGGTAATACAGTGTATTTACTAGCGGTAGTGTATTTGCTTTCTGATTTGTTTCAATGTTGTACTCCACTCCCCTGCAGATACTCTAGATACTTACACCCCAGAACTGTCCCATTCTAGTTCTACACATTCGTAGTTATTATTTATAGGGAATGTATAGTGAATTTGTATGTGTTTTTATTTAATATAGTTGGGACAAATATTATAAAAATTTATGTTCTTGCCTTTTAGTCACGTAAATGTAAAACATTTTATATAAAGGTGATATTCTTGCATTTATCCAGTAGGGAGAGTTCTTGGCCCTTTTATTATGATTTCCAGCCCTCCTTTAACTTGTGTGTGAAAAATTATTTTTTTTTTAAACTTAATGCAAGACTAAAGTCTCGCTTCCAAAAACTGAGCAGGTAGGCTCTTTAATGCAAAATAGACATGCAATGTCTTCTCTGCAATAAAAGAAACCTACCTGACTGCTCGCAGTCTTATTTGGAATGTGAATGAAGAAAGCCCCCTGTCCAGTACCCTGAAGAAGCCGGGTAGAAGATACCAGCACTTGCAATGGACGTCGGGGGCATTGAAGAAGAGGCAAGTATTGTGGAGTTCAGCCAATATGTTAACTGAAATAAACAGACACCCACAAGTGAAGGATTTGGAGAATGAAACCCTCCTCTCCAGAGCAGTGACTATTTTTCTATTTGGGTCAAATTTGAGTTTCATCCTTAAAATGGAAGTAAACCCTCCTGTCATTTTCAGGCAAGGAAGCTGCCATCTTGGCCTCTGTTTAATATTCAACTGCCATGATGCTGCACATGTGATCAGTTATGACACCAGCCATTGGATGGTTTGACAGTTTGGTTGAGAGCACAACCAATGTGACAGTTAGCATTCCCGGCATGCCGGGAATGTAACTGCTTTTTGAAACTGTTAAATCGATGGGGTTACTTCCGCTTTAATTATAATCTAGTGCTGAGTGATATTACTTACTGCTGCATTGTGGCAATAATCTACAATCCCCACAATTCCAAAAATGTTGGACGCAATGTAAAATCATCATAAAAACAGAAGGCAATAATTTGCAAATCTCATAAACCCATATTTATTCACAATAGAAAATATATCAAATGTTAAAATTGAGATTATGTACCATTTAAAAAAAAAAAAGAGGTAATTTTGAAATTGATGGCAGCACCAAGTCTCCAAAAAGTTGGGACAGGGCCATGTTTACCACAGTGTAGCATCCCCCCTTCTTTTAATAACACTCTGTAAACGTCTGGAAACTGAGACCAGTTACTGCAGTTTGCTGTTGCTGGTGAGTTAGGCCTCGTACACACGACCGATTTTCTCGGCAAGAACCAGCAAGAAACTTGCTGGCAGAGAGGTCTTGCCGAGTAAATCGGTCGTGTGTACGCGGCTATCGGGTTTCTCGTCGAGAAAACCGACAAGTAACCTCGACGAGAAAATAGAGAACCTGCTCTCTATTTTCTCGTCGAGATTCTCCTTGGCATGTTTCTCGACGAGAAAAGTGAGTGTGTGTACACTTACCTGTCCTCCCGGAAGCCCGCGCATGTTCGAAATGAATTCGACGCATGCGCGGTAGCTTCCTAGGCATACGTAGGGTATACCAAGATGGCGGCGACGGCATCGAATGTGACGAGCGCATGCTCGTCGTAGTCGATGACGTCACCGCGTACGCTCCATTCAAAGAACCGCGGGTTCTTTGAAACGAGCGTGTGTACACTCGGCCGGGACAAGTTTCTTGTCCAAGAATCTCGTCGAAAAAAACGACATGTTTTTTTCAACGAGAATCTCGGCCGTGTGTACGAGGCCCTAGGGTTCTAACTGCTCAACAGTCCTAGGTCGTCTTTGACACTTTTTAGTTTTAAGATGCGCCAAATATTTCCAATTGGTGAAAGGTCTGGGCTGCAGGCAGGCCAGTTAAACACCCAGACTCTTCTACTAGGAAGCCATGCTGTTATCATAGATGCAGTATGCAGTTCAGCATTGTCCTGCTGAAATATGCAAGGGCGTCTCTGAAAAAGACGTCATCTGAATGGGAGCATATGCTGCTCCAAAACCTGGATATATCATTCAGCATTGATGGTGCCTTTCCAGATGTGCAAGCTGCCCATTCCATACACACTAATGCACCCTCATACCATCAGAGATTTAGGCTTTTGAGTGCTGATAACAAGCTGGAAGGTTCCTCTTCTCTTTAGTCCGGAGGACACAGCTCCCATGGTTGCAAAAATGAATGTCAAATTTCAATTCATCTGACCACAGAACATTTTTCCACTTTGTAACAGACCATTTTGAATGAGCTTCGGCCCAGAGACGATGGTGGCGGTGTTTTTGGATCATGTTCACATATAGCTTCTTTGCACGATAGAGGTTTACCTTGCATTTTTGTATGGCGCATTGAATTATGTTCAGACAGTGGTTTTTGGAAGTATTCCTGAGCCCATACAGAATCATGCCTGTTTTCAATGCAATGCTGTCGGATGTCCATGATCTTCGGCCGCCAAATATTAAGTTTCGACCTTATCTCTTGTACACCGAAATTTCTGTAGATTCTCTGCATCTTTTAACCACTTCAATACCATGCACTTACGCCTCTTCCTGCCCAAGCCAATTTTCAGCTTTCTGCGCTGTCGCTGTTTGAATGACAATTGCGCGGTCATGCTACACTATACCCAAACAGAATTTTTATCATTTTGTTCACACAAATAGAGCTTTCTTTTGGTGGTATTTGATCACCACTGCGTTTTTTTATTTTTTGCTATACAAATGAAAAATGACTGAAAATTTTGAAAAAAACATGTTTTTCTTTTTTTTCTGTTATAAAATTTTGTAAATACCTTTTTCTCCTTCACTGATGGGCACTGATAAGGCGGCACAGATGAGGTGGTGCCAATGAGGTGGCACTTATGGGCACTGATGGGTGGCACTGATATTCAGCACTGATGGGCATTGATAGGCGGCACTGATGGGCACTCATGGGTGGCACTGGCGCTGATAGGCGACACTGATGGGCACTGAAAGGCTGCAATTATGGGTACTTATGGTTGGCACTGATAGGCGGCACTGCTGGGCACTGATGGCACTGACATGCGGCACTGATGCATATCCCTGGTGGCACTGGTAGTGGTAGGCATTGTGGGTGGGCACAGATTGGCAGCTGCCTGGGCATTGATTGGGAGCTGCCTGGGCACAGATTGACATTGCCTGGTGGTCCAGTGGGGAATACCTGGTGGTCCAGTGGGTGGCCATCCTGGTGGTCCTGGGCGGCTTCCCTGGTGGTCCTGGGCGGGATCCGAGGGGGGGACGCGCTGATAAACTATCAGCACAGACCCTCCCTGTCAGGAGAGCAGCCGATCGGCTCTCGTCTGTCAGACGCGAGTGAGGAAAAGCCGATCAACGGCTCTTCCTGTTTTACATTGTGATCAGCCGTGATTGGACACGGCTGATCACGTGGTAAAGAGCCTCCGTCGGAGGCTCTTTACCGAGATCAGTGTTGCGGGGTGTCAGACTAGCACACCGCACCACCGATCGCTGCGATGCGCGCCCCCACTGTTATCCTGCAGGACGTTAATAGGCGTCCAGTCAGGATACCTGAACAACTTCCCAGACGTCAATTTGCTATTGACCGGGCGGGAAGTGGTTAAAGATATGTACTGTAGATTATAATATAATTAAAGTCTTCAATCTGTGAAAAGCTGCATCTAAAAATTGTCAACACTTTCAGAATAATGTTCCTCAACTTAAAATTGCGAAGACTTCAAATATATCATCATTTACAGTACATATCCTTTAAAAGATGCAGAGAATCAACATAAATCTCTGTGTACAAGGGACAAGGTCGAAACGCAATATTGCCTTAACCTCTGCCCATCTTTACTTATGAGACACTCCGACTCTCTAGATGCTATTTTTATACTCGGTCATGTTATTGACCAGTTTCCAATTAACCAAGTTAGTTTCAAAATGGTCTTCTGGCTCTTCCCTGTTAGTACCACTTTGCCAGCTTTTTGTTGCCCTGTCCCAACTTTTTTGAGACATGTTGCTGCCTTCAATTTTAGGGTTGAAAATATTTTTATTGGTAATAAGAACAGCGTAACAATTACATCACTGATATATCAAATAGAAAAGGAAGGCCACGAGCAGGCCAAGTGGCTTTCGCCTGCAGGCGGGCTTGTGCCATAAATCAAGAATAACACAGGGGAGTCCAAATGATATCAAACAATAAATAAAAACAAAAAGGAGAGAAAAGAGATGGAGGGGTGGAGAGAGAGGAGAAAAGAAAGAATTCTGCTGGGAGAGCATGGAATAGGAGATATAATAACTGTACTTATGAGGAGCATCGCCTTACGTGATAATTCAGGGCAAGGGCGGAGATCAGATGAAAGGGGTAGGGAGCATATCAGCCAGAGTATCAGATGAGGAGAAGCGAAGCCAAATGGACCATAGAACTTTATATTTACCATGGGTATTATTGTCGAGTGCCAGCATCTCCTCCATTCTCATGACGTCATTCACTGTAGAGACCCACAATGACAATGGAAGAGTAGTGGTGGTCTTCCAATAAAGCGGGACAAGTTGCCGAGCTGCCAACAAGAAAAATCTATGGTGTCGGCTGCAAAGATTCCTCATAAATGGCATTATACACCTTAAATTCCTGAGTCCAGAAGGGTTGTATCCGTTCACACTCCCACCAGACATGGATGTAAGTACCTGAGGATGTACCACAGCGCCAACAGGAGGCCGGGGTAGATGGAAAGATTTTGTGTAAGGTGAAGGGGTCTCTGTACCATCTAGAAAGGATCTTAAAATTCTTCTCCTGTGAATAGCAGAAAATGGAGGACTTGTGGGTGAAGTGGAATGCAGTCTGCCAATCCGCCCTTGAAAGGCTCTTTCTCAGTTCTGCCAACCACATCTTAGTGTAGGGGGGCAGATCATCCTGGATCAGGCCGTAGAGGGAGGAGAGTATATGTCTGGGCATATCATGGAGAGATTAGCTCCTTAGTGGCTGAGGGTAAAACTAATGTTATTGCTTGAATACAATTTTACAGCTTTGACATGTGTTAGTAAAAGTGTTCATATCATCACAACTACTTTGTGTATGCAAGTGGATTATACCTTGTTTTTTGTTTTGTTTTTTCAGATTGAATTGTGCTTTTTTTGGTGGTAACAGTTATTTCCTAATTTCATTTGTTCCTATCAAAGAAAAACGTGCCCAAACTTTTAAATTTAGCTGTATATTTCTTGCTATTACCACTTTACCACCATAGAAGAACCCAACATAAATTCTCCTGCTCCTGACAATCGCAGCGATACCACATATGTGTATGGTAGATGTTATATGTACCTGTAGTAAGGCCCAGAAACAATAGTGCCCATTTTGCTTCTTTTTTTTTTTTTTTATCCTACCTACAACACAGACACTAACCGACATTGATACTTTGAAAAAAAAAAAACATAATTTTTTTTTTTTTTTAAAACATACCCAAAAAATACTGACCCTTACCTTTGACCATAGCACTAACCCTGGCATTGACCTAGATCAAGCTATGATTTAGCCATTTATTTTTATTTTTTTACACACTTTTGTTTGTATCTTTCTCTCCTTGTAGGGGAGAAAGATTTAATGTATCTTTCTTCCCATTCAGAAGAGAGAGAAAACACATGGGCAGCCTATACAGTTACCGATCACTGTGATAGCCAATCAGACGCTATCACAGCGATCAGGTGACCAGGAACTGGGGGTCCCGATCGTTCGTACGAGACCCGGGACTCTCTGCGAGTTTCCGGTCTCTGTGTCGGGAGCACCCTGTGTGGGGCATGCTCCCAGCACAAAGCAAGGTACACATATATATGCAGCCTCATAGATAAGGACCCACTTCTGTGAGGCTGCATATCTGCATACTGTTGGTGGGAAGAGGCTTCCATGGTACATTTAAACATTTGATATGTTTTCTGTTGTGAAAAAAAATAAATATATATATATTTATAATATAATATAATATAATATATTTATGAGATTTACAAATCATTGCATTCTGTTTTTTTGTTTTTTTGTAGATTTACACAGAGTTCCAACCTTTTTGGAATTGCGGTTGTAATTAGCAGTTTCCTTAATGGTTATAAGTGCTGTCTGGAATTGTTTAACCAAGCTGCTCCAATAATTTTCCTTGTTTTGTCTTGCAGATATTAAGGTTACCTCCTCGATGCATGCATTCAAGCTCATCAAACAAGCAGGGGACAGAGTGCAACTCTACTATGAGAGGCCAGCCGGTCAGAACCAAGGTGGAGGCAACCTTCAGGAGAACATGGGAACATTGGAAGAGTCAGCTTTCCCACAGACCTTTGATGATGATGCAGCAGGTCTCTTGATAGATGCAGAAAACAAAGAATTGGATTTTGAGTTTGAAGACCTGGCGAGTGAAGTGAGACCTCCTGGGGAGACTAAAGATGACAATTTCCTGCCAGTAAATCAAAGTCCAAAAAGGATTGTAGGAAACCTTTCAACAAAATCTCTGGGGTCTATCTCACCCATTCTAAGCCGCAAACCAAATACAGCAAGTAACCAAACAGCGGCAAAGGCTCCAGCAAAATCGGGAAAAGCAAGTCCGCCAGAGAACCAAGAAACTACTCAACTCAACAGAACTTCATCAGGATCTGGCATCAAGCCACCGGTACCCCCGAGACCTCAAGTTAAGCTAACCCTAACTACGTGTGAAACTCTGAGTACTGTGGAGCCTGTCGAGCCCTCTATTGATAAAGTGGATAAAGTTCCTCCACCCTCTGTGAATGGTGACAAACCATCTGAAAAGTCTGGGAAACAAGCAGAGGTTGGTGAAGAGCTCCCCATTCAGAAACCAAGCTCCCTGAAGCCAGAAGCTGCAAAGGACAGGACCTCCGAAGGCTCTACCAGTACCAGGGAGAGCTTAGAAGACCAGTATGTGTGGGAATCTCCAGAGACCTTGTACAGGAATCGGCAAGGTCGATGGACAAGGGCATCTTGCATTTTTGATATCGAAAACCACCACAGATATTTGAATGTAGCTCTTTGGTGCCGGGACACATTTAAATCTGGCAGCCTGTGTTGCGTCGGGCATGTCAGCATCAAATTAGAAGACATTTCCTTAGAATGCCTTTCCACCTCATCTCTGGAGTACCATACGCGATTCCGGTTAAATGCTCCAGAACCCAAAGCCAATGTGAGCAGAACTGCATTGAGAAATTTGAGCATGCACAAGGGGTTCAATGAGAAACTGTGCTATGGTGATGTCACTTTGAACTTCAAGTATCTGATGGAAGGCGAGTCTGAGAACTCAAGCCTTCTGCTGGAAAAAGAGAGAGATGCCATTTTTACAGAAGATGTGTCCATGCTGCCGAAAGAAGAGTTTCCTCCCCCCATTGTGACTTTTTCTGAATCAAAGCATAATTTCCAAGATACTCAGTTTCAGAATTCCACCTTGTGTGATCACTGTAAGAGGAAGGTGTGGACCAAAGCTGCATCGCAGTGCATGAACTGTGGTTATGTCTGCCATAAGAAATGTCAAGAAAAGTGTCTTACTGAAAACCCATTCTGTGTGTCTCTAGAGAAAAGACCCGACCTGGAGTCCAAATCTGTGGGGAACAGAACAGCAGGCATTACCAGACATATCATCAACACCAGTTCCCGGCTCTTGAACCTAAGACCGGGACCTAAAATGAGACAGCCAGAACAAGGATGTGATTTGGTTGAGCCTTCTCCAAAGCAAACGCCGAACACTTCAGACAATGAAAGCAGTGACACAGAGACTGGTGGGGCAAACAGTCCTTCCAAGCGGTCTAGTGGCAGCTCGTCAAAATTAGCTCGCAAAGAGGGAGGATTGGATGACAGTGTTTTTATAGCTGTCAAGGAGATAGGCCGCGATCTCTATCGTGGTTTGCCAACTGATGAAAGGATACAAAAGTTAGAGTTCATGTTGGATAAACTCCAGAACGAAATCGATCAGGAACTGGAACATAACAATTCTCTTGTTAAAGAAGAGCGAGAGTCTACAGAAGCCAGGAGGAAAGCCCTTTTGTCTGCGGCACTGTCCAAGTCTGGTGAGAGACTACAGGCCCTTACATTGCTCATGATTCATTACCGGGCGGGAATTGAGGACATTGAGTCTCTGGAGAACTCGTCTTTGGCTCAGCCTAGAAAAACAGCGAAATATGAAGAAGACTCTGTGGTGGTGCCTGAAGCTGCTGATAATGAGGATGATGATGTACCACTGGAGATGAAGGCAACTTTTAGTGATCCTACTGAGGATAACCTGCCAGAAACCCTCGAGGCAGAGTAGATAAACTTGGCCATAAAATTGCATCTTCTCACCGCTTGTACACTGTAAAACCCGAGAGGAAGAATGGATCTGCACCTTGACCTGCTTTCACATACACTGAATTGAAGGACTTCAAGAAGGACGTTGACACCACTAGCTATTCGGCGAAGGCCCAGCCAGCCTGCTGTCCGGGTTATGCAGGTGCTAGAAGACTGACGTCTCCAAGGCCAACTTTAGGCAAAAGGGAGGATGATGGAAGCCGATTTAGACACTTTGTCTAGTGCTGATAAATTTATCCTTTACATTGCAGCTGCCATTTTTTACTATGTCTGCCCGTCTGTCCATGTCTTCAGAAAAATGTAATTTTGGGGAGAATCAGACACTTTCTACAATATATTAACCTTTGCTGGCAGAGGAGGATATATTGGAGGCTGTTGGGACACAAGGAGCATTGTGTGATGCCATGCTTCCCCATTCTTCACTCACAAACGCCAAAGATAACTTGTTTGTGGAGGAAGCTGAACGGAAACTCCCCTGAGATTGTGCAAGGCCCAATAATAATATACATATATATGTTGGCTTAATAAAGGGAAAATATTCAATATTTGATATGTGTTCATCTCCTGGGACATCTCAAACTATTCTGCCCCAGATATGTTACACACTGTGTGATGGCCAGTGACAATTTAATATAAAACTCATTCCATAAAAAAATGCAGAAAGCGGCCTGTTGCCCAGTAACTATTAGTTATCCAATACTTTTCTCATGGTCGCCAATCAGATTCAGTGTCAGAAAAGAGGAGTTTAGCTGAGGCAGTATGTGCAAACAGTCTGCTCTTATTTAGGATAATGTGAGATTTGTTATAGTTCCACTGCCATGGAGTCATTCTGTATGTATTCCCCTGGCTGGTAAGAGAAGTACCAGCCTGTTCAGTAAAGAGAGGGCAGTCTGTTAGACCGAGCGAACCCATAACAACCAATCACATTTCATGTGAATGTAGTCAGATCGGTTAAAAGCTGGTTTCTGATTGGCTGCTTTTAGAATAAAGCTTGCCATAGATATTAGAGACTGGCTGGATGGTGAGAGATGACAGGATGGTCACCATGTCTCCTGGGCTAGTCTCTCCACCTATTTTGAAATGATGTGGTCACATTGATGTGAAAGGGGAGGCCATGTGTAGTGATTGGGCAAAGATTTTAAGCTGCCAATCATTCGTCCACCAAAAGCACTGATTTGGGATTGTCATGCCCTCCACCAATCTACCAGATGCTACATCATCACCCACTTCACCCTTGAAAGGTAGCATATGGAGAAGGTTATCTAATTTCTACGGATACCTAGAAATCCCAACTCCAGCCAAAACAGAGGAATTATATTTTTTTATTACTATTTGTGTCCCCATTTAGAAGATTTGATGGATTACAAAGCAGGCAGTGAGGTGACACAGGTTGCATTTAAATAACATTTCTAATAGAATTAGGATGGGCAGGAATCTCCGTCGGGAGTATATTGCTGTCACCATGAGTGAGTGAGATTTTTCCACACTTCCTGTTCAGGTGACACATGTGACAGTAAGAGAAAAGACATTTCTTTTATGGGGAGGTTATATCCCTTCCTCGTTTATATCTAGAGCCAAACAAAATGTATGGAGTTGAGCTTTAGGGCCTCTTGATAGGAGCCTGTAATATAGCAATGTTTGATTTGATTAAATGTGAAAGGAATACCGCGCTAAATCTAAATATATAATTAGCTGCTCGCACTACAATCGACAAAACATTGTGATAGCATATATAATGTGAAAGTGCAGTGCTAGAGAATACAAAAAAAATCTTGAATACAAAATATATCAAAACCGTATGTAACATATAAAGTGTAAAGTATAAAAACATCAATGGTTGCAAAGTCCATAAAGCAACTAAAGTCCAAAGGAAAGAGATAAGGATCCTGGTGCAATCACTGTGATTGAAAGTAGCAGTACCACCATTCGTGCATCCCTAGCATGACATGTGCCTTTACTGTCATTAATCTCACATTAAAGATCCCTCTAAACTAAACTCTAATAAAAACAACACTTTGACATTTTTATGTTAAAAAATTATATATTCAAAGCTCCCCCACCCCACCACTCCCTCCTCAGTGTGTCAAAGATGTTCAATGTGTGACAGGACCATTATTCTGGATTTCTGGTCCAGGACATCAGCTAATTTTGAATATTATCACTTGTCACCTTCAGAATATTAGCCTTTTTATAGGTTTTATTTGGACATCTAAACAGCTGCATCATTACAAACTATAGAATAGTTTTTTTTTTTAGACCAGAATTCTGCTGTAACGTGGACAGAAATTGCACCTCGTTTTGGTTATAACGCACAAGTAATAATGTGATGTGGGTGGTGCTATGAGAAAAAGTAGCCAATCGGGAATCCTCTTTAATAGCTGTGTTTTACTGTACTGCACATGTCCTATTCACATGAACTGGAAAAGCCTGGAGTGACCAGAGAGGGATCATTAAAGGGAACCAGTCACAGAATACAGGAGGTTGCCTTAGAATCACAGCCCTGGAGCCTGAACCTTTAAAAAGCAGTCTGCACAGTCCGCTTCCATTGTTACAGGTTCCCTTTAAAGCTCTTCAAGCATGTTCCAAGGGAGTGAGAACTTCTATTGAAGCTCCACCCAACCTCTTACAGGTAATAGTATTTCTTATCTTACACTATGTGGCCAAAAGTTTGTGGACCATTAGATCTATTTAAGTTTGTTGGACGTCCCATTCCATACCCATTGCCATTAATTTGGAGCAGCCACCCCTTGTGGCTTTAACCGCTTCCATTTTCCTGGGAAGATTTTCCACAAGATTTTGAAATATGTGTTGGTGCCCATTTGTGAGCTCAGGTACTGATGTTGGATTAGAAGACCTGGTTCACAAGCCATATTCCAATTCATCACAGAGGTGTTCAGTGGAGTTGAGGTCAGGGCTCTGTGCAGGACATTCAAGTTCCTTCACATAAAACTGGACAAACCATATCTTTATGTAGCTAGCTTTGTGCTGGAACAGTAAAGGGCCTTCACCAATCTACTACCACAAGGTTAAAAGTACATAATTATTTTTGTATGTCGTAACATTACCCTTCACGGGAGACATCTGAACTCTAATTTTGGGGGTTAAGGGGTGTCTACATTCTTTTAGCCATATAGGTAGGTGTCCACAAACCTTTGCCCATATATTGTATTTTCGACCCAGCAACTCCTTAGCTCTAAAAGTAATTCTTATCCTATATAACCCCAAATTCCTTGAAAAACTTCAGGGGGGGGTAGCACCGTTTTTTTTTAATTTTTTTTTCCTCCATAGTTTTTTTAAACTTTCTTATCAAGGTTCCTATTCCAGGGTATGTTGCCCACTGTGTGCTCCGGCTCATCTCTTTACGTCCTCATTAGAAATGGGACTATTGTGGTGTCCATGATGTTTTGCAGTGATGTTCTGGGGCAGTTCAGGGGAAGGTAGAAGACTGTATGAGGGTTTTCTTCTGCCTGCGAATACAGTATTTTCCTGTAGATGCTTCTAAATGTTCCTGTTCTCTTCTTTTGAAAGTACCATTCAATGAAAGCAATAGATGCCTTGTATCTTTCCAATTCCTTGCAAAAACTCTGACTTCTGCTTTCATTTTGGCTTCTGAATCCAGTAATTGGCTGAGGTTGAATTGTTTATTGCCGCTCAATCTACGTCACATACAGACCAAACACTCCCCATGAAGGAGACTTGAAGGGCTGTCTGTCACCTTTCAAGGAGCGTTTGTTATGCACATACAATATATAGATATAGAGGCAGTTGGTTAATCCTCTTTTTTTTGCCGAAATGAAACCTATGCACAAATAGTCACTTTACTACGCAAAGTCCCACTAACAATTCCAGGGCATTCAGGAAGTTTTACCACAGCCTAGTAAATTGGGACTACTTATAACAAATATTTTATGGAACGACTTATGACTTCTGCTGCCTTATGGTTGAAAGACGTTCAAGACTAAGTTCACCTTTTCCAGAAAATAGACTATGTCGTCAAGGGGTCCCAGTAGATATTGAAAAACAGTGGAGCTTTGTAAAATGTTCAGTAGTAATGTCTTATCAGTAGGCCATTTGGGACCCCAGAAGCCTGGCTTAAAAACTCCCAGTTAGCAACCCCCACGTCCTGGCTTTTTGCTTGGACGTGAAAACTGTTTTTCACTCCTGTAATGCTGGGATTGAGCATCCAGTGGTTTTCACATCCTAGGAGCAAGACATGACATGGGGGTTGCTAACTGGGAGTTTTTCAGCCAGGTGTCCGAAGGAACCCAAATGGCCATCAGGTATAACAATTGTATTATTGAGCATTTTACAAAGTCTCACAGTTTCTTAATATCTACTGGGGCCCCTTAACTGCATTGGCTATTTTCTGGAAAGGTGGACCTGGTCTTTGGAGCTTGTCTATTCTTACTTTAAAGGTGTACTCATGTTTCTAAGAGCAGAATGTCCAACTTCTCTGAGGTCTGCTGTACCACTTGATGCAGAAAAAAAATAAATACAAGACCAGACTACGTCTCTACCAATCTTACTAATATGACAGGTCGGTGTCACCTCTGGCACTGTCATTATTCTACATTTTACGGTGGAGGCAGAAAACACTGCAGATTTATACAGCTGCATAATACTTTATGTATGGGTGGATGTGATTCTTTTTATAATTTTGTGTTTTAATTTTTAGTTTTATAATACATCGTTTTATTAGTTTTCATAATTTGTAACAATCTACTGTACATTATTTAATTTCTTGCACTTTAATCTTTATTTTCATATTGTTGTGTCTGAGTGGTTTGACATACTGTGTCTCCAGTCCCATCCGCAGCTGCTGTAACGGTTGTAGTTCGATGATCAGATTCGGTCACTATGAGCTGGGCTGTCTTTATCACAATGGGGTAATTTTCTGCGCACTATAAGGAGGGTCATCTGGTGTTTTACAAACCGGTGCAAAATACCTGCAGAGTTCTTCACACTAAGGGACATACTTGTATAGCAGTGAGACTGAAATTCACCTAACAATTACTGCAGGTAAATCTTCTAGGCGCATGTGTTTTAAATGAGGGTGATTGATTCGTCACAAGTGAGAGTTTGCAGAAAGTCACTTTTACTGCTTTATAAAAACTGCCATAAAAAGGTACAAAAACAATGCATTTTACACTGTTATTTGGCAGATTTAATTCTGATGGGTGAGGTAGTGGAAAATTGTGTTTTTAGTTTTTGCATGAAAAGAAATGAAGACCTGTTTAAAAAAATCTATATATATATATATATATATATATATATATTTATATATATATATCTCACTTTAAAAACCTCACGCTGCGTGCGTCAAAACACTAAAAGAAAGAAATCTCGCTACCACAATTTCCATGTCTCTGCTACATGTCAGACTGTTTTCTCCTCTTACCTCTTTCTTTCTCATTTTCTCCCCCCAACTTATCCCTTGCCTTTCTCTATGCATTCTCTAAAGTTGGCCATAGATGGTTCTTTTTATTTCCTCCATCCATGCAAATGAGGTAGATGGGAGAAACTGTTTACCGCAGGGACATTGTGTTCTGACAGCGCAAGGCTCTCCACCGTCAGAATACAGTTGATCAGCGGCCTAAGTTTTCCAGCTTCACCGTTTGCCAGAAGTCGAGAGACAGACACACATGGATTAAATTCAGTCAGCCCCTGCTGCACTTGCCAAATTTTGATGTGTCTATGGTCAGATTTTTACTTTTCCTCTCCTGCCTGTCTCCATCTGTCTTTCCTCTCTCGGTCTCCCTCTACTTCCTCTCCTCTCTCCATCTCTTTTTCCCTTCATCTCTGTTCTCTTTCTTCAAGTCCCGTCCCTCCCCACCCTTCCCTTTCTGTCTTTTATCTTCATTTTTTCTTTCTTTCTCGCTCCACTTTTTCTTTCTTTTTTTCACTTTTTCTTTCTCTTTCCCGTGCTTTCTCTCCTTCTCTCCCACGCTCGCTTTCTCTTCTTTCTCCCACGCTCGCTTTCTCTCCTCTCTCCCACGCTCGCTTTCTCTCCTCTCTCCCACGCTCGCTTTCTCTCCTTCTTTCTCCCACACTCGCTTTCTCTCCTTCTTTCTCCCACGCTCGCTTTCTCTCCTTCTTTCTCCCACGCTCGCTTTCTCTCCTTCTTTCTCCCACGCACGCTTTCTCTCCTTCTTTCTCCCACGCACGCTTTCTCTCCTTCTTTCTCCCACGCACGCTTTCTCTCCTTCTTTCTCCCACGCTCGCTTTCTCTCCTTCTTTCTCCCACGCTCGCTTTCTCTCCTTCTTTCTCCCACGCTCGCTTTCTCTCCTTCTTTCTCCCACGCTCGCTTTCTCTCCTTCTTTCTCCCACGCTCGCTTTCTCTCCTTCTTTCTCCCACGCTCGCTTTCTCTCCTTCTTTCTCCCACGCTCGCTTTCTCTCCTTCTTTCTCCCACGCTCGCTTTCTCTCCTTCTCTCTCCCACGCTCGCTTTCTCTCCTTCTCTCTCCCACGCTCGCTTTCTCTATTTCTCTCTCCCACGCTCGCTTTCTCTCCTCTCTCCCTCACTCTTTCTGTCCTCCTTGCTCCTATGTGGTGGATAGGTAAACGTTCTTTACACTTCATCTACTTTCCACTGCTAACATCTGTCACTACTGTCCAACGCATTATATATGTAATGATGTTTTTGTTACACAAGCCTTGCAAAACTGGAATCTTCTCGACTACACCACATTTCCCTTCTTTTTTTTTTGTAGGAACACTTTTGGAAGAATCTCTAGACATTTTATGTTGTACAAATGTGTTCATGCCAAAGCCCACCTCTAGCCAAGATATTTTGTTTTCTTAGTTTTGATGGAAAGGATTAGAACTTTTTTTTTTGACAAGTATCCCATTTGGATTCTCCTTTCTTCGGTCCTGGTGACACCCAGCAGGAAGGGAGATGGAACCTCGGAAATTGGCAGTTAAAACATGATCTCACCCTTTCCCACTAAAGCTAAAAGCAAAGTGGAGTTCAGTTGGGCTGACTAGTTTGATACATGAGCTTCTAGTCTCTGGTAATGTTTCTGATGCTCAGGCCTCATAGCTCCTCGACAGATGCTGATCTTGTGACGGGACTAATTATGAACATGGTGCACTCCTTTCATTCACCAGACCATGATTGGGCAGATGTAGAAAGAAGTACCTGTTCAGGTTCTTGAGGACTGAAAATCAGAAATGTCTATCGGAAGAATGTGTAAAATATTTTCAATGTATTATATGACTCACTTTTGCTCTCTATATTGGTAGCCCTTATGTGCTGGTTATCTTCTTCTCAGAGAATCTTCATAATATGGGGGAAGATTCGATGGGTAAAGTCATATGTCTTAGATAATTCATGCTGAGAGGCCTTCGTAATACTCTGGTTTTGCCGAGTCAACTTATATAACACCCTTTGTTAAAGCAAAAATGACCAATCTAGTTGCAATGGTGTTTAGCGGAAGGATTGCATGAGTGGACACTTGTGTATTTGTGGCTTTTGTCTTCCATGTTCCTCTGTCTGGTGTGAAGTTTCTTTCTACATGCTGTTCTGCCATCACGGTCCGGCACTGTGGAACGAACCTGTCACTTTGTGTCCTCTTGTAGATGTTTCTGTGTTATCAGGACAGGCTAGGTAAAAGTAATCTGCGGTTGATTTAATGCTGCTAATTCCATTAATATTTTGTACAGTGCAGAATAAATGTAGTGCAATATTTTTTATAAACACACAGTGAGGAATAGAAGTTTTAAGGGAATGTCCACAAATGGCGCAGTTTCTGCGGTTCTAACCCCTGGGTTGTACTGGAAGAAAAATGTATAATGTAACCTTTGCAACAATGCTATATTGTACATAGCTTCAATAATAAAGGCATTGCGGGATGTGTTGTGTCTGTCGTTATTGCTGCCGTATTCTCGCTGTCACACTGCCAGGAAATGAACACAACGTAATCTAGATGACTCCTTATCTGTGTTATTACAGAAGGGTTTGGCGTTAACCTATATTCTTTTTGATTATAAAATGAATGCAGAGAATTGTGTTTTCCAGGAGCTTTTTTGAAAATGTCCTGCGAAGAGCGATTTCCACAGAAAATTATCTTTGCTTCTTCTTAAAGGTATACTTCATCTAAATTATGTTTGCTTCTTTTTAAGGGTGAATTTACTTTTGAACTTTCTCAGTGCACACCTCAACTGCTGAGTAGCAGTGATTCTCATTCTAGTGTCTGTTTTCTTCTAAGCTGTTGGGCTGCATTCACATCTGAGCGTAGCGTTTTCAGGCAGAATGTCGCGCAATTTTGCCACGTTTTTGCACAGGTCAAAAGGTCACCAACGTCAAAAGAATATGAATGAGAACACAAAAACTTTTCTTTCACTCTTGGTTCGAGCCGGTTCTCACTGGGGCGGCACGACTTTGGGGGCGACTCGGCAAGGCGATCTCAAGACGACTTGAGAGGCGACTTGCAAAATGACTTCTGTATTGAAGTCAATGCAAGTAGCCCCCAAAGTCGTACAAGAACCTTTTTCTAAGTCGGAGCGACTTGCGTTGCTCCTATTAGAACGGTTCCATTTAATAGAGCGGAGCGCGACTTGTCAGGCGGCTGCGTCGCCTGACGAGTTGCCCCTATGTGAACCGGCTCTTAGTGTTTCTCTGAAGGCATTTATTATCAATCAATTGTGTTTACTCTTTTTAAATCATAATGACACCAGAAACCACCCAAATTACCCTGACACCACATGTTTTCAGAGTCCTGTATTCCACCTGAAGTTATTTGTGGGTTTTTCTTAGCATCCCGAACAATTTTCCTGGCAGTTGTGGCAGAAATTTTGGTTGGTCTACCTGACCGTGGTTTGGTTTTAACAGAACCCCTCATTGGGTTTGGTTTTAACAGAACCCCTCATTTTCCACTTCTTGATTAGATTTTGAACACTGCTGATTGGCATTCTCAGTTCCTTAGATATCTTTTTATATCCCATTCCTGTTTTATACAGTTGTAAACTTTCGATCAGGGTAATTTGGGTACTTTCTGTTGCCATTTATGATTTAAAAAGAGTAAACACAGTTGATTGATAATAAATGGCTTCAGCCAAACACTAACCATGAGTGAAATAAATGTTTTTGTGTTATCATTCATATTCTTTGAAAAATGGCCAAAAAATCATAAATTCTGCCAGGGTATGTAAACTTATGAGCACAACTGTATATTGGTATTATTATAATTGTAACTAAAGGCAAAACTTTTTTGTTGTAGTTTTGGACAGAGTGGAGATGGATTAGAACATTTAGCTTCTTTATTGCTGTATTGTGCCCCCATTAAGGAGATTATTATTAATATTATACAGGATTTTATATAGTGCCAACAGTTAGAGATTCACCCTCTCTATTTGCCCTGTTTAGGCCTCCTCATGCCCACGGACGTTTTTACAGCCGCGTTTTTGAGCGTTTTTTACAGCTTAAAAACGCCTGTCCATGTTAGTCTATAGCTTCATGCCCACCTAGACGTTTTTGAGCTGCAAATAGCATAGACGTTTTTAAGCTGTAAAAAAAAACCAGGACCAGTGCGTTCCTCAGCGTCGGAGTTGGGCAGAAAAAACCGCGAGCGTCAAAAAACGCACTAACGCGCGGTCGGGTTTTTTTTAGCTCTGACGGTTTTTGTTTTTTTTTTCTCAAAAAAAAAAAAAATTTAAAAAAAATTTACAATAACATGGACAGGCGTTTTTAAGCTGTAAAAAACGCAGCTGTAAAAACGTCAGTGGGCATGAAGCCTTACTGTTCTCATTGAAAGTGAAAGTAAAGGGAAATCCCAAATTTTGGGTTGTCCCCAGAACAGTAATAGAAAGGAAATCTTCCAATGGGGACACTAGTTCTGCTGACCTGGGGGAAGGGGGGGGCAGGGGATTCAAAGGGGATTCCCTTAAAGTGATTGTAAAGTTTTTTTTAATTTTTTTTTTCTCTCATTATAATAAACATGTTATACTTACCTTCTCTATGCAGTGGTTTTGCACAGATTGGCCCAGATTCTACTCTTCTCGGGTCCCACGCTAGCGCTTCTGGCTCCTTCCTCCTGTCGGGTGCCCCCACAGCATGCTGCTTTCTATGGGGCACCCATGCCGCTGCTCTGTGTGTCTGTTCACGCACGGAGCTGTGACTTGGCCCCGCCCCCTTGGCCCCTGATTGGCTCACTGGCTGTGATCGGGGGGCTGCTGCACACAGAAGGTTTTTTACCTTCATGCATAAAATGCATGAAGGTAAAAAACCTTGTGTCTTTGCAACCACTTTAATTTGTATGGATTTCCTTTCACTATCTGTTTTGGCTATGGGACAGGAAGTGAAGGGAATCTCCTTTAATGGGACACAGATGGCAGAAAAACTGACAGGGGTTAAAAACCCTCACTTACTCTAAAAAAAATGTTTTAAAGTTTTGCATATAGTTCTGCTTTACCACCCGCTGCAGTGTCTTCTGGCAAGCAACATTCGATTTACTATAGCTAATAATCTTGTCACATTCAACTTAGAGGAGCATCTTGCTTTTATATCCTTGGAAGTCAATATAAGCATGGTGAAGCTTTCTCGTGACAGATGTGGTGGTACAAAATCCAATTAGTTGAATGTCTACAGCATCTTTTCCAGGTGTTGTAGACAGTCTCCCATCTTCATTAACAGCTAGTGTAAGGTCCCTCTTTAGAGACTTATAACTATTGCCATGTCTAACACCTATTTATTACCACAGTGCATCTCCCCTTGCCTACTGGCAGGAGGAATCTATTTGGTTCCCTATTCAGAGATTTAAGGGACCTCCTTTCTAGTAAAGTCAAGCTGGAAAAAGGTGTCGTGGCACTGGATAGGACGGAAGAGACTCCCAGGCAGAGTTGTTACGCGTCATCTCCAGCTATGTGATTGTTATGGTTGGAAGCTCCGATATCGAGGATGAAAGCCTCCAGAGGAATATGTTCGGGTGCCACACTGAAGTTCAGTCCCTTGGCAAAGACAGCTGGGTAAGCTCCGTCTGAAATTATCTTTGCCCACTTGTCTTTCTTGTCTTGGTAGTGTTTCAACTTCTGGGATGTTCCTCTGTTGTGTTGGTATTTCTGGTCCATAGTAGCAAAATGGCGAACTAAGAATGACACTTGGATGAGTAGATAAACGTCTTCAACATTGCAGTACAAGTCCAATTGAATGTGACCAATTACTGCTAGCTATGCCATGTCTTAAGTAAATAAGAACCTTCACAAACATTGTGGCTTGGAATTGCAGCGTTTTATCTTTTGCCCATTCGGGGTAAGATATCCGTTTGATACAAAGGATTTTTAAATGCAGCAGATTACCCCCAAAATTCACTGCTCAAAAAAATTAAAGGAACACTTTTTTAATCAGAGTGTAGTATCAAGTCAATTAAACTCCTGGGATATTGACCTGGTCAGTTAAGTAGCAGAGGGTGTTGTTAATCAGTTTCAGCTGCTTTTGGTGTTAATGAAATTAACAGGGGAACTAGATGGACAACAATGAGATGACCTCCAAAACAGGAATGGTTTTACAGGTGGAGGACCCTATAGAGGTTGCACAGGCAGTCCAACTCCTCCAGGATGGCACATCAATACGTGCCATGGCCAGAAGGTTTGCTGTGGTTCCCAGCACAGTCTCAAGAGCAAGGAGGAGATTCCAGGAGACAGGCAGTTACTCTAGGAGAGCTGGAAAGGGCAGTAGAAGGTCCTAAACCCATCAGCAGGGCTGGTATATACTCCTTTGTGCAAGGAGGAACAGGATGAGCACTGCCAGAGCCCTACAAAATGACCTCCAGCAGGCCACTGGTGTGAATGTTTCTGACCTAACATTCATAAACCGAGGTTGGCCTGAGGGCCCGACGGCCTCTAGTGGGCCCTGTGCTCACTGCCCGGCGATGTGGAGCTTGATTGGCATTTGCCATTGAACACCAGAATTGGTAGCTCCGCCACTGGGGCCCTGTGCTTTGCACAGATGAGAGCGGCTTCACCCTGAGCACGTGACAGACGTGAAGGGGTCTAGAGAAGCCGTGGAGAATGTTATGCTGCCTGTAACATCGTTCATCATGACCAGTTTGGTGGGTCAGTGATGGTCTGGGGAGGAATATCCATGGAGGGACGCACAGACCTCTACAGGCTAGACAATGGCACCCTGACTGCCATTAGGTATTGGGATGAAATCCTAGGACCCATTGTCAGACCCTACGCTGGTGCAGTGGGTCCTGGGTTCCTCCTTGTGCACGACAATGCCCAGCCTCATGTGACGAGAGTATGCAGCCAGTTTCTGGAGGATGAAAGATCCTGGAGGCTGAAGGAATTGATACCATTGTATGGCCCCCACGCTCACCTGACCTAAATCCAATAGAACAGCTCTGGGACATTATGTTTCGGTCCATCCGACGCCACCAGGTTACACCTCAGTCTGTTCAGGAACTCAGGGATGCCCTGGTCCAAATCTAACAGGAAATACCCCAGGACTCATTAGGAGCATGCTCCGATGTTGTCAGGCATGCATACAAGCACGTGGGGGGCCATACAAACTACTGAGTACCATTTTGAGCTGCTGCAATTACATTTCCAAAAAATAGACCAGCCTGCTGCATCATTTTTTCACTTTGATTTTTGTGGTGTATTTGATTTCAGCCCTCTGTAGGTTGATAATTTTCATTTCCATCAAACAATGTGGCATCCTTTCCTTCCTAACACATTATCCAGTCCATATCGGTATGTATATCCAGCATGATATTTTTCCCCATTGAAATCTGATGTGTTTTTAAAATGTTCCTTTAATTTGTTTGGAGCAGTGTACTTTTGTGCATTTTCAGCATTAAAGAGGAACTGCAGTCTGCTCACATAATTTTCCCTCCAACCACTTTGCATATTATTTTATATATACAGTAAAACCTTGGTTTGAGAGCGTTTTGTAAGACAAGCAAAATTTTTTAATAAACTTTGACTTGATATACAAGTGATGTCTTGATATACAAGTAGTTTCATGTCACAACTGAGTATAAAAGAGAAGAGAGGCGCCTCTAAGTGTAGCAATATGGTTACATTTAATGAAGGTACAACATTTTAGCAACATATTGCTACATTTAGAAGCGCCTCTCTTCTCTTTTATACTCTGTAGCTCCTGCTGGATTTTGCTTCTAATCCCCTTGTAGAGGCTTCCATATGTGATTTATGATTACACAACCTATCACATTGCTATAATCTTTTTATATGGATTATAAACTGAAGGACCTATGAATAAATGGTTGTGGAAGGAATCATTTGAGTTTCCATTATTTCTTTTGGGGAAATTCGCTTTGATATACAAGTGCTTTGGATTACAAGCATGTTTCTGGAACTAAATATGCTCACAATACAAGGTTTTACTGTACTGTGATTCTGTACTTGCCAAATATGCTGCAGAAATCTCCCTCCACTGAGTCTGGCTGCAATCATTTTAACTGTGGGCAGCTGCTACCTGTTCACTTCCTGGATTTACACAGCTCTCATTGGCCCTCTTATGACTCACCCCCCCCCCTCCCTTCCTGGAAAACTCACGAGAGAGAGGTGCATGATGTCATAAGCCTAGGCTTTTTTTCCCAGTTAAAGGGGTTGTAAAGGTTAGCTTTTTATTTTCTAAATAGGTTCCTTTAAGCTAGTGCATTGTTGGTTCACTTACCTTTTCTTTCGATTTCCCTTCTAAAGGTTTATTTTCTTTGTCTGAATTTCTCACTTCCTGTTTCTCCTCAGTAAACTTCACACCATCATCCGAGTGGTGTTAAGTCAGCCAGAACAGCTTACTGAACAGCTTACTGAGGAGGAAGAGGAAGTGAGAAATTCAGACAAAGAAAAAAAACATTTAGAAGGGAAATCAAAGG
This sequence comes from Rana muscosa, assembly GCA_029206835.1. Lineage (NCBI taxonomy): Eukaryota > Metazoa > Chordata > Amphibia > Anura > Ranidae > Rana > Rana muscosa. The sequence goes on along the minus strand of CM055123.1, from coordinate 259,080,122 downwards.
AAAAAGGTAAGTGAACCAACAATGCACTAGCTTAAAGGAACCTATTTAGAAAATAAAAAACAAACCTTTACAACCCCTTTAAGAAACAGGAAGTGGGCTGTATAAGGTATTTACTGGCAGAAAAAATGTTTTACTATCCAAATGTAGCGCCCTCAATCCATCCGTTTTGTCTAGGGGTATGTTGTATGTGAGAGTAAGATGCGCTACGGCCCATGTCCTCCCCATGGCAGTGAGTGAGGTGAAGGCCAGTACCAGTTATTTTCCTCGGGCCTGTGCGTTTCAGTTAATGACCAAGTCTTGCTGTGCTGACACTTCCCTTTTGCTCCCATTAACCAGAGTTCCACACACCGATTAGGGTCCAACACTTGTTTTATTGTCACACTCACAATCAAACAGTTCTTTGCCAGCCAACTGGTTGAGACCCAATAACAGTTCAATACGGTGGGGTGAGCAGGTCGAGGCACTGTCCTAATTGTACACTAAACCACTGTGATTTCACCAGCGGTTACTATAGCCTTGGCTAGAGAGAACTTGGAACTTGTGAGTCTCTACCAGCGACTCAATAGAATGCAAATAGGAGTACCTTCGCTGCGTTGTGGCCCCTGTCAGGGGGAAGATGTCCCTCCAAGGGAGTTACCGGAGGCCCATCCGTCACCGGGTTGATGCTGCTTCGGACGGGTGACCTCCCCAGCCTCCTCACATCAGACATGGGCCCCATCCACCTCCAGGGACCCTCGGACTCCTCCGCCCTTGCGGGACCCAGTCGAAGTCACTGGGCACCAGGCCTTCAGTTTAGTACCTCACCCCAGGCTGAAGGTGCCTGGGATGGACGCCAACTCTGCTCCGACCAGGCCTAGGGCGCCTTGGCTGGAACTCCGAACCGCCCGCACCCTGGCCGAAGGTGCCTGGGCGCGCGATGCAGAAAAAAGCCCTCGTGGTGAGGGCGTCTCTCCCCTTTATCTCCTCCCGCGACGCCACGGCGGGTTCCCCGCCCTCGCCGTACCATCGCTGGCAGGGGACAAAAAGGTCAGCACTGCGGCAGTGATTCTACCTCGACCTGTGGGAACACCGCCACCCCAGGCCAAGGAGAATAGTACACCACCAAAGTCCTCCACGACTGAAAGTGGTCCAAATCCTCTATGATTTACACACACCTGGGTCATACTACCACCCAGGTGTATCCCCCTAAATGTAGACCCCCGCTACACAAAGATAAAACAACAAGAGCAGAAGATTTAAAAGATGGAAAGTTGAAAAATGACTCAAGTTCCACTTTAAGGTAGCAGGTGCTTTATGATCTTATCATGTAAGAAGCGTTTGATCTGCATTTTCAAAGAGGTTGCCTCTTGTTTTTTTATAATGTGCACTACATTTAATTCCGAAAAGGCAGTGTTTAAAAAAAAAAAAGAAGAAAATTAAGAAAAAATGCTTATTAAAAATCTAATATGTTAAGTCACCTTTAAGTTCACATTTAATGTTTATTTAAATATGTTCATTTGTGCAGCCAGGTCTCCTCTACAAGATATTTGAGCTGCAGGAAAGAAAACATCCTCTTGATTTAGTTATACGTGGACACATGGCTGGACAGATATTGATTGGTCAATCATGGCTAACAGTAGACGACTGATGGCTGAAGACCATTGCAGCTTGCACAAGAAGCCCCAGGCCTCAGGACGGACTATACTGCTGTATTATTTCCACTTTAGTCTCCACTAAGCAGGCTGAGGAATTTTACCATTGCCTGCCCTTCACTGATTAAGTACGCTAATCTATTCTTTCCCCAACAGATGACCCAGTTGAGTTTCTCAGAATGGTGTTACCTGGAAATAGGATGAATTGACTGAACTTAAGAGGAGCCTATAAACATCCTTCTCCTCGAATCCACCGATCAGAATTCCATGATGCAGGTTACTATTTGAAGTATGGGTGCAATTTTAGTTCAAAACAAATACATAGACCAAAGTTCAAGTTTCATCTATTTTAACTCTATCAATCCAGAAGAAGGTAAAGAAAAGCCCAGTAGCGAAGGTTACAACTTATCTTGACAGTGAGGCAAGAATATTCCTTCCTGACCCCCAAGAATGGCAGATTTAGGTCTAGTATCTCCAAGCTTTTGTTCATGCCAGAACGGTTCCTCTCCCATACAAGTCAAAATAATGCAAAAGCTGCTTGAAGCAGGTCAACAAGTCAACTGCACCTACAATAAATTCCTAATTATCTCAGAAACGCACTACATTTGTCAATCAACACAAGCCCAACGCCCATTGATGCCAGGCCCTTAAGGTGGCCAAAAGTGAAATTTTTTGAACATTCCTAGATACAGAGAATTAAACTTGATAGTTCACACATTGACATTTTGTGATATGCAAATGATCATAATAGATGTGTTTACCCAACAAAAGTATTGAAAAATGACTTGATAATTCTGTACTCTTGTGGCCTTTGTAGAGGAGACACCAGAATTGTACTGGGGCCATTGACATGAAGATATTGTAAAACTTTTTCATAATTCAAACTGTCTTTTTTTTTCCAATTTCGTTTTTATGCAGTGCTTTAATGGCTTCTCACGACACCGAATGATTTTCATGATGTTTTGGGAGCCGTCTCCATCTCCCTGTGTGACGACCATTGAAGCTATTTTTAAAAACAGTTGCTGCATGTCTATGGCCACAGGCTTGTTCCTCAACTTTTCTCCCATTCAGCTAGTCTTGCCAATTTTTGGGATCTGGGTACTGTGGTTGGCTGAGGACACACTTTTTTAACAATAGTTCCCACAAATTTTTTGTCAGTTAAAGGCTACGTTCACCTTTTTTGTTTTAAAAAAATAAATGCACATGATTTTGCAGGTAGAAAATTATGTTTTTCCTGCCCGTGCCTCTGTATGGACGATCAGTTTCAAACCTGCAGGAAGTGTCTATGGACTACAAGAGCGCTGCTCAATGCTCTCCTAGCTTATTGAGAACTACAAGTCCGCCCTCCACTGTGGCAGATGGGACTTGTATCCCATTCATTCACAGATCTCTCTGAATGATGTGATTATGTGAACGCCAATTTTAAATGTGATGGTGGTTGCAGGGGAGAGGAACCCCTACCCACTGTCATGGGGAGGAGAACTCAGGTTGATAGGGGGTGTTGTAGTCACATTTTACACCCTGAATACATATCCTTTATTATCCGTTCAGACTTTTGCATGGTTTACACAAGGATGCTGCAGATGTGCCCATGTTGCATTGATTTGTGGTTAGCTCCTAGTTACAAATCTGTTTTGAGGGTCACTTTTCTGGTACAGTGGAACCTTGGATTATGAGCATAATCCGTTCCAGGAGAATTCTTGTAATCCAAAGCACTCGCTTATCAAAGCGAGTTTCCCCATAGAAGTTAATGGAAACAAAGATAATTTGTTCCATGTTGACTTCTATTGCATGTGGCCAGAGGTGGGGGAGTGCCGGAGAGCCTCGGAAATACTCTGGGACAGCTTGGCTGAACTCGGAAAACCCTCTGGAACGGAGTATTTCCGAGTGTTTCCGAACGGCTCCGAACCGTTCCGAGTGTCACCGGCGCCCCCGCACCTCTGTCCAAATGCGGTACTGCACACCCCATTGGCTTGAATCCTGCTCGTTTTGTGAGACAACACTCGCAAACCAAGTCAGGATTTAAAAAAAAAAGTTGCTCGTCTTTCAAAGCGCTCGTTAACCACGTTACTCGTTAACCAAGGTTCCACTGTACACATGAGAATGCTTCAGAAAAGGTGAAAGGAACTGAAACACTGTTTGAAATATCCTGTTGAAAATAAAGCAGGAAGGGTTTGATCACCCCCCCCCCCCTCACAACTTCCTGTTCCAAGCTAATCTGAAATGTTATAGTTGTTGCTGAAACAGTAGGCAAAATCTCTTTCTCAAGACGTCTTCCAGGACGGCACAATGAGAGATGACTAGTCCACCTGACAGGAAACACAATCAATCAAAGAGGTTAAAACCCCACCCCTCCCTGTGCTCCTCAGTTTTTGATTGTGTTTCCCCACAGCGAAACCGTTTGTTATTTTCTAAAGACCTAAGGCCTGGTGCTGGAGGTTTCCCCCTGGGACCTAGGTCGAACGCTTAGGAAGCCTCTGGACCTAGCAGGACAGGCTCATCCTTCCTGGGGGGTCCCCCTTTTGTTTGTAACATGCTCAGGGGGGAAGGAATAGCCTTGAAGAACCCCCCTGAGTTTTCTGAAGCCCTAAGGTGCAGGGTACCTGGAAGCTTCAGGGGCCATATGTTTCCTCTTTTTTCCCCCTACCTGGTTGGGTGTCCACTCCGGAGGGGGGCTGGCGGTTCTCCCGCGGATGCGGTGGTGATCCCAGCGGTTAAGCGCTGTTCTGGCTAGTGGCGCCGCTCAGGCATGTGCAGCGCCATTTTCCCATGGCCTGGAGGACTCATCGATTTCCTCCTCCTAGCGCCCAGAATGACGTCACCGCGTGCCGCGCCACTTCCGGTTCCGGTCTACGGCAAGATGGCGTCGGCCGGCGTCTTTTCAGCCAGCTTCCGCAATTAAGATGCCAGGAAAAGAGGCGCCCATTCCTCCTGTTTGCTCTACGCGGCACGGTTCGAGCCCGGACGGCGCATGGAGCATGAGGAAAGGCCCGGTGTGGCTAAGGCTACAGAGGAGGCCACAGGAGGTGAGTCCTACCCAGCCAGCAGGGGTTATGATGGGGGAGGTACCCCGACTCTTCCCCCTTTGCTCTGCACAGGGGCGTTTGGTGCTAATATTTTCCTGTGCATATTTTTTTCCGCAGGAGGGGACGTCACTGCCCAGGGGGTTACCAGCCGTCCCTCTAAAACCCCTGCTCGCCTCAAAAGATGTGGCTACTGCAACGATAGGTTGCCTCCAGATTATTCCAGACCTTTTTGCTTTAAATGCATTCAGAAATTGGCTGGAAAAGAAACATCTCAGGTCATGAAAGACTTCCTTTCTGTCCAGACCCAGATGCTGACCACACTTAAGGAATTTCAGTCCTCACTCAGGTCTAGGGAACCAGAGCCTCAGACAAGTGGGGGGGGCTCTTCCTCTCAGGAGAGTTCCTTGACTCCCAGGGTGGTTAAAAGGCGTCCGGAGCCTCAAAAATCCTTACCTTCACAGGGTTCGGAGCCGGAGGAGGATTCAGATATCTCTGATCGAGAAGTATCTGATGAGGGTCTGGTTGCTAGTCAGGCAGAGGAAGAGGGCTCCGGGCCAGGAAGGCATATTTTCTCGGCCGACGATTTGGAGGGCCTCCTTGGGGCGATTTACGCTTCCGAGGAGATCCAGGAGCCTGCGGAACAGGTTTCCGCACAGGATAGAATGTACCGGGGTTTGTTGAAGTCTCAACCCAGAACTTTCCCCGTCCACCAGGCACTGAAGGACATTAATCCTTCAGGAGTGGAAAGATCCTGAAAGGAAGCTTCTAAGACCAAAAACGTGGAAGCGTAGGTGCCCCTTTAAGGAGGAAGATGAAGATAGGTTCTTCAAAACACCCAGATTGTATGCCTCCTTAGCCCAGGTATCCAAACAGTCCGACCTCTCCTTTGAGGATACTGGTAACCTCAAAGATCAGATGGACAGGCGTGCTGAAACCACCTTGCGGAGGGCCTGGGAAGCCAATGCGGCAGCCATGAGCCCGGCACTGGCTTCAGCATGTGTAGCCAGGAATGCGGATTCATGGATTTCCAAATTAACAGACCATGTTTCAGGTACTTCCAAATCCAAGGAAGTCTTGGAGTCGTTGCAACTAATAGGTAGTGCGGTGGCGTACCTAGCAGATGCAGCGGTAGAAACCGTGAGAACCACCGCAAAGACTGGAGCCCTCTTAAACTCTGCAAGAAGAGCTGTATGGGTCAAAACCTGGGATGGTGATAGTGCATCCAAGACCCGTTTATGTGGTCTCCCATTCGAGGGCTCCCTTCTTTTCGGTACAGGACTTGACCAAGCTCTGTCAAGGTCCACCGAAAAGGGCAAGAAATTTCCTACCAAACCTAAAAGGGAAAAAGAGTTTTTTTCGAGGCCCCCAGGGTAAGAACCGGTCTTCAGACAAAAGACCTGTCAATACTAGGAGGTGGAGTGCTGGCAAGGACAAACAGAAGGGAGGTATCCTCTTCTCCAGCCAAAAGCCTAATGACAAGAACCCTAAGTGACGTAAGGGTAGGGGGAAGGCTTTCCCAGTTTCTCCCCAGGTGGGAAAGCATAACTCAGAGCCCCCATGTCCTCCGAACTTTAAAAGAGGGCTACAAACTAGAGTTCCTTCACTCCCCTCCCCCGAAGTTTCCTGGTAACACATCTACTCAGGGACCCCTTGAAAGCTGCAGGTCTGGTACAAAATGTCTCAGAACTGGAAAGGCAGGGAGTAGTTATCCCGGTACCCACAGAACAACAAGGTATGGGTGTTTATTCCCACATTTTCGTTGTTCCAAAGCCGTCAGGGAAGCATCGGCTTATAATAAACCTGAGACCCTTGAACGCTTGTCTGCGTCGCAAGAGGTTTCGGATGGAGAGCGTGTACACTCTCAGAAAGCTCCTTCTGAGGGGGGTTTTCATGGTGACCATAGACCTAAAGGACGCCTATCTACACGTCCCGATATTCCCAGCACATCAGGCGTTCCTCAGGTTTGCAATCACTTCTGCCCAGGGAGTGCAGCATTGTCAGTTTGCTGCGCTTCCTTTCGGACTGTCCTCCAGTCCAAGAATCTTTACAAAGATCATGGCGGAGGTGATCGCTTACCTGCACCTGCAGGGTATAGCAGTAGTTCCCTACCTCGACGATCTGCTTCTCTACAATCAGAGTCGAGATCTCCTTCTCGTAGACCTGACCAAGGTCGGGAGCACCTTGGAAAGCCTGGGGTGGATCATCAAAAAAGAAAAATCCTCGATGGTCCCAGAGCAGAAGAAAGTCTACTTAGGTTTCCTAGTGGATTCCTTAGAAAGGAAACTTGTTTTACCCCAGGACAAGGTCCAGGGTCTTGTGACAACGGTCAGGTCTATGTTGGAGGCAGAGGAATCCTCCTTCAGAAGCATCATGCGGGTGCTGGGTCTAATGACCTCTTGCATCCCAGCGGTGCCGTGGGCTCAGCTCCACTCCAGACCTCTCCAAGGATTCCTTCTATCCTCTTGGGACGGATCAAGGGAATCTCTAGACTACAGGGTCCCCATCCCAGTTGTGGCAAAGGAATCTCTGAGGTGGTGGCTCCTTCCTCAGAATTTGCTGGTGGGTCGTCTGTGGAGTCAGTCAAACCCTCTAAGGATAACCGCAGACGCAAGCGCCTGGGGTTGGGGGGCTCACTTAGGCAAGCTCAGGGTTCCTGGAACCGAGGTCAGAGGGGCGCCTCCTCAAACCTCCGGGAGTTATTGGCGGTCCGGGAGGCCCTAAGGGCCTTCGAGGAGAGAGTCAAGGGCCGAGAGGTCCAGATTCTATCCGACAATGCCACCACTGTGACATTCCTGAACCATCAGGGAGGCACCAGGTCGCGTACCCTTCTGGCCTTGTCTCTGGAGATCCTGAACTGGGCAGAGCTCCGGATTCCCTCTATCCCAGCGGTTCACATAAAAGGGGTTCACAACGTAGAGGCGGACTATTTAAGTCGCCAACCAATTCTTCAGGGAGAATGGGAGTGGAACTCAGAGGTGTTCGATCTGGTGTGCCAACAGTTCGGCAATCCGGAGATAGACCTCTTCGCCCGCAGGGAAAACAGAAAGCTAGAGAGGTTCTTTTCCCTGACCCGGGAATGGGGCTCAGAGGGAGTGGATGCGCTTGCCCAGGTGTGGAATTTTCATCTGGCCTATGCCTTTTCCCCTCTGGGTCTGATTCCGAGGATCCTGCAGAAGCTGGACCTCTCAGAAAGCTGTCTCATTTTGGTCACCCCCTGGTGGCCCAAGAGAGCCTGGTTTCCCACTCTGGAGAACTGGTCTGTAGCTCCCCCTCTCCACCTACCAGTTCGGTCAGACCTTCTTCATCAGGGTCCGGTCTTCCACCCAGAGCCCAGCTTCTTCAAACTGACGGCCTGGTGCTTGAAAGGCAGAACCTGCGGGAGAAGGGCTGCTCAGAGAGAGTGATCACCACTCTCCTCTCTAGTAGAAAGGAGGTCACCAGGCGGATTTATGTTAAGGTGTGGGGGGTCTTCTCTCGCTGGTGTTTAGAGAAGGAGGTTTCCCAACAGGAAACGTCGGTCATTCTGGAATTTCTCCAGGATGGAGTTGATTTGGGGCTGGCTACCAAGACACTAAGAGTTCAGGTAGCAGCCTTATCTTACTTCCTAGACAGAAGATTATCTCTGGACCCTTTGATTAAAAGATTCTTGTCGGCTAGGGATAGAATGTCCCCAGTACAGATTTCTAGAGTTCCACCCTGGGATCTCTCCTTGGTTCTAGAACAGCTAACTAAGGCTCCGTTTGAGCCTTTGGACAGTATTTCTGTTAAACTTCTCACAGTTAAGTTTACCTTTCTTCTGGCGATAACGACAGCCAAAAGAGTAGGTGACATGCAGGCTCTGTCAATTAAAGAGCCATTTTTTCGTTTATTTGATGACAGGGTTGTTCTCAGGCAGGACCCCCTGTACCTTCCCAAGGTAGTATCAAAATTTCATAGAACACAGGAAATAATACTCCCTTCTTTTTGTTCCAATCCCCAGAATGAAAGGGAGGCTTCCTTTCATTGTTTGGATGTCAGACGGTGTCTGCTTTCTTATTTGGATAGAGTTAGCATTTTCAGAAAATCCAGCCTCTTATTTATTAATTTTTCTGGTCAGAAAAAAGGCCAACAGGCTTCTAGAGTAACCATAGCTAGGTGGATAAAACGAGCAATCTCCCTAGCTTATGACCAAGCTGCTAAAACAGCCCCGAAGGTTAAGGCACATTCCACTCGGTCTCTGGCGACCTCCTGGGCAGAAAGGGCCGGAGCTTCGGTCGAACGAATCTGCCAAGCTGCGACATGGTCAAGCCAGAACACTTTTTTGAAACATTATAGAGTGGAGTTGCTGTCGCCTCAGGACCTCTCATTTGGTAGGAAGGTCCTGCAAGCGGTCGTCCCACCCTAAGGTAGGCCTGCAAATTACTTGCTTCTCTCTCATTGTGCCGTCCTGGAAGACGTCTTGAGAAAAGTACCAGTTACTTACCGGTAATGGTCTTTCTGGTAAGTCTTCCAGGACGGCAGGCCTACTTCCCACCGCTCTGGTTAAGTATATCTATATCTATATCTATATCTATATCTATATCTATATCTATATATATATATATATATATATATATATATATATATATATATATAGTTGTTGTGGTATGTTGTTTTCACTCTCGTGCACTAGTGTGGAGTACTTTTTCACAAACTGAGGAGCACAGGGAGGGGTGGGGTTTTAACCTCTTTGATTGTGTTTCCTGTCAGGTGGACTAGTCATCTCTCATTGTGCCGTCCTGGAAGACTTGCCAGAAAGACCATTACCGGTAAGTAACTGGTACTTTTTGAAGAGTTTGCAATATCCCTAATAATAATAATTAGTACTGTGTTGAAGTCCATGCTAAATAATCACAATTCATGTTCAACTGCTTTTAGGTGGTTGCTATAAATTCATTCATAGCAGCTTTTGTCTCTCCATGAAAAAATAATAAATAACAGAGATGGATTAAGGCAAAATGGAGCTCCCCCCCCCTAATCCCTACTTCTGACATGGAGAAGAATTGCAATAAGTACAGAGAAGCCACCCCCTTCATATTGTCTGTACTGGCCCCCTCAGACACCATCTGCCTACAAGTTCATCCTCCCTTGTGAATGATGGGCAGGTCAGGGGTCTACCTACAGGGGTCGTAATTATGACCCGGCTCCCTATACACCTGGATAGGAGGGGGCGGCGTAGGAACCGATCCCCTCCTTCCCAAATCCACTGAATGCCCTCTTCTCCTCCTCTCCCTCCCGCAGGCATTCAGCAGATGCAGGAGGGAGGGGACTAGTTCATCCCTATGCTGCCGCCCCTCTAATCCAACTCCCCAATGCTCCCCCCGTGCCCCTGACCTCTCATGGCCACCCTGTGCTGTCACCTCGCCCCTCACAGCTCTGCTGGGTTCCCCCCTCCCGCAGGCTGCTGCAGGGGATGCTGCGAGGATGGAAAGTAGGGAAGAAAGTCTGTAAATGTGTCATTTACAGGCCACTTCCTTGTCTGAATGGACAGTGTCAGTGATACATACCAATAACTGACTCTTCATTCATACCAGAAACATAGTAAACTGTGTTTACTATACCTCAGTTTGTGGATGAACGGGAAGCTTTGTACAGAGCTATTCCTGTCTATTCATTGTGTGCAGCTGAGGCTGCAGAGATGGAGATTGAGGGCTGTGTCCTCAATCTATTTTCTTTGTCTCAAAGGTGCAACATCGAAGGTCTGTTAATACTGATATATCACCAAAGCTCCCCAACGGGCTCCTACAATATTGTAAAAAAATATCAAAGTAAAAAACTACTGACATTAGTGGCGAAAAAAACAGGGTCACAAAGGTCGCACTAGCGACCGGGCCCTGGCATTCCGCCACCGGGCTTGGAGGGAAGGGCCCTGGTTAGGGGGGCCCTTCATGGTTTCTTGCATCGGGTCCCCTAAGGGTCTAGCAACTCCTCTGGGTTGGGTGCACAGCTTTCGCCAAATGTAGTATCTGCTGTCTTTACTGCAGGAGCCTGAAGGATGTAGCTGGGCCCCATGGACTTCCATCGGGTTCTAGGTTACCTTGCGGATAACCTGGATCTGCATAACATGGTGATCCTAAAACTACACATCAGCCAACCAGCAGATTATCTCCCATCACCCCTTGGCAAACATTACCTCTCTCATACATCACATTCAGACTGAAAAATAAAAATGATCAGGCGTTTAGCATTTTATACACATTTACATTAACATTACAGTAGTTAAAAATATATTGCATAATATGTAATAAAATTAAATACATAAAATAACATCTTTCAACAATATTTATAGCAATGAGTCTATAAAAGTCTGTTTCTCTTTAAACTTGGTAAGGCGGTTGGTAATAATGTGTAGTTCTTATGTGTCACATTGGGAGCGTAGATGAGAAGTGATTGTATTCGTGGATGAAGCGGAGCGCACGTGGAGAGCGAATGTGGCGGGTTTTTTCTTGAACGTTAAGGGGAGGTTCTGGTGTTTCACAGAGGCCATTGGTCACCAGTGACCTCCCTAGGGGTACCTGTATACACTATCCAGCCTAACGTGGCCACACCTGAGGACCAAACAATGGATAATTTCAGAAGGGACTTACAAACTCTGGCCATGTATACAGTATAGGAATCTTAAACATAACACAGAATGAAATTTGTATATCCCCCTTCCCCCAGTAAATCTAAAATTGTGGCCAGATCTGTTCACTTTCACAGGCTGCTGTGGATTGCGGCACAATATTTGTCCCCATACAGTTCTACATGCTGTGTAATGACTCCTCAGTCTTACCCCAGGTGTGTGCGCAGCTCTCCGTTCAATATAGATGTTGCTCCGCCGGGATAGAACACGGAACCTTTGGCTTGTTACTAAGTCACTGATAGACCAATGATACGACAATGAAATGTAGAAACAACTAGCTGCGTAATGTGGAGTTGGCACTCATTCGTCACTCTCGGACTCCTCAGCAGCAGCGTAATAGGACTGCGTGCTGTTCTGGGTGTACATTCGCTTCTTCACCGGACAATTCTGTTCCATGAGGATTGCCTACACGGATAAAAGTAATTCATTACCCTACAATGATATCGGGAATGCATCTGGACTGCGTTTCTATGATGTAAACTGGCCCTTAAAGTCAAGCAATTGAACCTGTAAATCCGGGAGGAGGTTCATCTTAATGTTTTACAAGTGAAGTTGAGATTTGGATTGGCTGTCACTACCTGTAGATCTGCTGATGGTGTTGGCATGCAGTTCTCAGATTACGGTACCTTGGCTCATGTATGTTTACATCATATTCTCTGTTAAATTTCCATGTTTGTGACATTGTCTCGTGGATTATATTTACAGGACAAGGTATGGCCACCTGGGGCTGAATCCACACGAAGGTGCTATTAAAGTGTTTGGTATCTTTAATAGGCAACAGTGCAAAATAATAAAGAAATAATGATTTGTTGTCCGTCTGAGAAGGAATCAAAAAACAACATATAATCAAAGAAAGATGGCTCGTCACTCACCATCTTCTCTTCCCTTGCAGGAGGACTTCTGAGGAACAGACACAGAGGAGCGAATACTATGTCCACGATTCCGATGATTGTCATCAGCCAAGGGAATCCGATAGATTTAGCTATAGCGCCCCCAGCAGATGGCCCTGTAAGGTCAGATAAAGGAAGATCGGTATATGGGACAATGGTGGCTGAGTATCTCCAACTGTGGGAACATGAACATGTGTGTACAATGATGCTCCAGCCTTCAGCTCGCAGCCTGTTTGCTGTGCAAATATCTATCGTCGATTAAGAAGCGTTTGATGGGTTTTAGTCACCTGTACCGCATGCTAGAGACGTCTCTGATGATACAAGGCTTACCTAATGCAAACCCCATACAAAAGGCTACATCTGCGATGGCGTAGACACTGCCGTAGACGGAGACGTGGCGTAGATCCACCAGATAACCCATAATTGGCATCATCGATGAGTCCACCATGCCTGCGGCACAGAAAAACAAACACAGCTGTTGGAGCTGATGGTTTCTTCCATGTACAGCGAACATGCACGTGTGACATCATACAGCATGCTGGGAAATTAATAACCATTTCATCGCCTAAAGATCACAATTGCTTTTTGCATTGTGAAAAAACATTTATGGATAGACATTTTTGCTTTTGTCGGCTATTATGACTTTTTTTGTAGGTTTGGATGAGCCTATTTTTTATTTAAAATTCTGCCAAAACTTTATTTTTTTTAATTTTGGGTGGAGTGGGGAATCTGTCAGGTTTTTATTTCTGTCTGGGTCCCTGTTGCAGATTTTCTTTTACTTCCCGCCTGGTGAAACAGTTGGCACAAGGACAGGGAGTGAGCAGAAAGCTATGGATAATAGTAAAGCTAGAAATAATGTTTTTGGCTTGACATACACTTGTTACTTTCACCTTTTCGTAAATAAATGAAAAGGTGAAATAACTCACAATACTCTCCCCACTCCCCCGTATCACGCTGCACTTAGCTGTAAATGCCATCCACCGTTGCTCATGCCAACCTTTTTAATGGGCCAGACACTTGAAGGCTATACTAAAAGGCTGTGTAGCATCATGTTTGCAACAACTCGCAGTCAATGAGAACCTCTTAGAAGAAATAAGGCTCAGAAGAGATTTTCATATTTTCATTGGTCATTCCCATTTTAGGGAAACTCCCCCCCCCCCCCTGTCATGGCAATCTATAGACTAACTATGACAGGAAGGTATAATCGTCATTAGTGATTTGTATGGAGAGAAATGAGGGAGTACATCATTTTCTTGGGTCAGTAAACAGAAAAGGGGGTATCAATCTTCATGGCAGAGGGGGTGTCGGGTCAGTAGGAATCAGATCCTCAGACACTTTGACATTCTTTAGATCAGGGGTCTCCAAACTAGCCCTTTGCTTGCCTTTATCCAGCCCTTGGGCACTATTCCTTCCCTTGATACGAGGCACCTTCCTTCCACTGACATCAAAGACTGGGCACTATTCCTCCCACTGATGCCAACGATGGGGTTACTATTCCTGCCAATGATGGGACACTATTCCTGCCACTGATGGGGCACTATTCCTCTCACTGACGCCAATGATGGGGTACTATTCCTCCCACTGTTACCAGTGATGGGGCACTATTCCTCTCACTGATGCCAATGATGGGGCACTAATCCTTACACTGACGCCAATGATGGGGTACTATTCTTCCCACTGTTACCAGTGATGGGGCACTATTCCTCTCACTGATGCCAATGATGGGGCACTAATCCTTACACTGATGAGGCACTATTCCTCCCACTGACGCCAATGATGGGGTACGATTCTTTCCACTGATACCAATGATGGGGCACTATTCCTCCTACTGATACCAATGATGGAGCACTATTCCTCCCACTGACGCAAATTTGCAGATGACACCAAGCTATGGGGTGGAATAACGTCCTTGTAGGATGTCTCTTAACTTACAAGCCGACCTCAGTGCTCTGTCTAATTGGGCAACTGTGTGGCAAATGAGGTTACATAGTTAGTCAGGCTGAAAAAAGACACAAAGTCCATCCAGTTCAACCATAAAAAAAAAAAATATTGTACAATCCCATATACCCAATTCTATACCCACAGTTGATCCAGAGGAAGGCAAAAAAAAAACCCCCAGCAGAGCATGATCCAATTTGCTACAGCAGGGGAAAAAAATCCTTTCTGTTCCCCCGAGAGGCAATCGGATTTACCCTGGATCAACGTTACCTATAAATGTTAGTACTCAGTTATATTATGTACATTTAGGAAAGTATCCAGGCCTTTCTTAAAGCAATCTACTGAGCTGGCCAGAACCACCTCTGCAGGGAGTCTATTCCACATTTTCACAGCTTTTACTGTGAAGAAACCTTTCCGTATTTGGAAATGAAATCTTTTTTCCTCTAGACGTAAAGAGTGCCCCCTTGTCTTTTGTGTTGACCATAAAGTGAATAACTCAACACCAAGTTCACAATATGGACCCCTTATATATTTGTACATGTTAATCATATCCCCCCTTATTCTCCTCTTCTCAAGACTGAATTAATTCAGTTCCTCTAATCTTTCCTCATAGCTGAGCTCCTCCATGCCTCTTATCAGTTGGGTTGCCCTTCTCTGCACTTTCTTCAGTTCCCCGATATCCTTTTTGAGAACTGGTGCCCAAAACTGAAGTGCATATTCCAGAGGAGGTCTTAATAATGATTTGTACAGGGGCAAAATGATGTGTCTCTCTGGAGTCCATACCTCTCTTAATACAAGAAAGGACTTTGCTCGCTTTGGAAACCGCAGCTTGGCATTGTATGCTATTATTGAGCTTATGATCTACCAAAACCCCCAGATCCTTCTCCACTACGGATCCCCCCAGTTGTACTCCCCCTAGTATGTATGATCATATTCTTAGCCCCCCAAGTGCATAACTTTACATTTATCAACATTAAACCTCATCTGCCACATAGTCGCCCAATTAGACAGAGCATTGAGGTCGGCTTGTAAATGGGCGACATCCTGTAAGGACGTTATTTCACTGCATAGCTTGGTGTCATCTGCAAGGACAGAAATTTTACTTTTGATCCCAGACTCAATATCATTTATAAAGATATTAAAAAGTAAGGGTCCCAGCACTGAACCTTGGGGTACACCACTGATAACCTTAGACCATTCAGAGTAAGAATCATTAACCACTACTCTCTGAATTCTGTCTTTTAGACAGTTTTCTTTCCATTTACAAACTGATATTTCCAATCCTGTAGACTTTACCTTACACATGAGCCATGTGTGTGGAACTGTATCGAACGCTTTAAGGTTTAATGTTGACAAATGTAAAGTTATGCACTTGGGGGCTAAAAATATGAATGCATCATACATACTAGGGGGAGTAAAACTGGGGGGATCCATAGTGGAGAGGCATCTGGGGGTTTTGGTAGATCATAAGCTTAATAATGGCATGCAATGCCAAGCTGCAGTTTCCAAAGCGAGCAAAATCCTTTCTTGTATTAAGAGAGGTATGGACTCCAGAGAGAGAGAGATATCATTTTGCCCCTGTTCAAATCATTAGTAAGACCTCATCTGGAATAGTAAGACCTCATCTGGAATATGCAGTTCAGTTTTGGGCCCCAGTTCTCAAAAAGGATATCGGGGAACTGGAGAAAGTGCAGAGAAGGGCAACCAAACTGATAAGAGGCATGGAGGAGCTCAGCTATGAGGAAAGATTAGAGGAACTGAATTTATTCTCTCTTGAGAAGAGGAGATTAAGGGGGGATATGATCAACATGTATAAATACATAAGTGGTCCATATAGTTAACTTGGTGTTGAGTTATTCACTTTAAAGTCATCACAGAGGACAAGGGGGCACTCTTTACATCTAGAGGAAAAAAGATTTAATCTCCAAATACGGAAAGGTTTCTTCATAGTAAGAGCTGTGAAAATGTGGAATAGACTCCCTGCAGAGGTGGTTCTGGCAAGCTCAGTAGATTGCTTTAAAAAAGGCCTGGATTCTTTCCTAAATGTACATAATATAACTGGGTACTGACATTTATAGGTAAAGTTGATCCAGGAAAAATCTGATTGCCTCTCGGGGGATCAGGAAGGATTTTTTTCCCCTGCTTTAGCAAATTGGATTGTGCTCTGCTGGGGGTTTTTTTACGCCTTCCTCTGGATCAACTGTGGATGAAGGATTGTGTATATGGGATTGTATGCTTTTTTTTTTAATGGTTGAACTAGATGGACTTGTGTCTTTTTTCAATCAAACTATGTAAGCAATGATGGGGCACTATTCCTCCCACTGACTCCAATAATATGGTACTATTCCTCTCAATGACACAAACAATGGGGTACTATTCCTCTCGCCGACACCAACAATGGGGTACTATTCCTCTCACCGACACCAACAATGGGGTACTGTTCCTCCTACTGACACCAAAAATGGGGGACTATTCCTCCCAGTGACACCAGTGATGGAGAACTAATTCTCCCATTGACATAAAGTATGGGGCACCATTCCGCCAACTGACATCAATGATAGGGCACCATTCCTCACACTGACACAAATATGGGGCACTATTCCTCCAACTGACACCAGTGATGGGACACTTTTCCTCCCACTGAAACCCATGATGGGGCACTATTCCTCCCACTGACGCCAATAATGTATTTTTCTTTTATCCCGCTGACCACCAAGCCTATAACATTGTTTACTCCGACCGATGCTAGAGCATTTTCTACTCCCATTGGTCACAGTCTAGCCCCCCTAATATTTGAAGGGTAGTAAACTGGCCCCTTTGTTTTGAAAGTTTGGAGACCCCAGCTTTAGACACTTTGCCTAAAAAGGGGGAAATTATACTGAATTCCTTTTTGTACAGTTTGATTATGTATATGGTAGGACATTTATTAATAACTTTAAGGTGCTTATATGGTAACATCTGAGATGTCCTAATTAAAGTTACATATCCCAATGGCCCCTTGTGTTTTCAGGTCTTACCAATAGCGAATCCAACTCCAAAAGTTGGTGCTATTAATCCGTAGATGTTCTTGGCAAATGGCACCTAAATGTGAACATACAATTCAGAGTTAATAGTTGAGCCAGGCTGTGGATCGATTTGCAGACATCACCCTGAAGTTGGGCTGTGGTCCAGTTTGGCAGACCTGTATACTAGACCCTACCCTGGATTTGGCTTGTGGATTGGTCTGGCAGATCTGTATACAACACAACACCCTGGAGCTAGGCTGTGGATTGGTATGGTTCTCATGTAAACCTGACATCACCCTGGAGTAAGGCTGTGGTTTGGTCCAGCAGACGTGTACCAGATATCACCCTGGAGCTGGCTGGTGGATTGGTCTGATAGACCTGGAGCTTGGCTGGGGGTAAGTCTGGAGGTCATGTATATGAGACATTTCTCTGATGTGGGGCTGTGGATTGGTCCAGCAAATGTATTCCAGACATGACCCTACAGTCGGACTGTGGCCTGTGTTCTGGGGGGCATGTATATCAGAAATCACCCTTGGAGCTGGTCTGTAGGTTGGTATGGTACCCATGTATACCAAACATCACCCTTGGAGTTGGACTGTATATCTATATAATGCTCTTGTATACCAGACATCACCCTGGAACTGGGCTGTGGATAGTTATGGTGCTCATGTATACCAGACATCACTCTTGGAACTGGGCTGTGGATCACTATGGTTCTCATGTATACCAGACATCACCTGGTATTGGACTGTGGATTGCTATGGTGCTTGTGTATACCAGACATCACCTTGTATTGGGCTGTGGATTGGTCCCGCAAATATATTGCTGACATCACCCTAGTATCATCCTGGAGTTGGGCTGTGGACCAGTCAATGTGTATTGATCTGTGATATATCCAGTGCCCAGCTGGTAATCGCTACAGCACCCGCTAACTATGAGCCTGTAATCCAGGAACGTGTGCGATGGGAATACTGACAACCGTCATTCTGCCCATTTCCTGTGAGCCTTGCCTGTCGCTGGTACATGCCATCACACAGGCTGGGCTCCCAGTACTCCCTAAACAAGAGGCACTCACATGATATTTGGGGGGGGGTGGCGGGATGGGACTAGAGCTTGGAGGGGTGACGGTATGCTCCTTAAATACTGGAGTTCCACTTTATTTTCACCTTCCTGTTTGACTCCAATGCATTTTTCCAAACCAGCAAAACTTCTGTGAAATAGAGAAAAATCTCAGTTTTGGTCATCCATATTTATAGCTGACACTAGACTAGTGTGGAGGGGCCATTTTGAATCTAGAACTAGCTCTAGAACTATAACTTTTTAAACACTAATGACTTGTGCACCTATCTATAATGTGTTGCAATGCAGCCTCACTTATGTTTAAAATTTGAGCACCAGCAAATCTCTGATTCTAGTCTTAATGCTAGAAGCGGTTAATAATGGTTTCCTGACAATCTGGAAGGAGTTCATTGTTCGATCGTACAATGGAGGGTGAAGGGCAGTGGGGGTCCTGGACTGGAAAATTGTGAACAGAAATATTTGGAATTTTGCTTACACAGAGGATGCTCACTCCCACCAGTATCATCCCGATAAAGGCGCACAACCACCTGCAGAGACACAAGACAGACAGGCACATATTACACATCCATGCGCACACAGCCAGCTGAAGCTTCAATGTGAAAGGGAGAAGGATTGTGTATGTGGCAATGTTGGTTATTCCCTGTACATGGAGAATATATACGGTGTGCATAGGGTACTGAGCTTAAACCCCCAAAAACTTTTATGATCTGTTTTATTTTGTAGTGTTAGATATTTTGCTATTTTTTTTTTTTTACCTGTACCTTAAAGTGGTTGTAAACCCTTTACAACCACTCTTTGCTACAGATAAGCCTATAATGATGCTTACCTGTAGCTACCCAGTTTATCTCCTAAACCTGCAAGATCGGGGGCTATGGTATTACCAATAAGGGTGGAGAGGATGTGGAAAATGTCGGCCCAAAATGATTGAGCTAGCGGGCAACTCCACCAGGTATGGAGGTGGGTGCCTTTGTCCGTTAAACCACAGAAACAAGCAGGAGAGTAGGATGGAAGATATTTGGCAATCCTTGGAGGGACCAGGTACCAGCGCATCAATACTTTGTAATTATTTTCAGAGGCTACAACATTCTGCAAGGTCAATTTTGTAGCGGCCCCAAATGTTGGACCAGTCAGCAGCATCCAATTGAAGGCCCAGATCAGATTCCCACTTGTTTACGTAGTGTAGAGATGTGGGAGGTGGTGGACCTAACAACTGTATGTAGAAAGAGGAGATTGGGCCCCGTGCATGGGGATCTTTCTTGCATATATGTTCAAAGTTAGTCATGTCGGCTAAGGAGGTGGTCTGTGCGTAAGCATGAAGAGAAAAAATGTTTAAGTTTGAGGTAGCGAAACATTTCGGAATCGGGGATTCCGTATGTTTCACAAAGGGTGGGGGAATGTCTTAAAGGTGTCAGGGGTTGTGAATTTATGGGCCTGGATTAAGTTGGCTGTAGACCATCGGCTAAAGGAGGAGGGGGACGTCCATGCCGGATAAAAAGCAGGGTTTTATAGATAGAAGAGGGTTATGGGGTGATAAAAGAAACACAAAATTTCTGTAAAACAAATACACTAAAGTTAATTTTAGGGCACACAAACGCATCAAATTACCCAATTTGGTAAAATATAAAAGATGAGGTTGCACCGAGTAAATACATAACCAGCATGTCAAATCTTAAATTTTGTGTGATGATTTTTTGGTGACAAGAAAAGAAAATGAATGCAGCCACCACATCTAATGATTGGTAAGCTGCAATATATTACATTTTCGGGTTTGGGTTTAATACCACTTTAAATAGGAGCAGTTCATGCTTGTGTACTGTGTGATGTGCGCTGCCCTGCACTGAAAAAAAAAAAAGTAGAACAGTCCTTACTTTTTTTCAGCGACCCACTGTGTGTGTAAACACATGTAAGCCAACAGCAACATGCATAAACCCAAGAGTAAAAACAGTCTGTTGAAGTTCCCGTGCACACACAGGGCCATGGATTAGGGGGTACCACTGGTCCTCCTCTTCGGGGCCCAGGCAGCAGGGTGATCGACGCAGCGGGGGGGCAATTACTGGAAACAATCCCCTGTATGGCTCTGCAGCAGCTGAAAGCTGGCTTCTTCTCTCCCTCCCATTGGCTTTCAGTTGCTTTAGAGAGAGCCGTACCGGGGATTGGTTCCAGCAATTGTGCCCCCCCCCACCCATCACTATGCCTGTGCACCATACATTTTCCTTTGCTGCCCAGGCCCCCCCTGTGTACCCCCCTATCCCTGTAGTGCTGTCGGCTTCCCGCTGGCAGCTGCAAGCACACAAAAGGATTCTTCAAGATGGAGAGTTGGGGAAGGATATGTCATGTTTACCAGCCCCCTTCTTTCCAGAATGAACACAATGAGTGATCAATACCGATTTAGACTTTTAGACCCCAGATCTCTCTGTAAAAAGGACCTGCTGTGCTCTTTTCCTATTACAAGGGATGTTTACATTCCTTGTAACAGGAATAACAGTGTTAAAAAATTAAGGGAAAGTATAAAAATAAAATAAACAATAAAACATTTTTTTTAAGTGCCCCCATCCCCTCGTGCTAACACGCAGAAGCAAGCGCAAACATAGGTTGCACTTCAATTAATTTAACGGTGTTAAAACCACACATGTGAGTTATCGCTGAGAATGTTAGAGTTAGAGCAATAATTCTAATAATATAAGCAATAATAATCTACTAGTTTAAAGGCAGAAGGTTTTTTATCTTGATGCATTAAGATAAAAAACTTTGTGTGTGTAGCAGCCACCCCAGCACCCCCCCAATACTTGCCTGAGCCCCATCCCTCTCCAGCGATGTCCATGAGTGTCTTAGCCGTCTGGGACTCTCCTCCTGATTGGCTGAGACACAGCAGTGGCACCATTGGCTCCCGTGGCTGTCAATTAAAGTCAGTTGGCCAATCGGGAAAGAGAGGGCGTGGGGCAGGGGTCCGTGTCTGAATGGACACACGGATCTGTAACTCGGCTCAGGTGACTCCATAGCAAGCTGCTTGCTGTGGGGGCACTCGAAAGGAGGGAGGGGCCAGGAGCAGCGAAGAGGGACTCGAGAAGGGGGGGATCGGGGCTGCCCTGTGCAAAACCAACTGCACAGAGGAGGCAAGTATAACATGTTTGTAAAGTCTTGTTTAAAAAATAAAAATACCAATCACTTTGTACCATAGTTTGGCGCCATCCCACGAGCGTGTGCCATTTTAAAGTGTGACATGTGTGATATCTATTTACTTGGCATAACATCATCTTTTATATTTTACCCAAAAATTGGATTATCTGTTGTGCTTTGTTGCCTTAAAATTGTTGTGCTTTCTGCAAATACGGTGTGACATAAAAATTGCAACAACTGCCATTTTATTCTCTAGCGTCGCTGCTAAAAAATATATATATATTGTTTGGGGGTTCTGAGTTATTTTCTAGCAAAAAATGATGGTTTTTACATGTAGGAGAGAAGTGTCAGAATAGGCCTGGGCTGGAAGTGGTTAAATAACAAAAAAGGAAATTCTGTGATGCGCTAAAACCATCCCCACTGTCCCTCACTACGGCCCAGAACTGAACGGAGCATTTAGTGTGCAGCCACTGTGAAGGGGACCTTACAAATAAAGCTTACTAAAGTTAGAAAAAAAAAAGTAAGGTGCAAGGTAAAAAGCAATGCAGCCTACCAATGCATGTGCATTTACATGCACTCAGTGCCCTGCCATACAATCTTGCCTGTTAGCAGCGCATAGTAAACATGTTCCCGCAGACAGCGCCCATTACGGGTGTCATTTGTGATTTATCGATCGGCTCCGGCTGTGAAACGTTCCGAATTACAAGCACTTTGCTCGTCAAACGTCCGATTGTTTATGTTGTGTCTCCAATCAATAAAACTGTGATTGTACGAGCGGCCTCGCGCTGAGCGGACATCGACCGCAGCTTCCGTCTCCGCATTAACCCCTTCCTGCCCCAGAGTGTGCCGTGCAGCATTCCCCTACTGCTTCAATAAAGAGAAAGAAGTGATGGGACTGACGGCCGGACAGAAATCGCTCTACTGCTTCACCATGAATGTTCCCTGTCCTTCCGCTGATTAGATCTGCAGCAGACAGCAATATGCAGCTAATGAAAAGACTCACCTGCCCATCCTATGAGCCAGAGGCCCGAAGATATTGGTTCCGATGAGATAAGACACGCTGGCCGGGAGGAAGGCCACACCTGAGGGGGGGAGAAAATTCCTCTTATCAGTATTAATGAAACATTCATGAAAAGGTTTCATATCCGCCGCGTCTTATCGGCAGCACCATCACCCTGCAGCAGCAGAGCCTGAGCTTTATTACGGCACACCGACCATCCATCTCACTGATGTTTATTGAGTGACTGGCGGAGCCGGCGCAGTACATAACCGCCAACCCCGGGACAGTCTTGTCTGCACCAATTACAGCTCGGGATGTGGAACCTCGCATGGTGCTGATACTCAGATTTTACTACAGAGGGGGGAATAGGTCAGGAGAGCTACGCTATATTGCCAAAAGTATTGGGACACCTGCCGTTACACACAAGAACTGTAATGGTATCCCAGTCTTAGTCCGTAGGGTTCAATATTGCGTTGGCCCACCCTTTGCAGCTATAACAGCTTCATCTCTTCTGGGAAGACTGTCCACAAGGTTTAAGAGTGTGTCTATGGGGATGTTTGACCATTTTTCCAGAAGCGCATTTGTGAGGTCAGGCACTGATGTTGGACGAGAAGGCCTGGCTCGCAGTCTCTGCTCTAATTCATCCCTAAGGTCTTCTGTCTGGGTTGAGGTCGGGACTCTGTGCAGGCCAGTCAAGTTCCTCCACCCCAAACTCGCTCATCCATGTCTTTGGGACCTTGCTTTGTACACTGGTGTGCAGTCATGTTGGAACAGGAAATTGTTTCCACAAAGTTGGGAGCATGAAATTGTCCAAAATGTCTT
Organism: Rana muscosa; assembly: GCA_029206835.1. Taxonomy (NCBI): domain Eukaryota; kingdom Metazoa; phylum Chordata; class Amphibia; order Anura; family Ranidae; genus Rana; species Rana muscosa. The sequence goes on along the minus strand of CM055123.1, from coordinate 259,056,970 downwards.
GGTATTCTGACCCCTTAAGATTTCCCTTCACTGGAACTAAGAGGCCAACCAAACCCCTGAAAAACAACCCCACACCATAATCCCTCCTCCACCAAATGATTTGGACCAGTATACAAAGCAAGGTCCATAAAGACATAGATGAGCGAGTTTTGGGGTGGAGGAACTTGACTGGCCTGCACAGTGTGTGGTCAAACAATCCCATAGACATTCTTCCAGAAGCGCATTCGTGAGGTTAGGCACTGATGTTGGACAAGAAGGCCTGGCTCGCAGTCTCTGCTTTAATTCATCCCAAAGGTAATCTGTCGTGTTGAGGTCAGGACTCTGTGCAGCCCAGTCAAGTTCCTCCACCCCAAACTCGCTCATCCATGTCTTTATGGACCTTGCTTTGTGCACTGGTCCAAATCATTCCAAAGAAGGGAACTCTTAAGGCGTCAGCATACCCCAACTTTGTGGGAACAGTTTTCATCTGTCACTACTCCCCCTCCCTGTGTGGGACCCCCCTGTATGCTCGGGGCCCCGTACAAGAGGACTGGTGGTCCCCCCTATCAGCGTCCCATTGTCCCTGCCCTCAAGGAGCTTACAATCTAAGGTTCCTAACTCACATTCATACATACACATACTAGGGCCAATTTACACAGGACCCTTTTTGCTGCTAGGCAAAAGTGCACACCACTGTGTAGTTCTATAGAATGCCCGAGAAGTCCTTGATGTATGGCAGCCCACCCCTTACAGATGGGGTAAAAGGGAATTTGGAGGCCCTATGTTTACAGAGGGAGGTTAGCAGCCCTTTTTTCATGGATAGGGAGGTTGGAGACCCTACTCTTGTGGATTGAGTTAAAGGGAACTGGAAGGCTTTGCCCTCATGGATGGGGGTAGATGGAGGTCAGAGACCACACTCTCACAGATGGGAATAGAGGGAAGTTAGAGGCACTGTCCTTGTAGATAAGGGGTAGATAGAGGTTGGAAGCCACACATTCACAGATGGGGATAGAGGGAGGTTGAAGGTTCTGCTATCACGGAGGGTGTAGATGGAGGTTGGAGACATCGCTCTCTCAAATAAGGATAGCCTGGCCTTGGGGATTAGGGGTAGATGGAGGTTGGAGGCCCTGTTCTCACTGATTGGGGATATAGGAAGGTTGAAGACACTTCGGTTGATTTCTTCCACACACTTTCTCCATCTTGCATTCTCCTCGGAACAGCAAGCGGTGTGCGCTCAGCTCTGACAATATTCCTCTGTCAGCTTCCATCTGCACAGTGTGCTCTCCATGCGTGATCTAACAGACTCTATATGTGATATATATGGAGCTGTCAGTATGCTCTGTTCATCTGTATGTCATATAGAATTTCTAGGAAATGTTTTTCTCAAAGGCCTAAACTGCTGCAAGAAACCTTTACGTAAAATATATCTCAATGAACGCTATCCCTATAGCTGGAGCAAAATCGTGGCGTCTGCCTGCACCCTGTGGCCAATCGTGATTTAGCTTGACAGTGATTAATTCAGCTAGAAATTTAGCCACACCATGAAGAGCATTCTTCGCAGCACACAATTGGATGCTGACAACGTATGTGGGCACATGAAATCTGACTGGACCCAGTGCCCACCCAATCTGTCAATCACCATTAGACCAACAAGTTGATGATAGATTGCCCATTATGTAAGAGAGTTTTTAAAGTGGTTGTAAACCCACTTTTTAAACAAAGCCCTACAGGTAAGCCTAGATTAAGGCTTACCTGTAGGTGCAAGAAATATCTCCTTAACCTACATGGTTAAGGAGATATTTGTATGTAAATGCGGCGACGCTGACGTCACCCCATTCACAAATTCGGCTAGGTCGCAACATTCGACGACGTAGCCGAATTCGACAGCTCACGCGCGCATGCGCGGAGTCACGTCTTCTCCGCTCTGGCCAATCACAGCGCCGGAGCGGCGCTGTGATTGGCTGCAGCGGCGATACCCGGAAGTAACATTCCGGCTATCGCCGCAGCGATGGATGCGGCTAGAGGAGGGACACGGACGACTTCGGGGGCCCCGATCGAAGGTAAGTGGTACATAATGAGCTAGTATGCTAGTCATACTAGCTCATTATAGCTTTGTCTTGCAGGTTAGTCAAAAAAAAAAAAAAAGGGTTTACAACCACTTTAATTAGGAGAAGTATTAATCACAGTCGGAATAGGAGGACCTCTAGAGGAATCCTCTCCAATTACTGATGAATCTTATTATAAGGAGATGTAACAGGACAGGGAAAAGATCTCACCTAACTGCCATTTCCGGGAGCACATTGTCTCCATCATCCAGATGGGTAGTGCCGGTTCCAGCATAGCGATTGCCATATTAGCAAAACAGATGGAGCCTGAAAAATAAATGAATGGAAATTAGAAATCACCCAAAAAATTGGCCAATCCCACCTGTTGTGCCAGAACGGCCTTTGAGTCCTCTGTGAGCCTTGTGCACCTTCCGGAGCCCTGATATAGCTTTTGTCACCGTTGACCACCATCCGTTGCCCTCTCAGTACCAAATCTGACCCCGATCAGTCCAGCCAATTAGGTGACAGTCACTATGGATACCTCTAGATGAAAGGATACATCTCAACAAATTGATGGGGAAGGGGAGAAATTTCTTGGCCTAATACTCTTTTGTTCTCCACTGACTATGGAACAAGAAAACCAGCCACTCCAGGTGAGACCAGGAAGCCTAATGATCCAGTAGGTGCTCGCCTCTGCACACAATGAGAATAGAAGAAATGGCCGCACACTACTGTAGATTAAAATCCTTTTTATTTGGACATCCCAAAACGACAAGAACCAGAATGCTGGGTAGACGCGTTGCACATACTTCACGTGCGCTTAGTCATTACCTGCGAGATACTGCAATGGAATGACTAAGCGCATGTAAAGTGTGTGAAACGCGTCTACCCAGCATTCTGGTTCTTGTCGTTTTGGGATGTCCAAATAAAAAGGATTTTGATCTACAGTGGTGTGTGGTCATTTCTTCTATTCTCTTCTCCACTGACTACATGGACATTTAGCCCTGGTTCACACCAGTTCAAAGTCGCATGCCAAGTTGCACCCCATATGCAGCAATGGGACTGTTCAAAACGCAGTGACTCAAAAGTTTCCTGCACTATTTATGTGCGATTTCATGTGCAACTTGCATTGACATCTGTGTAAATAAAGTCGCACAGATGTCAGCAAGCCAATAAATTGCAATTTCAAAGCCGCACTGGTGTGAACAAGAGCTTAAGGTGGGTGTTTGCTAAGACTGGAGCACACAGAAATTTGGTCAGCCATGCATAGTAACCAATCGGCTTCTAACTTCAGCTTGTTCAATTAAGCTTTGCCAATAAAACCTAGAAGCTGATTGGTTACTATGTAGAGCTGCACCAGTTTTAGTAAATCTCCCCCTTAGTCTTGTGCAATATGAGTGTGACTATCTGTGTTCTCATCTGCTAAAGATGATTTGTTGGAGACTTTTCTAAGTACCGGTACTTCTCAGTGACTCCATGCCCACCAACGTGGTAAAGAGTTTTAAGAACATTCGCTATAAATTCTCCAGTATTTGGCCTCCCCGTTTGACTGCACTCTCCATTGACTGACCCTGTAATGACATTGTTTTGTGTTCTAATCTTAATGAAAAATGCCTTCACAATTTCCTTCATGTCATATCTAAGTAATCTCTACCATAATGTTGTCATGCCAACGCAGAAACATAAAACGTCTCTTATTCGTATATCACGGATATTAAAAGTCCCCTCCACACCTTTTGTCCCGTGGCTTTATCTGATATTATTATACTCTATAATTGACTGTAGCCACCATAAATTCCCAAGCATATACAGAGGAAAACTGACAATATCTCAGATGATACTTGAAGGATTAGACCACCAAAACTTTTTAGTCATGCCTGGTTGGTAACTTTTTTTTAACTCTCCACCTTCCAGGTACATTACTAGAGAACCCTCAGTGCCTGATGTATATTTTATGAATAAAACATCATTGAGATTGCAGAATGACACTGACTTTTCCGCCATTAGAAGTAAGAATCCTTGGCTGGGTGGGTGAAGCAGGGTTACTAGTAAAGAGACGAGCCATCATCAGTCTCTAACTGGAGTATCTATATTGGAGTGTCACAGAAGGTCTAGGAATCACTGTAAATGGAGGTGAGGAAGGTGCCAGTCATGACATGAAACGTTCTTCTATATCGAACACTAAAGACTGCTATTGAGTAAATGACCTGTGACACTGTGGGAATCTCCCAAAATGCCCCCCTCCACCTCCTACTGGTAGGATTCTCGATTAAAATCATTTAGCAGAGATCTGAAAGCTACACAGACTGATGTGGGGAAAAAGTGGTCTACACATGATCTGGGAGGGGTGGAAGTGACGCCATCTACAGTTCACAAACATGACATCCAGTGCGACCCCCATCACAACAAAGACCTACCTGCTGCAATCAGGATGTAGGGGTCCCTTAGAAGCTCGAACAGCGACGTCCCAGTCTGGGTCTGAAAGAAGAACCAAGTCAAAAATAAATTCTTATGGTTACACATGGCCCCACTGTGGTGATTACGTTGGCGAACTCACCTCTGGCTGAACTCTGGAGGGTTGCAGGATGAAGAGCTGGAGAGCTGCAGGGAGGAAACATTTGGCTTATTACATAGAATGATATGGATTGCCTTCTAAAACCGCTTTTCTCAACCATTGTACAGTGGAAAACTAGGTTTCCTTCAGAGGCTGCTTGTGGTTCCTTGAGCTGTGGCTAATTGACCTCTCTTCTAAAGGTGCCTGCATAGTTCTGGGTCCAATGGCACTTGGCAGAGCCAATGGCATGACACCTATGATCTTCTTAGCTATAAGGGTGGCATGCTGATGACCACTGAAGGGGGGGGTTGTTCCCACTAACCAACAAAATAAGGGGGCATTCTTCCCACTGACCACCACTGTAAGGCGTATTCTTCTCAATGACTACCAGTTTGGGGGGGGATTCATACCACTGACCTCCAATATAAGAGGAATTTTCCCACTGATCACCAATTAAGGGGGGCATTCTTCCCACTGACCGTCAATATAAGGGGGGCATTCTTCCCACTGATCACCAATGTAAGGAGCATTATTCCCACTGATCCCCAGGGATTTTATTTTAACAGTGACCTGAGAATGATTTCAAGGATTCCTTTGGGGTAAAAAGGTTAAGATCATTTGTTCTAGCATACAACTAGAATTGGACTTACCACCATCAAAGAGAACCAGAACTGCCAGCACCAGGAATGGAGCCGTCTTCCCCACAAACTCGTACAAGACGCTTCCAAACGGCGGTCCCACTGCCGAGTAAAACTGTCATCAGTGCAGAGTAGGAGGACTGGATCTACCTACGTCATTAAATGACAAGTCCCAGACCAGGCTGGTTCTAAAGCTGGACTAACAGGCCACATAGATCCTAGGCCTGAGAAGGCCCAATCAAAGGAGGTTGGGTCTGCTAACCTCTCAGGCATGGTGGTTTGGCTTTTCCTGAGATCACAGGTGATGTTACACCAGCCACCAACAATAGATGCTGGTTGGACGCTAACAAACAATCTGATCAATGATGTATCTTTAACTTGCAGAAGGGGCATCTAGACATGGATGTTGTAATCTTAAAAGAATGTATGTCTGTGGGCCAAGAGACTGCTCAACTTCTGCTTTTAACCCTGGAGCATAATAGGTTACCAAAAATCCCAACTTGTCCTTTTACACTCATATAGGTACTGTATTCTGCTATGGCAGCAGTCTTATTGCCGCTGAATCCTGTTGGATTTGTGGATATTGTCTGTTGAATGTGATGACCCCTACCTGTGTTATTTCACCCAAAGTGGAAGTAACCCTTCCCCAGTGTCAATTTTTTGTGGGATTATCATCTGGCATCTCTATTTATGTTCTGCAATAATTGGCTGATTGTTCAATTTCTCCTGCAATCTAGTCATCTGTAACAATCATCATCCTTGTACATTCTCCAATTCTTGATTTATGAAGAGTTCCCGCAGACAATGCAGCTTCTCATCTGGAAATATGTATTTGTTATGTAACCTCTCCGCTAGCATTTCCGTTACTCAACGCTCCATGTTAGTCCCAATATATAGAAATCAAAACAAGAATCTGAGCCCTATATGACAGAAGGGGTTGTATTAAAGAAAACACCCCATTTAAAACTGAAAATTAAATTGCAACCCCCCCCCTCCCTTTTTTCCAGCTTTAGAGAAGACAATATCTGCTTACTTTTGCCATTGAGTAATTCCATGTTGTCTTTCATCATATAGTTTAACAAGAGCTATTTTAGTTTCCCTAGACATTGCAGCTCTATCCTTCCACCCACTGCTGACATCAGCGCTCCAGGGTTGATAGACACCAGAGATGGTGTCATGTCCCCGTCCCTGTCTACATTTGACAATTCACAGAACTCATTTGATGATGCTAATGCTGTGTGGTTTGTGAATAGGCAAATGTGAATGGGAGAGGTGACATGGCACCAGCTCTGGTGTCTATCATACCTGCCGAGTTCATGACAGAAAGGGGGGGGAGTACAGCAATCTTGTTAAGCTATATAGAAAAGCCAGCATAGAATTGCTAAAAGGCAACTGATAATATCCTATATAAAATGAACAAAATGATGGTGCCGCGTGCCTGGGGTTGGGCTTTAAACCCTGAGGTACCTAAAGGGAGCACAACACCTACTCTGGGTAACGTCTCCTATCCCTGCATTGCTGTAGTATACCACCCCAATGCCTTATAGCCATGATTTGGGGACCCCAGCTTGTGAGAAGAACTCCCAGACATTCTCCCCTTCATGCTCTGTGCCATCTCTTATATAGGAATAGGCAGGTGCAGTCTGCTTTCTCCACAGCAGGTGGAGCTCAACTGCAGCGGCTTTGCAAAGGGAGAGGAAGTCAAAAGGAACTTAGTTCCTCTATGGTTCCCTGGTCACAGGGGGCAGCTATCCAATTGGATCCTGGCTCCTCATGTGACTCTGGCGGCCATCTTGGGTCAGTCGGAGTCTGTTTAAGGCCCTGGCTCCCAAGCTTGGTGCTCATTTTGCATGTGGCTAGAGTAGGACAGGTTATCAGTCTGGCAGGGAAAAAGCATAGCTTTAGGAAGAAGTGCCGGAGGGGTAGGGAAAGTGCAGGGACACACCATCCTATCTGGAAGCCTCCCCACTTGGGTACAGACCAGCCAGGCTGCATACCGCTCCTCCAGACAGACGGTGTCGCACACTGAGGTCTACTTCTACTGAATCATCCATGTGAGTGCTCCTGGTTGAGTTGCCTTCCTGCGGGGTCTGTTCTGTACTGCCGAACTTAAGTTACAATATATTTCTGTATCTCTGCACTGGGATTCTGAGTGTTTTCTGCCACCGCACCACGGTGCAGCTACCGACACACAAAAAGTTTGATGTATCAAAGTATACAGATATGTTTTTCTCAACCATCAATCACATTTCTGCTTTGGAAGTTTAAATCTCGTTGACAAATGGAGCAGAAAGAGAGAGGAAGTCAGGGGACAGGGATGGAGGACAGATACAGAAAGCCATCCCCCCCCTCCCCCCCTAAGAACACCGGTGAGGGGATCTCTGGCTACAGTGAATTTCATGGAGCTTCGATTAAGGCAAAATTAAGGAACTCACTGACTTTAGCACAACTGCATTATTTGCTTGAAGGAATAAACTGTTCACTGATTGGACTCAATGATTACCTCTGCTCTTTAATTAGACTGAAAGGATGCATGAAGGGATCACAGATTTTTTACTGTATTATCTGCCACCATATAGAGGTGTCAGATCCAACATAAACCTCTGATATGCAAGTGGAGCTTCCTCTGTGTTAAGAAACACTATATGGCATTTGGACCTCCATCTACATGACTACATGAGTTCAGGTGTTTCCAGCGTAGGGAACTGTTAGACCACTTTCACACAGAGGCGCTTTTCAGGCGCTTTTCAGGCGCTTTCATGCTAAAAAAAAGCTCCTGAAAAACGTATTTCCATTAAAATCAATGAATGCTTTCACACTGGGGCAGTGCGCTGAAAAAACGTCCCTCTCCATTGAAATGAATTGAAAGCGCTTCAAAAGCACCTGAAAAGTGCTTCAAAAGCACTCAGTGTTTTACTGGCAGTTTTTGAAGCGCCTCAGTGTGAAAGTGGCCTTACTACTACAACATACAGACATTTTAGACAGGTGTGGGCTTTCAACCTCATGGCACAGTTTGGGGAGTCCCTTTTCCTTTCCACTATGACTGTGCCTCTGTACACAAATGCTGCGTACACACGATCGGATTTCCCGTCGGAAAAGTCGGATGTGAGATTTTGAACGGAAATTCCGACCGTGTGTATGCTCCATCTGACTTTTTCTGTCGGAATTTCCGCCAGCAAAAGATTGAAAGCAGGTTCTCAATTTTTCCGATCGCCTGTAGCAATTCCAACGCGCAAAATTCCGACGCATGCTCGGAAACAATTTGACACATGCTCGGAAGCATTGAACTTCTTTTTCTCGCCTCGTCGTAGTGTTGTACATCACCGCGTTCTTAACGCTCGAAAGTTCCGAGAACGTTTGTGTGACCGTGTGTACGCAAGCCAAGCTTGAGCGGAAATCCGTCAGAAAAACCATCCAAGGTTTTTCCGACGGAAAATCCGATCGTGTGTATGCGGCATAAATCTGTCGTTAGTCAGGAGAATAAACATTCAGGAGGAACCTCTTCAGTAGGATTCGTCTTCTCGGCTAAATAAACTCTGATATTGGAGCCAATACAGCAACAGGCAATATTCCCAGAGCTGATCTAAATTCCATCTTCAGGCTGCAGTAAGTTTCCAATAATGAAGTTCAGTCTCAAGTGCTGAGAGGAAATCACAAGAGTCCTAGACAGACAAAAGAATTCATATCCAATCTGCAGCAAGCGGGAATAAGGAGAATCAGCTATGTGAGAGTCACAAATTTGACTATGGCCTCATTCACACATGTGGTGGTTCCTAACACCTCTGAAAAGTGATCTGTGGTTGATTACTTTTCAGAGTGGCTTTAGAGACACTTTACAGGTGTTCAGGAGGCAATACTTTTTGTTTTGGATCACAAGAGGGATTTTACATTGAAATACTATGATGCAAGCCAAACGTTTGGCATACGGTTGAGGGTTGGTCCCATTTGCCTTTAATGGAAGGACTTCGCAAGCGTTAAACAGAAAACAAATGCAGCCACCACATCTAATGACTGAAAAGCTGCAATATATGACATTTTTGTTTTTGGGGTTTAGATATATGCTTAACACTATATTGTCAAAAGTATTGGGACGCCTGCCTTTACACGCACATGAACTTTAATGGAATCCCAGTCTTTGACCGTAGGGTTCAATATTGAGTTAGTCCACCCTTTACAGCTATAACAGCTTCAACTCTTCTGGGACGGCTGTCCACAAGGTTTAGGAGTGTGTCTATGGGAATGTTTGACCATTCTTCCAGAAGAGCATTTGTGAGGTCAGGGTTAAGGAAACAATAAGGGCAGTCTTCACTCCAGCCCCAGCCTGCTGACTGGAGAGTAAAGCCAACCATACATGGATTGATATTTGGCCCGGTTTAGCAGGGATCGGCTGAATTTCGATCCATGTATGGGCACCTTCATTGTACAGAGGTCCATCTACCAATTGACTTCTGTACAACCAGCCTTGTCGGAATTTTTCCAATCATTCAGTGCCACTGGCTATAGCTGTAGGACTGATCATTGTATTCTGATGGCGGGGAAGGCTACCTGTTGTCAAAACACAATAGCTCAGTGGGGAGGATTCCTCCATCCACGCATTCGATTCAAATTGGATCATTTTGTTTTCGCTCAACCCGCTGGTTTAACCAAAAAAACAACAACCTTTGACTGTATGGGCTGCCTTAGTTAGCCGTAGACATGTGCGGTTTGTTTCGTTCCGAATTAAAATTGGGACAAATTTTCGTTATTCGGATGTATCCAAAGTTCCGAAATCGAATAGTACCAAATTTAAACGAATACGAAATTCGAATTCGGACGAAATTCGAATTCAAATCGTTTTCGAATAATTTTCCAATTTCCAAAGAGAATAAAATAGAATAGAAAATAAAGGAATAGAATAGAAAAATATATATATATTTTCCTATTCTATTCCTTTATTTTCTATTCTGTTCTATTTTATTATTTTTGGAAATTGGAAAACTATTAGAATTCGAAAACTATTCTAAATTGATTAGAAAACTATTCGAATTTTAATCAAAAACTTTTCCGAATCGATTTAATAACGAATAAACAAAACAAATCCCTAAAACGAATTAAATGAATGAAACAAATTTAACTAAACAAATTTATGCACATAATGAATCAAAATGAAACTGAACAAATTTTTTCGTTTTGCACATGTCTAGTTAGCAGCAGCAAACTGAGTTCACCCCTCTCTACTTACTCTGCTCTCTTCCTATCAGCGTGTCTTTGTTAGCACATGAGCTGTTTGGCTTCTTGTGCTGCTTCTCCCTCTGCCATTCTGAGCTCTGTTGTGGTGTTCATGCTTCTGCCCTGTAGATGTCACTGTTTAAAGATTTTACATGTATAATATTTTCTATACTCTGTACATCTTAGTCCAAGTTCCTCTTTAGGGTATGATATACTCAGAAAATACCATAAAAAGGGAGAGATCATCAACAGACAGTTCCTCTCAAGTAGAGACGGTTATTAAATAGTCCACCAGAACACCCTATTGGTGTGGATTAGACATGTTGCAATTCGTTTCGTTCCAAATTAGTTTAACGAATTTTGACAAATTCGTTAATTCGGAAATATCCGAATTAACGAAAACTCATTTAACAAATTTTAATGATATTCGTAAATTCGAATATCCTAAAATTCGTAGATTCGTAGATTCGGAAATTTGTACATTCGGAAATTCGTAAATTCGTACATTTGTAAATTAGTAAATTAGTAAATTCGGAAATCTGAAATAATAATTAGCTAATGATAACTTAACTATTAAATTATAGGTATTGGAATTTCCTTTCAAATTTGGCTGTTAAGCCCTGTACACACGATCGTATTTCCTATGGTTTTTTTAACTGATGGATTTTTCCATCGGAAAACCGATGAAGCTGACTTCCATCAGTCTTGCCTACACACCATCAGTCAAAAAACCGACCGTTCCAAACGCGGTGACGTAAAACACTCCGATGAGCCGAGAAAAATGAAGGTCAATGCTTCTGAGCATGCGTCGACTTTTTACTTTTTATCCGATGGAGTTCCCCACAGACGATAGTAATTTTCTATCGGTTTTTTAACGATCGGATAAATTTAAAACATGTTCTATTTTTAAACACCGATGGAAAAAAAAACGATGAGGCCGATACACGATCGGTTTGTCCGATGAAAAAAGTCCATCGGACTGTTTTCATCGGTTAAACCTATCGTGTGTACAGGGCTTTAGTGAACTTAACAAAGTTACGAATTGTTTTCCGAAATAATGAAAGCCGTATCGAAACAAATGTAACGTAATGAATTAATAATAATAATAAATAATAATAATAAAAACGTTTTATTATTGTAGCGGGTACTTGAATTTAGGGGAAGCATCTGGGTAGTAGTGTAACCCAGATGCCTTGATTGTTAGGAAATTCAAGGTTCCCTTTGTGAGTCTTGGAGGACTCTGGTGGTGTGAAGTTCCTGCCGGCCTATAGGTGGCGTTGTTGCCTTGGACCGGGGTTGGGCTCACACCACAAGACTGTGCCTTTTTGTCCTCCCCTGGAGCTGGTACAGCGGGGCGGGGAACCCGCTGTGGCGCGAAGGGAGAGGTCATAAAAGGGGCGGACGCCTGGATCACGGGGTTAGAGTCCGGAGCGAGAAGATGCGCCGCACCCAGGCACCTTCAGCTTGGGTGTTGGCGTTCCGGTGTCCCAGGCCTAGGCGCCTTTGGCCTAGCCGGAGCGAGAGATGGAGTCCATCTCAGGCACCTTTAGCCAGGGGTGAGGTACTATGGCGGATGCCTGGGGCTCAGTACCTTCGACTGAGTTCCGCGAGGGTGGAGGAATCCGAGGGGGCCCTAACTCCTTGGGTGCCCGTGTCTGAGTTTGTGAGGACTGGTGCGCAGTAACTTCTCTGAAGAGTCCGGCGCAGCATCGCTGGTGACAGAGAGGCCTCCACTTCTCCCTTGGACGGATTTCTTCCTCTGACAGGGGCAGAGTGAGCGAAGGTAATTCACGTTCTATATTACCTAGTCAGTGGCAGTGACTATTCGCCACTGGTGACAGCACAGTGGGTAGCAGCAAGAAGGGAAAGGATTGTGCCTCGATCTGTCCCCCCCATTTTCCAAAGTAAAGAGACTGTCATATTGCTTGGCAAGAAGAATAAATCTGAGTTGTACCTATTCACTGTGTGGAACTCGGGTTACTAGGAGCAAAGGAGTCAGGGACGAAGGACTGGACTTGACTCTAGTCTAGGACACCTACACAAAAACCCAATTTGCTGGCCTTCACCTCTTAGTTACGGAGGACATGGGCCGTGGTGTGTCTCATCTCTCCCTCCCAGGTACCCCTAGACAACAGCCACATAACCGATAAAGATAGAGAGAGGGGTGAGCCCCGCTACATTATTATTATTATTATTATTATTAATTATTAATTTGTTCCGTTCCATTTGTTTAGATGTGGCATTTGTTATTTCAGGTTATGCGTAACTTCGGATAATTTTGTATTCGTTACGTTCGCTAACAGCCAAATTTGAAAGGAAATTACAATACCTATAATTTAATAGTTATTTTTTCAGATTTTCGAATTTTTGGGTTTTCGAATTTCCACATTTCCGAATGTACGAATTAATTTACAAATTTACGCATGTACGAATTTACGAATGTATATATTTACAAATTTACGAATGTATAAATTTACGAATGTATATATTTACGAATGTACGAATTTACAAATTTACGAATTGCGATCATAACGAATGACCCGAAAAACGAAAAAAAATCAAAAAACGAATAAAACGAAAACTAACAAATTTTTTGGCAGTGCGCATGTCTAGTGTGGATTTCCAAACCAGAAAAAAGAACATAATAATCATTTTGGGAAAGGTCCCAGAAAGAAAGCGGGTACTACAGGCAATCCTATTTGTTTGACTAGGAAAATTACTTTATTAAAGGTATCAAAATATTCAAAAATAGGTTAGTTAATTGTGACCACCACCCAACACACACACATATAAAAATGACAACCACGTCATACATGAAAAAAGTCAGAGTCTGGACTCCAATGTTAAGGCTCCATTCACACTCGTGCGACTTGTCATGCAACTCTAAACATCAAAGCTGCTTGACAAGTCGTTCCCCATGTTTTCCAATGATAACCATTCATATATGTGCGACTTAAAGAAGTTCATACACTACTTTGGTCTGACTTTTATGCAACTTGAGGACCACAGACTTCAAGGCAGGCATTGGTGTCAGTAGGGCAGTGGATGGTGTCAGTAGTTTTTTATTTTTATTATTTTTTACAATTATTTATTTTTTATTCGTTTTTTTACAATTTTTTTAGGAGCCTCGTCAGGGGGCTTTGATGAAATATTAGAGCTATTAACAGGGGGAATCTGCGCCACACAGGGTGATTAGGGTGTGCCCAGACACCCCTGGCACACCCTGTGCGCCTACCTATGGTAACAATGTATTAAGGTATACAGAGCTGCATTTATTTATGTATTTTATATCTGCCTGGAGTTCAGCTTTCAGGATTACCTTCCCGAATTTCTAAAAGTAGCCCACTCTGACGAGACCATGCTGGAAGTGGAAGAGACGCACATCCATGGAGCCCCCCTCCCCCTCCTCTGGGAGTTCCTTCTTTCTTCCTTTTCCTGACTCGGTTCTCTTTCTATACATTATTGCTCAGGGTTGTAAATGCTTTTTATTGCCGGTTCATTTTCCCGGCCTCCCTATTCTATAACAATTAAAAATCTAAAATGTCACTTCAGTGTAATGGAAGCCCTATGACAAAATCTAAAAACCACCCCATTATCTGCCTGATTGGTTATTTTTTTTTTTAATTATGGAAATTAGAAACCTTTTCACCCTGTAAAGGAAATGTGTAAGTTCTGTATATAATTGTATTGTCTTTTGTATGTATTGCACTCTCCCCTCGCTGTGCACACGGCACTAATAATGTTTTCATTACATTAGGGCTGTGGAAATTAACCATTAATTCCTCGATTAATCGATTAATTGTTTTGATCGATCAAAATAATTTTGATCGGTACTCACCTCTCCGCCAGCTTCCGGGTCTTCAGGGAGTTCCGTCTGAGATCTGGTGACGTCACAGACACCGGCGGGGCTTGCCGTGTCCATCTGAAGGGCTCCTTTGCTGTGCCTTCATATCTGCATGCCGGCGGGACCTTACTATCTGCCACACGCAAGGGCTGTTACATTTCCCTCTATCACTTCCCTCTATTAACTTGGGATTCTACAGCCATCCATTGGGAGTTGTGATAGTTCCCTTCGGACTGATGTTAACCCCTCCTCATCTGGATTCAGCAGTGGTATCATTGTACACATTTTTATACCAGTATCATACTTAGCTACGTGTTTTTATGACTGCTTTTGCTACCGTTTGGTATTACTCACACCATTTTTACAGTTTATGTAGCTACATTGATTTTATCTCCAGTGCAATATTTGTTTTGTTACCCACTTGAAGACTATAAAAGTTTTAATGCTATTCCCATCGAGCGCTGCCTTTGTGTGTTTTTTGCATCCTGCTATCCATTTTTCCAGTGGTTGGTAGCTGCACTGGGAATCGGCCTGCAAGGAGATCAGCTAAAAGTAGTTGAATCTGTATGTGTGTTATAGTTAATCAAAATTAGTCGATCAATCGATTTTAAAAAAATTGATTAATCGAACACAAAAATTTTAATCAGTAACAGCCCTACATTACATGTTTGTATTCTTTTGAGTCCTGATTAGAATTAGCCTGCTTATGTTACGCCCCTTGTTACCATAAACGTACAATTGTAATATTAATGTGATACCTACGTAGCCATGTGTATAAATACCTTCAATTGCATCATAATAAGGCAGAACAGTTATTTGGAAAGATGCAGAGTGTAGCTTTTGTGTCTGTCCCCTACTGCAGTACAGTGGAACCTTGGATTACAAGCATAATCCGTTCAAGGAGAATGCTCGTAATCCAAAGCACTTGCATATCAAAGCGAGTTTCCCCATAGAAGTCTATGGAAACTAAAATAATTTGTTCTGCATTGACTTCTATGGCATGCAATACTGCATGTGGCCAGAGGTGGGGGGGCACCGGAGAGCCTCGGAAATACTCGGGGACAGCTCGGCTGAACTCGCAAACCCTCAGAAAGGCTCGGAACGGAGTATTTCCAAGTGTTTCCGAGTATTTCCGAACGGCTCCGGCGCCCCCGCACCTCTGGCCAAATGCGGTACTGCACAACGCAAAGGCTTGAATCCTGCTCGTTTTGCGAGACAACACTCGCAAACCAAGTCAGGATTTAAAAAACAAAAAAAATGCTTGTATTGCGAAACGCTTGTTAACCGCGTTACTCGCAATCCGAGGTTTCACTGTAGTTATTATTAATTTGGAACCACTAATCAATACGAGGATAGGAGCCGCCTACCTATAAAATGTCCACGTCAACCTAGGGTTTCCACCTTATCCCTTTAAACCCGAACACATATAAATTACACAGGTTCTGAGGCTAATTTAATGCAGATAAGGCACCAAGTGAGTTTAATTACCACCTTAATCAGCCACAGAACCTGTGTAATTAATATGTGTTCGGGTTTAAAGGGATGAAGTGGCAACCCTATGTCAACCCCATGTAAAGATTCTAAAATTCTCTGCAGCCAGATTGCAGTCGTCTTCTCTTAGTGCTTCTGGGAAGGTCTTTTTTTTTCTCATGTCACATGATTCTGTACAGTGCAACCTCCCTCTCCTGCTGCAGTGTTGGTAAGTGAGGCCAAATTTAGGAAGGAGGGCATAACTAGAACCAGCGAACATACAGGCTGTACTGACAGTGTTAGATTCAGGGGTTTGAGGACAGGGGCCACCAGGATGAGGAGAAGATCTGCTGAGCTGTTGGTCAGTATAATGTACAGTTTTCATGCCTGGAGAGGACCATTACATTGATATAATTAGACTCACATAATACGCCCATCGCTAGTCCTCCCAACGCGATGCCCATGGCGTTCCCTCTCTCCTCGTCATCAGTGTAGATGCTGGCCAGCATGCCCATCCCTAGAAAGAGAAGGGAAGTCCTGGGTGCACAGTAGGATCCTGCTAACGCTGATTAATCTGCATAATCAGATCTGGATATAAAGCTGGCTATAGATGAGTGGTTTTCTCCATTCACACAAAATCTCCCCCCCCCCCCCCTGCTGGGACATTGTATTCTGACAGCGGGACACTGTGCTGTAAGAGAACAATGATCAGCGGCTGCAGCTGATTGACTGCAGCTGCTGATCGACAAAAGTTTTCCAGCATGTCCATTTCACAGAATTTGACGTCTGTCTGATAAGGAGAGCCACACACAGGTTAAAATTTAGCTGGTCCCTGTTGTCCTGGCTAAAATTCAATTTATCTATACCCAGCTTTAGAGTGCAAAATCAAGATATATATATACAGTATATAATGCAGTCTGTCAATAAGATTGAAGTGTACAGTAAGTTCACCTTTTCAGAAAGAATAAAAAGGTGAACTAACACCGTACACCCTCCCCACCCCACCGGTCCCCGCTGTACTTACCTCCATTAGTGATGAGCTGTCAGTGTCCATGCAGCCAGTGGTCCAGGGATTTGAAATCTGCAGGGCTTCTGAGAAGGATCAGAGCAATGATCCATGTCAGCGTTGATCAATCAGAATCGCTCGGATCCATCCCAGAAGTGCTGCAGAATGAAGAAGAGCAGAAATATCAAATCTCCAGACTCCTGCAGTGGCTGCGTGGGCACTGACAGCCCACTTTAAAGGCCCAATTACATTTGTACGGTGCGTCAATGCACATGTACCGACCATACTTTTTTTTCAGCGCAGTGCATAGCAATCCACCATCTTGCACCCTGTGGCGGCCAACAGAACTCACATTTCAATAAAGGTCATGCAAAAAAAAAAAAAAACTGAACAGTGATCGATGCACTATCGGCACTGCAGTTTTTCAGTCGGATCACACCGCCCACCAGCCGCTGCATTGTAATGCTGCAGCTGGTGTAAATGGACCCTTACAGGGGTTGGGGGGAACTATACAACACTGCATTCATTGGATGTAAACTGTTTTGTAAAAAAAAAATAACTAAAAAGTATTAGCTGTTGTGTATTAATTTGTTACTTACTGTACATAAAGTGATTTCAAGATGTAATGTTGTAATGTCTATCTATGGCTTCCCTGCTTACAGGGTGATTTTATTACAAAAAAGAACAGCATTAGCAGCACCCTATTACAGGAAGTGGATAACGAATCTCTTGGCAGGATCAACAGGTAATAAAAACAATGTTACAGGATGACTCGAGAAAAAGAAAACGTATGTGTTAATGCTACTCACAGACTATATATACTGTATGTATGTGTGTGTGTGTATGTGTATATATATATATATATATACACACACACACACACGGTATATACAGTATACATGTGTATATATATATATATATATACATACCACACACACGATAGGGAAAATAATTATTTGTTCCCCTGCAGAGATTGTAAGTTTGCCCACTTACAAAGAAATGAAAAGTCGGCTCTATCATTTTTATCACGGGTGTTTTTTAAATGATAGAGACAGAATATCAAACGACAATCCAGAAGAAACACACCATACAAGTGTAGCGCACACCCTCTCCCGACTCCCCTCTATTAAAGTTTTCCAACTCGCACTGTCTCTGGTCTAGGGGTATGATAGGGGAGGGAGAGGGGTGAGCTACGCCAGGCTTCCACTACAGTTGTATATGTGGTCTCAGCAATGTCTCTTGTTACCTTCGGGTCTGTGCTGTGCATCGGATCCTCCCTCCAAGAGTCTCCTTTAAACCTCGTCTGCCAGAAATTGAGCCACACACCGTTAAAGTCCAACACTCCTTTATTTAGAACATAACATGGACTCCCTTGGCTATAGAACAGAAAAGGAGGTGTGTGTACGAATAGGCCCAGACACAAGTTCTATCATCCACTCTCCTCCCTGAGAGTGGGTTATGGTCTCCGCACGAGGGAAATTCTCCTTCCGGACGGTCTCCGACAAGAGACTCACCCGTCACCGGCAGTATGCTGCACCGGGTCTTCAGATGAGGAGCTCTTCCCGGTCCATTACGCCCACCTCGGATTCAGGCATCCATCCCCGGAGTGCCTTAGGATCCTTCCCTCGCGGAACTCAGTGTTGGACACTGAGCTCCGGACCGCCGTCCGAGTACCTCACCTCAGGCTAAAGGTGCCTGAGGTGGAACATGATCTCCGGTGGTCCTCTAGGCCTAAGCCACCTAGAGGACGAACGCGAACCACCCCCTGCAAACTGAAGGTGCCTGGGACGAAGACCCCGTGACCAAGATGGCCGACCCCTTTATACCCTCTCCCAGCAAGCATGGCGGGTTCCCCTCCCCACCATACCGCTGCCGAGAGAGGCCAAAAAGGAGACTCAGCACACAGCGATATCCGTCCCTCAGCCCATGGTGACAGCGCCACCCAGTGGACCGCCGGAATATACCACCGGTGTCACCGATAGATTCAAAATTTACCCCGGGAAAGTAAGTACCCGCTACACAAGTGTTATCAGTTGAGTTGCAGTTCAGTGAGTAAAATAAGTATTTGTTCCCCAAGAAAAACATAACATAGTACTTGGTGGAGAAACCCTTGCTGGCAAGCACAGGGGTAAGACGTTCCTTGTAGTTGGTGACCAGGTTTGCACACATCTCAGGAGGGATTTTGGTCCACTCTTCTTTACAGATCTTCTCTAAATCTTTAAAGAGGAAGTAAACCCTCTTTAAAAAAAAAAAAAAACTCTGCAAGAGAAAAGCATAATGAGCTAGTATGCATAGCATACTAGCTCATTATGAATGACTTACCTGAGATAGAAGCCCCCGAAGCGCTCCTCGTTCACCTCCGCTGCCGCCGCCATCTTGCCTTCGAGTCCCTTCCGTGTATCGCTGCTGTGACTGGCCGGAGCGGCGATGATATCACTCCCGCGCATGCACGCGGGACCGGAATAATCCCGGCATGTCCCATTCATAAAACCGGGACGCGCATGCGCCGTAGACATCAGTGCAGTGTTTTCTGCAAATATCTCCTTAACCGTGTAGGTTAAGGAGATATTTCTTGCACCTACAGGTAAGCCTTAATCTAGGCTTACCTGTAGGTGCAAGTTGTCAGAGTGGGTTTACAACCACTTTAAGGTTTCTTGGCTGTCGCATTGCAACTCGAAGTTTCAGTTTCCTCCATACATTTTCTATAGGATTAAGATCTGGAGTCTGGCTAGGCCACTCCAGGACTTTAAGGTGCTTCTTCTTGAGCCACATCTTTGTTGCCTTGGCGGTATGTTATGGGTTATTGTCATTCTGGAAGACCCATCCATGTCCCATCTTCAGTGCTCTGGCTGAGAGAAGAAGGTTCTCATCCAAGCTTTTACAATACATGGCCCTGTCTATTGGTCCAATAATGCGCCAAAAACGGCCTGTACTTTTTAGCAGAGAAATGGTGCCAAAGTATAATGTTTCCACCTCTGTGCTTGACTGTAGAGATGGTGTTCTTAAGGTCATCGTCAGCATTTTTCTTCCTCCAATGACGAGTCGAGTTAATGCCAAAGAGCTAAATTTTGGTCTCATCTGACCACAGCACATCCTCCCAATCCTTCTCTGAATCATTTGGATGTTCATTTGCAAACTTCAGACAGGCCTGTACATGTGTCTTCTTGAGAAGGGGGACCTTGCGGGTGCTGCAGGATTTCAATCCATGGTGGCGTATTGTGTTACCAATGATTTGTTTGGCGACTGCCTTGAGAACATTCACAAGCTCCTCCTGTGTATTTCTGGGCTGATACCTCACTTTTCTCATGACCATCCTCACCCCACGAGGCCAAATCTTGCACGGAGCCCCAGACCGAGGGCGATTGATGGTTATTTTGTATTTTTTCCATTTATGAATAATCGCTCCAACAGTTGTCTCCTCCTCACCAAGCTTCTTGCTGATGGTCTTGTAGCCCATTCCAGTCTTGTGCAGGTCTGCAATCTTGTCCCTGATGTCCTTTGACAGCTCTTTGGTTTTGCCCATGATGGGGAGGTTTGAATGGAAGAAAGAGATTCTGTGGACCGGTGTCTTTTATACACATAACGAGTTCTCGTTAGGAGAACCTTCTTATATTGACAGCACTAATCTGTGTACCACATGAGCACCTACTGTAGCCAGTCTGTGGGAGTCAGAATTAGGCCCCTTTCACACGGGCTACCCGATCAGGTCCGCCTGTCAGTTTTTTAGGCGGACCTGATCAGACCCTCCATTCATCCCTATGGAGCAGCGGATGTCAGTGGTGACATGTCCATTGACAATCCGCTGCTATACGATCTGATTCTGTCCTCCAAATCCAGACGGGTGGTGGTCCTATTTTCCATCCATCTGGCAGGTTGGATAAAAATAGACAGGCGGTCCATTTTCATCTGATTTTCCCATAAAGGAGAGCGGGACCCTGACAGGTCCGTCTCTGCATAGTGAGCAGAGACGGACCTGTCATCCGCCTGCTCAGCGGGGATCAGCGGAGAAATCCCTGCTGAGCAAGCGGAGTCCGTCAAACGGTTCCGCCTCATAAGAAAGGGGCCTTATTGTTGGTTAGTAGGGGATCAAATACTTATTTTACTCACTGCAACTCAATTTATAACATTTGTATCATGTGCTTTTTTCTAGATTTCTGGTTGATATTCTGTCTCTATGATTTAAAATACACCTATGAAAACAATTATAGACCCTTCATTTCTCTGTAAGTGGGCAAACTTACAAAATCGGCAGGGGATCAAATAATTATTTTCCACATTGTATGTGTGTGTATGTATGTATGTGTATATATATATATATATATATATATATATATATATATATATATATATACACCCCTCACATTTTTGTAAATATTTTATTATATCTTTTCATGTGACAACACTGAAGAAATGACACTTTGGTACAATGTAAAGTAGTGAGTGTACAGCTTGTATAACAGTGTAAATTTCCTGTCCCCTCAAAATAACTCAACACACAGCCATTAATGTCTAAACCGCTGGCAACAAAAGTGAGTACACCCCTAAGTGAAAATGTCCAAATTGGGCCCAAAGTGTCAATATTTTGTGTGGCCACCATTATTTTCCAGCACTGCCTTAACCCTCTTGGGCATGGAGTTCACTGGAGCTTCACAGGTTGCCACTGGAGTCCTCTTCCCCTCCTCCATGATGACATCACGGAGCTGGTGGATGTTAGAGACCTTGCGCTCCTCCACCTTCTGTTTGAGGATGTCCCACAGATGATCAATAGGGTTTAGGTCTGGAGACATGCTTGGCCAGTCCATCGCCTTTACCCTCAGCTTCTTTAGCAAGGCAGTGGTCATCTTGGAGGTGTGTTTGGGGTCGTTATCATGTTGGAATACTGCCCTGCGGCCCAGTCTCTGAAGGGAGGGGGATCATGCTCTTCAGTATGTCACAGTACATGTTGGCATTCATGGTTCCCTCAAGGAACTGTAGCTCCCCAGTGCTGGCAGCACTCATGCAGCCCCCGACCATGACACTCCCACCACCATGCTTGACTGTAGGCAAGACACACTTATCTTTGTATTCCTCACCTGATTGCCGCCACACACACTTGACACCATCTGAACCAAATAAGTTTATCTTGGTCTCATCAGACCACAGGACATGGTTCCAGTAATCCATGTCCTTAGTCAGCTTGTCTTCAGCAAACTGTTTGCGGGCTTTATTGTGCATCATCTTTAGAAGAGGCTTCCTTCTGGGACGACAGCCATGCAGACCAATTTGATGCAGTGTGCGGCTTATGGTCTGAGCACTGACAGGCTGACCTACCACCCCTTCAACCTCTGCAGCAATGCTGGCAGCACTCATACATCTATTTCCCAAAGACAACCTCTGGATATGACGCTGAGCACGTGCACTCAACTTTTTTGGTCGACTATGGCGAGGCCTGTTCTGAGTGAAATCTGGCCTGTTAAACCTCTGTATGGTCTTGGCCACATTGCGGCAGCTCTGTTTCAGGGTCTTTGCAATCTTCTTATAGTCTAGGCCATCTTTATGTAGAGCAATAATTATTTTTTTCAGATCCTCAGGGAGTTCTTTGCCATGAAGTGCCATGTTGAACTTCCAGTGACCAGTATGAGAGAGTGAGAGTGATAACACCAAATTTAACCCACCTGCTCCCCATTCACACCTGAGATCTTGTAACACTAACGAGTCACATGACACCGGTAAGGGAAAATGGCTAATTGGGCCCAATTTGGACATTATCACTTAGGGGTGTACTCACTTTTCTTGCCAGCGGTTTAGACATTAATGGCTGTGTTGAGTTATTTTGAGGGGACAGCAAATTTGCACTGTTATACAAGCTGTACACTCACTACTTTACATCGTAGCAAAGTGTCATTTCTTCAGTGTTGTCACATGAAAATATATAATAAAATATTTACAAAAATGTGAGGGGTGTGCTTACTTTTGTGAGATACTGTACATATATATATGTGTTTTTGTGTGTGTGCATATATATATTTATCACTCTTAGCCATATAGTAGTACACAATGCAGCTGATTCATGGAAACTTGATGATAGACATTAAGCATACGATTGGAGATAGAATGCTTAGTCAAGATTCATGCATAATTTTTGAGTAACAAAAAGCAAAACCTGACACTAGTCATGATTTTGAACCAGCTTTTCTGAATTGGCAGCAGTGGGCACTATCCTGTGGCAGAGGAAGGTCTGTTCTCTGTGGGGACAGTGAAGATTCTTCATGAACAGGAGGCTCTGTTCCTGCACAGAATTGTGTGTTTCTAATGGTGAATATTTTACATTAGCATTACGGGACTAACAGCCAACCTGCGACAGAGGAGCACGATGACCCGATTCCTTGCATGGATCTCGCTATGAAAAGTAAAACGTAACTCCCAGAAAATGCGAACACTGTAGAAAGAGAAAATATTTGTATAAACAATAATGTAATGTAAAAAACAGCTCCATGTTTAGGTTGTATCTTTAAACCAGTAACTCCAGTTGTACTACTGGATAAATGTTTATGTATTTGGACTGTATCTGGGCTCTAAACCAGCGGCTCTGGGTGGACAGTTGGAGAAATGGTTCTATATTTGGGATGTATCTGATCTATAAACAAGAGGCCCTAGAGTCTAGATCAATGGTCTCCAAACTGCAGCCCTGGGGCCAGATCCGGACCTTTGTTTGTTTTGCCTTTATCTGGCCCTTGAGGCATTTTTCCTTCCACTAACACTAAGGCCGTGTACACACGACTGTTTTTCTCAGCAAAAAACGACAAGAAAACTGCTGGGAGAGCTTTCTTGCCGAGAAAACCGGCTGTGTGTACGCGGGTTTCAGTTTTCTCATCAAGAAAACTGCCCAGATTCCTAGACGAGAAAAAAAAACGACCTGCGGTCTTTTTTCTCATCGAGAATCTCGTCGGCCTGTTTCTCGACGAGAAACCCGAGCGTGTGTACACTTACCTGTCGCCGTGGAAACCCGCGCATGCTCGAAATGACTTTGACGCATGCGCGGTAGCTTCCTAGGCATAGGGTGTAGCAAGATGGCGGCGACGGCGGCATCGAATGTGACGAGCGCACGCTTGTCGTAGTCGATGACGTCACCACGTTCGTGCCATTCAAAAGAACGGTGGTTCTTTTGAATCGTACGTGTGTACACTCGGCCGGGACAAGTTTCTTGTCAAGATTCTCGTCAGGAAAAACTATGTTTTTTTTCCTGACGAGAATCTCGGCCGTGTGTACAGGGCTTTACAGTAAGGCAAAACTCCTGCCACTGACACCAACAATGGGGCACTATTCCTTCTTCCTCCCAAAGAAACCAACTATTTCTCCCCCTAATACCAAAGATCTGGAATTTTGTACTCCCTCTAGGCACAATACCCCCTAAAGCAGGGGTCTCCAAACTTTCTAAACAAAGGGCCAGCTTACTGTCCTTCAGACTTTAGGAGGGCCGGACTAGGGCCATTTGGGAGTAGAAAATGTTGAGTGGGAGTAAACAATACCATTCCTTTGGTGTCAGTGGGAGGACTAGTGCCCCATTGTTGGTGTCAATAGAAGGAATTGTACCCTTTTGATAGTGTAAGTTGGATGAATAGTGCCCCATTGGTGGTTTCAGCAATAAAAATGATTCACCATTGTTGGTGTCAGTGGATAGAATAGTGCCCCAAGGGCTGGATAAAGGCAAGAAAAGGGCCGCATTCGGCCCCAGGGCCGCAGTTTGGAGACCCCTGCCCTAAAGTCTGAAGGACAGTAAACTGGCCCTTTCTTTATAAAGTTTGGAGACCCCTGGTCTAGATGGAAGGTTGGATAAATGGCTGTATATTAAGGTTATATCTGGGCTATAAACAAGTGGCTCTAGGTGTACAGTTGGATAAATGGTTCTATATATTCAGGTTGTGCCTGGGCTATAAACAAGTGGCTCTAGGTGTATGGTGTGATAAGTGGCTCTCTGTTTAGACCTTTTTTGGGCAATAAACCAGAGCTGGAGTACATGACCTGTTAGCATCAGAAGGGATCTATTAAATTCTATTTGGGAGTCATACAGAAGACACAATAGATGTTGCAATGTATCTTCTGCTGATGTCCAGTAACAATGTGATATGACCTAGATGAAGGCAATGTCGGCTGCAATATTCCTGCAGCATTGCCCTGTTATGGGTATCAGATTTGTTGTTCTGGGAGGAGATGGCAAGCAGAGCAATACTTACTGATCGTTGAGAGGAACATGATGCAGAAACCGGCAAACATGGGTATCTGGTAACCAATCCTGCCAATACAACACACAGTATGGTGAGTGCAATTTCCTGCCCTAACTTGATAAAGGTGCAAGCTCTGGAGCTGTCAGCCCAATCCTTCACTAAGTGAACGATGAGGATTACCATTAGACATGTGCAATTCGTTTAGTTCCGAATTCGTTTTTTGAACAAATTTTGACAAATTTGTTAATCCTGATATTTCCGAATTTTCGGATTTCCGAAATTTCGAATTTTAAAATTTTAAAATTTCCGAAATTTGAAATTTCGAATTTATGAATTTTCGGAATTTCGAAAATTCCTAATTTAGAAAATTCGGAAATTTAAAAATTCGGAAATTTGAAAATTGAAAATCGGAGATTAGAAAATCAGAAATTTTAGAGAAAGTTTGGAAATTCTAAAATCGGAAAATTTGGATTTTCCGAATTTTCAAATTTCCGAAATTCCGAATTTCCGGAATTCCGAATTTCCAAATTTCCGAATTCCTGTGTTAATTTTGGCAGCAAATTTCAATTTAGCTTTAGTCTTATGCCGCGTACACACGACCGTTTTTCATGACGAGAAAAATTTCATTTTTTAAATTGGTCATTAAAAACGATCGTGTGTGGGCTCCAGAGCATTTTTCTCGACGAGAAAAATGGGCAATTAAAAATTTAGAACATGCACTATTTTTTCTTGTCGTTTTTCACGTCGTCGTTTTGCTCGTCGTGAAAAACGCCTGTGTGTAGGCTTTAATGACGGGGAAGAAAAACGCACATGCTCAGAAGCAAGTTATGAGACTGGAGCGCTCGTTCTGGTAAAACTAGCGTTCGTAATGGAGATAGCACATTCGTCACGCTGTAATGGACTGAAGAGCACGAGGCTGAAAAGCGCGAATCGTCTCTCACCAAACTTTTACTAACACGCGGTAACACAAAATCAGCAAAAGCAGCCCAAAGCGTGGCGCCATCCGAATGGAACTTCCCCTTTATAGTGCCGTCATACGTCTTGTACGTCACCGCACTTTGCTCAAGTATTTTTTTAAGCGATAGTGTGTAGGCAAGGCAGGCTTGAGAAGAATCACGTCGAGAAAAACGTTGTTTTTTTCAATGACATTAAAAACAGCCGTAAGTCTTGGGACTAAAATGGCATTTTAGTTTTTGTCCCATTTTAGTCTTCTGCAATTGTTTTAGTTTTAGTCGTATTTAGTCGACTAAATCTCCTGTACATTTTAGTCGACTAAAACTAATTTTAGTCGCCTAAAATCTAATGGGTATAATTAAATTGTAAATGCATTATTTAACATTTCTCTACAACTTCCAAACTCATTATATACTGCTGGAGTGAAAAATCTAATAAATTATTGTTTATGGTATTGAGGTATGAACATGCACTACAGACCAGGGTTAATTTTGAAGTCAAATTTCAATTTAGTTTTAGTCTTAGTCTTTTGACTAAAATGCCATTTTAGTTTTAGTCATATTTTAGTAATCTCAGATGTTTTAGTTTTAGTCATATTTTAGTCGACTAAAATAGTATTCATTTAGTCGAATAAAATGTTTTAGTCGACGAAATTAACACTGCCGAATTCCGAAATTCCGAATTTTCGAATTTACGATAAATGCAAAAAAACTAATGTAACAAAAACTAACATTTTTCGTCACATGTCTAATTACCATGTGATGTTGAGTTTATCTCTATATTTTTATTCCAGCCTATTAATATAGAAGTAGAGAAGTCAGGGATTAGGCCCAAGAGCCTGCCATGGCCATTCCTTATCTCCACCCTGACAGCAGCTTTCCCTTCTAATGTTCTTACAAAGAAAACACATTTTGCTATATATAGATAAATGCACATTTTCCTGAGTTTCCTATGATCAGTTTTCTGCTCTGTATGACCCCTTGACAAGCAGAAAAGAAAACTGATGGGCTCAGAACAGTTTAATCCTTCCATATCTGTAAACAATGGTTGACCACACGCTGACAGATACACTATATGGCCAAATATTTGTATACCCCTGACCATCACACCAAATCCATGAATATGGAATTGCTCCCACCTTTGTGGACATAACAGCCTCCACTTTTCTAGGGAGGCTTTCCACAAAATCTTGGAGGATGTCTATGGGAACTTGTGCCCATTGGTGAGGTCAGATACTAATGTTGGATGAGAATACGTGGCTCGCAGTAATGCTGCGTACACACGATCGGAATTTCCGACAACAAATGTTCGATGTGAGCTTTTGGTCGGATATTCCGACCGTGTGTATGCTCCATCGGACATTAGCTGTCGGAGTTTCCGACAACAAATGTTTGAGAGCTGGTTCTCAATTTTTCCGACAACAAATTCCGATCGTGTGTATCCAATTCCGACGCACAAAAATTCTACGCATACTCGGAATCAATACGACGCATGCTCCGAATCATTGTACTTCATTTTTCTTGGCTCGTCGTAGTGTTGTACGTCACCGCGTTCTTGATGTTCGGAATTTCCGAGCAACATTTGTGTGACCGTGTGTATGCAAGACAAGTTTGAGCCAACATCCGTCGGAAAAAAACCACGGTTTTGTTGTCGGAAATTCCGATCGTGTGTACGCGGCATAAGCGTTCCGATTCAACCCAAACCTATCAATAAGGTTGATGTCAGAGCTCCAAACATCAAACTGGTCAGGCCATGTCTTTATGAAGCTGGCTTTGTGCACAGGGACACAGTCATGTTGGAAGAGAACAGGACCTTTCCCAATACTTTGGCCATATAGTGTATTCCATTCAGTATATCTCCCAGGATTTTTGTGCTTAGAGATGTTTTTCTACAGAACTCAAACTCTGTACGTGGCCCAATGTAATACTCATTGGACTCCAAGGGCAGGGCCGCCATCAGGGGTGTACAGGCAGTACGCCTGTAAGGGGCCCGGAGATCCCCAGGGGCCCGGATGGCAATCCCCCTTTTTTTTTTTTGTAAGGGGTCCAGAGGTCCCCAGAGGCCCGGAGGTCCCCAGGGCCCCGAATGGCAACCCCCCTTTTTCAGCATCAAAAGCCCCCCCGCTTCTCAATTCGTGGCACCCCCCCCCCCGCTTCTACATTTGCGGCAGCCCCCCCCCGATTCTCCTCTGCTCCACGGGGCCCAAGCCTGAAGCTGTGTAAGGGGCCCCAAAATTCCTGATGGCGGCCCTGTCCAAGGGTGGTGAACAACAGAGCCACCAATCAAAATGAAGACTGTGATAGTTGGAGCTTGAGAGATAGATTGGTAAAAGGCATGGCAAACTGTCTTTCCATTAGGCACATTGATAAATGAGGGCCTCTCAGTCCTGTTTGTTGAACGTGACGCTGTGCAGGGTTATGCTCCTGTCATACCTGTTGGTCAGAGGCCCAATGAAGGGATTGGTCAGCAGCTGGACGGTGGCTTTCGATGCAAACAATAAACCCACTTTGACATTTTCATTGAGTAAGTTTGAGTCAGCCTTGGGGCAGTCATATGTTGGCACAGCACTGGGGAGTGCAGGTGGTTGTGTGGCTTCCTTGACTTGGAGCAGTGACTCGGTCGTGGCATTTGCGATGAACAGGGTGCTGTTGTCATAGTAGGAGAAGATGGTCTGGAAGCTGCTGGGTGCGGAGAGTCTACCTGGCCCCTCTTCGTGGACACTGCTGTTAGATTCATGCATCATGGTGTACAAGTAGCTGGGAATGATGGGAACTGTAAACAGAAATATCAGAGAGGCATTAATTTGAGATAAATACCTACTAAACGATCTCACTAAGGCGTGTTTGAGAGTTCAGAGCCTGCAGAGTTTAACCAGGCAACATGATAATGTCATGTGACCATCCCAGGGCCAATGTAGAGAGAGCTGTCAGTGTCATGTGACCTTTCAGAGTCTATAGAGTGAGTACTGGCAGCATGATGCTTCCATGTGTTCTTTCAGAGCCAATGTGGTAAAAGCTGGCAGTGTCGTGTGACTTATTGTTCCTAATGCCTAGTTCACACGATGAGAAAATTGGACGAAAAGTACCGCTTTCGGAGCAATCGTCCAATAATCTATTAGTACACAGCTTTCGAGAGCTGATTATGACAGATCATGTGAAAATATCCAAAGGGACACGGTCATTCTGCGGGACTAGGGTTGCCACCTTTTCTTCAAGTCAAACCCGAACACTTTAGCGGGACACTGCAAGTTTATTTTGTTATATAGTATAAAATATACATATATGTAATTAAATAACATTTCTAATCATATTACGTTAATCACAAGAATCCTCCTTTACATCAGAGTCCACAGAGTTCCCCTTTTACATATGAATCCACAGAGTTCCCTTATTACATCTGAACTCGCAGAGCTCCCTCTGGGGGACTCTGCAGACTCTGATGTAACGGAGAACTCTGGGGACTCTAACATAAGGGATGCTCTGGAAATCCTGATTTAAGGGGGAACACTGAGAACTCTGATGTAAGGGGTGCTCTGAGAACCCTGATTTGCTTTAGTGTACCCACTCAGAGGCAGGAGAGAGAAGGGGGGAGACTTCAATCACAGACAGGGATGGATGGTGAGCTCACTCACCCCTTAGCAGTCAGCACCTCTCATCCAGATGTATCTGAGGCTGCTGTACTTCAAATTTGCAGCCCCCACTTTCCTTTTCTGAGGCACAGCGCCATGGATGGGAGTGCGGGCATACACAGAGGGGTAGGGGCGGGTGGAAGAGGAGTAGGTCGAGCCCTCTCTCCTCTCCCTTCTGTGTGTGTGGGGGAGGGACTGTTAGCGTGGCTTTGGGGAGTGTGAAAGAGTATAACATACACTCTTAGCTTAGACAACTGCAGCCAGCAACCCTGCTGGGAAGCCATAGTCCGGTCTGAATAATGTATCTAGCTTTCAGACGGTCTGAAACCTGGACACGATTCCAAACCCAGAACTGTCCGGGTAAATCCCGGACAGGTGGCAACCCTATGTGGGACAAGCATGAAAAATTTTCTCGTACGATACCTGAACAAACGATTGCCATGTAATTAGTATGATATTTGTATAAAGAAAAAAAAAAGTGTGTGACCAAGACCACGCAAGCTCGGAAATGAATGAATAAATTACAATAAAATAAAGTACATCACCCCCGAATTTGCATTCTGTCATACGAGAATTTTCGTAAGTTTAGTAACCTATTGGTTTTCGATATGAGACTAGCATGCAAAAAAAAAAAAAAAAGGACGATCATTTTTCCAATATTCTTATCGTGCGTACGAGGCTTAAAGAGGAAGTACTGGCAGTATGATGTGATTGTGACCCCCCAAATCCTATTGTGGGGGGGAAACTGGCAAGATCGCTCACAGCCAATGTAGTGAAATTTGGTTTTAACTATTTTATTTTTTTACATAAATTTTATTATATTCTTGAAAATTTGTATAAGCAAAAAGTTATCCTACAGAATGTGTTAAACAACATTTATAATGAATGAATGGTAAATACAAAATGTGCGGTTCATCTGATAATAATCATTTGAATTATTAACGTAATAGTTATTGTTAAGCATGGATGAACAGCGGAACCGTTTTACAGTTTAACATTTTAACAATTCTATATTTCTTGCCAAATACCCATTCTAATGGAGTAATTAAGAGTATAATAAAACAGGATAAAAATCTAAAAATAAAGAAAATATATAAATAAAGAAGGAAGAAAAAGTAATGACTGAAACTGTTGTACATGTGTGTAAGAAAAAATCTTTTCAGTCCAGAAGCGATGTGGAGCGATGGAATATGTTCCAAAGAGATTTGCAGAGGGTCAAAGAGGAAGTAAACCCATTTAAAAAAAAAAAACCCTGCAAGAGAAAGGCATAATGAGCTAGTATGCATAGCATACTAGCTCATTATGAATGACTTACCTGAGATCGAAGCCCCCGCAGCGGTCCTCGGTCACCTCTGCCACCTCTGCCGCCGCCATCTTGCCTCGATGTCCCATCACTGCTGTCAGTGTATCGCCGCTCCGGCGCTGTGATTGGCCAGAGCCGCGATGACGTCACACGCATGCGTGCTCGTCATCGGTGCTGTGTTTTACATGGTTAAGGAGATATTTCATGCACCTACAGGTAAGCCTTAAGCCCTGTACACACGATCGGTTTTACAGATGAAAACAGTCCGATGGACTTTTTTCATCGGACAAACTGATCGTGTATGGGCCCCATCGGTCTTTTTTCCATCGGTTTTAAAAAATAGAACATGTTTTAAATTTTTCCGATGGATCAAAAACCGATAGCAAATTCCGATCGTCTATGGGCAAGTCCATCGGATAAAAAACCCACGCATGCTCAGAATCAAGTCGACGCATGCTCAGAAGCAGTGCTGGGACAAGGCCATTTGGTGCCCAGGGCGAATATGGAAAACTGCGCCCCCCCCCCCCATTTTGGGGAAATTCGCTCTAATTTAATGTTGCTTTCCCATGGCCAGAAGTGAGAGAGATTTCTGCAGCAAGACACCGACAGCAAAAAAAATAACCTGATAGGGATTTTAATTCCTCCCTATTCTATGTCAAATCTAAATTAAAAAAAATTAACATTATATATTGTACATTTTAATTGAAGTATATTGTATATATCTGAGAGCCTGCTTCTTACCTTTGATTAGCTTTCCTTTGATACTAGGGTTTATTTTAAATTTGGCTGAAATAAAATCTTTTTAAAAACTGTGAGGTCACATTGTTGGATCATATCCAACATCCTGTTAATTTATCAGTAACGCAAAAACATATTTTTTTTATCTGCTGTTTTTTCTTAATACAGTGGTCATTAACCTCACCCCAGCAGCCTCCTCCCCTCCCCCAATCTAGTAATGTATTAATCTCCTCTAAGTTATGCTTACTTTACTTCAGTCTGTACTCAGCACTTTGTCTGCTAGCTTCCAGCTAGAGCCAGGCTCCTCGAGTCCTCGGCTCCTATAGCTCACAGCGCCGACACAGCTCCCTGCGCTCCTCTGAGCCTCCGAGTGACGTCACGCCGCTGGCAGGGACTACGAGACTCCTCCGTAGGGGGAGCGGGAGTAAACAGTGAAGCTGACAGGGCAGGGAGGGAGGTGACGGATTCAGGAGCGTACTCGTGACTCGGCACACACAATTTGTACAGTGCCGCTGCCCGCTGGCTATGACACAGGTGTACACGCTGGCGGCCGTGGCAGAACTTCACCTGCGCCCCCCCCCTCCTATATCAAATGGTACCGCCCAGGGCACTCGCCCCTCCCGCCCACCCCTTGTACCGGCCCTGCTCAGAAGCATTGAACTTCATTTTTCTCGGCTCATTGGAGTGTTTTACTTCACCGCGTTTGGAATGGTCAGTTTTTTGACTGATGGTGTGTGGGCAAGACTAATGGAAGTCAGCTTCATCGGATTTCCGATGGACAAAACCATCGGATCAGAATCCATAGGATATCCGATCGTGTGTACAAGGCTTTAATCTAGGCTTACCTGTAGGTGCATGTTGTCAAAGTGGGTTTACAACCACTTTAAGGGCATGCTCTAAATTTATCTCATCTCCAACCTGCCCAGTGAATTAGAAAGAAAGGCTTTATTATATTTGGTTTTAATTTTTTTTTTTTTTTTTAACTGAAGATGAATTTAACCCCAATTCCCCTTCCAATTTTTTTTTCTCTGCCACTTTCACAAAAATGGCTTTACCTTTCATTCTATTCACTTTTTTTAGTATTTAAAAAAAAAAAAAAAACGAGCGGACAGTCAGTGTCAATGTTTTTTTAATTAATTTTTTTTATTATTTTTACAATTTTACTTTTAAATATTTATTTATTACAATGTTTCCTTTTTTTTATTTATTTTTATTCAACCCTGTTGGGGGGGGGGTGGCTTTGGTGAGATGTCAGGGGTCTAAATCACTGACTCTGTCCATTCAGAAAAGGAAGGAACCAGTAAATAACATATTTACCTGCTCCTTCCTCCGCTCCCAATCCTGAAAGATCTGGGGGGTGGAGGGGGGTGGAGGGGGGGGGACCAGAGGAGCACACAGAGGGGGACAGAAGGAGGACAGTGGGGGAGGGGTTGGGGGGCACAGGGGGGTGGTTGGGGGTGATCGAAGGAGCACACAGAGGGGGGCGGGAGGAGAACAAGGGGGACTGGAGGAGCACAGAGGAGGACACAGAGGGGAGCTGGAGGAGGATACAGGGGACACTCAGGAACGATCGGTTTAGCGGTGGGCGAAGTTATAATCTCTGATCTCCCTGTGTGGCTTTTAATAAAGCAGCTGAAGGCCGCAGAGGGGAGAGGAGGAGAAGTGGCTACCAGCTGCTTTATTGAAAGTAACACAGGGAAATCGGTGATCATAACTTCCCCCACCGCCGCGCTGATCATACCTGAGTGTCCAAGTATTGGACTAGGCAGTACAAGTACTACTGCAAATGCTAGGTATCGGTATCGTACTAGTATCGGTGCAACCCTAATATATATATATATATATATATATATATACTGATATACTGTATGTATATATACTGTGTGTGTGTGTGTGTGTATATATATATATATATATATGTGTAGCGGGGTGTTCCCCTTTAATGCAGAGAGACAAGAAGTTCCAGGTGAGAGGTGAGTCGGGAGGAAGTAAAGAGACATTATGGAAGTGAAAGCAGAGGAGAGAGAGACTACATCTCCCAGTACATCTTGCAGCACCCAGGGTGCATTGCTCCAGAACAGAGACTGCTGGGGCAGACTTTATAAAGGGGAGGCGGAGTTTTGGTCGGCCTCTTTGGACACCCCTCTCCTAGCAAGAGGATCTCTGTGCTGAACTGCTGTGTGCACAAGGCCTGAAGCCTGGGCCGTGTGCTCCTTTCCAAAGAGCCCTCTGCCAGCCTAGCAGAGCCTTAGAGACATCTAATCCTCCTTGCTGCAGTACACCAGAAGGATTGAAGACTTGGATGTCGGTGGATTCCTGTTCCTAGACGAATCGATGGAGGAAAGGGACTTGGACTTGTCCAGGTGGTGAGAGCTGTTTAAAGACAGATACTTTATCTTTACTATTCGTTGGGATTACAAAGTTGTTCTTCAAGTGCACCACCGAGAGATTGCTAGCGAATATTGCTTCACTGAACTTCCATTTAGATCAGTCAGGCCTGACTGCATAGGTAGACATTGCTGGGTGTTAGTCTACCCATGAGGGGAAGTAGCTGTAAAAGGGCAGCGCTAGAGTTGCATAGCAATACTTTATTATTCTGATTACTCTGTTTATCTTTATTACTGTTTGTTGCAGGGATCTGCAACTTGTTATACTGTTGTTTATTACTTGCCCATTAGCCTCAGTAAAATATCTGGGTAAAGTACATTTGGTGTCAGTTCCGCTTACTTTAATAGGAGTTTTAAAGTATATTCTGTGTATGTTTGTTATAGGACTGCGTCACCAACAGTTGCGATCACGCGGTCCTATCTCTCTATCACCAGCTGTGCCACGGGAGGTTAGAGCTGATTGCCGGGGGTTGACAGCGGTGCACTGCAGGGCCCAAATCAATATCAGCGGCTCTCTTAACTGGGGGTAGCGCTACACGTGGGGGCTCGAGTCCGGGATCCTTGTACGTTGCACGCTGCAATCAAGCCGGTCAGAAGTACCAGCATGGACCCGCTGGCAATGTCACAGTGGTGCGCAGCGATTGGCGCCGATCCAACCGCGGCGGTAGTCATTGTACTCCC
Source organism: Rana muscosa (assembly GCA_029206835.1). NCBI lineage: Eukaryota > Metazoa > Chordata > Amphibia > Anura > Ranidae > Rana > Rana muscosa. The sequence continues at coordinate 259,022,331 of CM055123.1, read as the reverse complement.
GGGGGAAAGATGGAAGGAAGAGGAGATAAAACAGCTCGTATTGTTACTGTCTCCGAGCCACAAAGCATGGGTGATGGATTTTAGGCCAGATCCAGTGATCTCGTTTACATACGCACTGGTAGAATGGAAAAACGAAATCCCAGAGCATTTTAAAAGTCAGAGTATACAAGCCATAGATAATCAGATCTATCACTTGATACATACGCTGCCAGTGAAGGAAGAATGGTTTCAGACACCAAAGCCATCACCCCCACAATTATCTCCACCACTATCCCCTAAAGCAGAAAAGCTTAAGGAACTATTAAGCCCGGGATCACCGCTGGCCGCTATAGGGCCTGAATTGTTGAATGCTCTAGGAGACCTTGTAATTAAGTGCCAGAAAAGCAGTACGGTGCATGTGGAGGCCGGTTACCGGAAGCTTAGCACCTTCTCAGGGAAGCTCCCCGTCCCTGCGGGGGAGGAAGATTTTGACACTTGGGTGGAACAGGCATTGCAGGCAGTAGAAGCATGGGAGGTGCCTGAGGCACAGAAGAGACAGCGAGTCTTAGAAAGTCTGAAAGGTGCCGCGGCAGAAGCGGTGAGGAGCTTCCGGTTTGGAAATGAAAACTGTACAGCTCAAGATTGCCTGGCCATGCTGCAGGAAGAGTTTGGTCAGCTGGAGAAGGTGTCAGAGATGATTTATCAAATTGAACACACTCTCCAGCAGCCGAATGAGAAACTGTCAGAATATGTTAGAAGGCTGAACAGGCAGTTATGCAAGATTGTACTGAAGAAGGGAATGCTGCCCAAAGATGCAGATGAAGCACGCATGAAGCAGATCATGAGGGGAGCGCGGCGCTCAGACCCGGTCTGGCTGCACCTGAAAACCTCAGGAGGAGGAATGTCACTAACCTACTCTGATCTAATAAAAATTATTAGGGACGAAGAGGCGCTGCAGGAAGATCAGCAGGTGGCCAAGGCGAATGTCACACCTGTACCAGTGTTTGTCCATTCGGTCAAGAGCCCAGAAAGAGATGCGGAGGTTGACACTCTGAAATCGCAAATGGCCCAAGTGTTGGAGATGCTGACCTCTTTGATGGAGAAAGATCAGAGAAGACGAGAGAAACCGAGCCCAAGAAAGGAGTTGTTCCCGAACACCTCAGCACCGGCCTCCCTACAGGACCGAGAAGAGGTGATTTGCTATAACTGCGGAGGGAGTGGCCACTTTGCTAACGTATGCTCCAGCCCAAAGAAGAAGAGAACAGATAATTGCAAGCCGGCGGGAAACTCCAAAGGGCCCCGGTGAAGGAGTCAACCGGGTGCCCATCATCTTCAGTGCGCTCCAAACTAAAAAAAAAGGCCAAGAATGGAGGAGACAAAACTCCTAGGAGGAGGTATAGTACACCCCCACCAAGATGTACCCCAGAGGGAGGGGGCAAGACCCCTCAGTGGAAGTACAGCACCCCAAAGAAGGAACATCCACCTAAAAGGAACAATAACATCCCTCAGCGGGTTTGTGCCCCCATTGAGAGGGAGAAAGTCAATGCATGCCAGGCTCAGGAAAAATTAAAGTCCAAAAGGAGCAGGGCAAGGGTCGAAAGCCAAAAAAAAGAGGTGACCCCAGTCCGGCCATACCCAAAGGAACTGGTGGGCCCGTCTCCTACTGTGCCCATTCAAGTGGAAGGAGTCTATACTAAAGCTCTTTTGGACACCGGAGCACAGGTGACTTTACTATACCGGGACTTCTATGATAGGCACTTGAGTCATCTGCCTATCCAGAAGATAGAAGAGCTGGAGATATGTGGACTTGGAACCCAGAGTTTCCCTTATGATGGGTACCTGCCCATAAAGATGACTTTCGACCCATCCGTGGCTGGGAAGGCTGAAGTGTTTGACACCCTGGCAGTTGTGTGTCCCCGGCCGCCTGGAGCCAGCAAGATTTCCCTGATCATTGGGACAAACACGGATCTAGTCAGGAGACTCCTGACCCCTCTAGTGAAAGAGAGAAACCATTCAGCCACCAAAATCCATCCCATGCTAAAGACGGCCTACCAACGACTGGTCTTAGAGCAGAAGACCCCGGGAGAGGGGATAGGGAAGGTGTGGAGACTTGGCAGAGAAGGAGTAGTGCTACAGCCCGGAGAAGTAACCTGTCTTAGGGCCACTGTGAAGCTTTCGTGGGAACAACCTGGCCCCTTTGTCATGCTGGAATCAGACCCAAGGGAAGAGTCCTCAGGCCTGGAAGTGATACCAGAAGTGATTCCGTTCAAGGCTCTGAAGAAGGCCCATGGCAGAGTTCCGGTGAGTGTTAGGAACACTACGGGAGGACCCATGGAGATCCCTGCCAGAGTGTTGCTTGGTCAGGTGAGCCCTGCTGCCCCGGTCACTTGGTCCGAAGTCAAGGGGACGGGTGACGGAGGAGATGTTTGGGAGAAACTGTCCGTGGAAAACCCGAACCTACCCAGGGCTTGGAAAGAAAGAGCCAAGGCCCAGCTGACCAGGTGGGAGAAGATCTTTTCCGAAGATGAATTCGATGTGGGGTGTGCAAGAAGTGCCACCCATCGGATCCGCCTCCAAGAAGATAAGCCCTTCCGAGAGAGGGTCAGGCGGGTCCCCCTGGCAGATCTGGAGGATCTGAGGGAACAACTTGTAGAACTAAAGAAGACTGGTGTGATCCGGGAGTCTAGAAGTCCCTATGCCTCCCCAATCGTGGTGGTCAGAAAGAAGAATGGGTCGTTGAGGCTTTGTATCGATTACAGGACTCTCAACAGGAGAACCATCCCTGACCAATACACCACGCCAAGGATAGAAGATGCCCTACAAAGTTTGTCTGGAGCCAAATGGTTCAGTGTGATGGACCTCAAGAGTGGGTACTATCAAATCCCTATGCACCCAGAAGACAGGGAGAAGACAGCCTTCATAACCCCGGTGGGATTCTTCGAATTCAATAGGATGCCTCAGGGTCTGTCTGGAGCTCCTGCTACCTTTCAACGCCTTATGGAGAAGACTGTTGGAGACATGAATCTTATAGAAGTCCTTGTGTACTTGGACGATGTCATTGTCTTTGGAAGAACCTTGGAAGAACATGAAGCCAGGTTGGAGAAAGTATTGAGAAGACTCAGCGAAGAGGGACTTAAGCTTTCCCCCGAGAAGTGTCGGTTCTACCAGTCTTCTGTGAACTATCTGGGGCACATAGTGTCTGAAGAAGGGGTGGCCACAGATCCTGAGAAGTTGGAAGCAGTCACTTCCTGGCCACGACCCACCACAGTAACAGAGCTCAGATCCTTCCTGGGGTTCTGCTCCTATTATAGGAGGTTTGTGGAGGGGTTTGCTCGGATTGCCCGCCCGTTGAATGAATTGCTAAAGGCAGAAGGGGAAGAGGATGACTCAGGGCCCAGGAGGCCTGGTGAGTCAGTTCAAGATCAGTGGAACCCAAGGTGTGAAGAGGCCTTTCATGCTCTGAAGAGGAGCTTAACCACTGCCCCAGTCCTGGCCTACGCCGACCCTACCAGACCTTATGAATTACATGTGGATGCCAGCCATGAGGGTCTAGGTGGTGTACTCTACCAAGAACATGAAGGACAACTGCGACCAGTGGCCTATGTGAGCAGGAGCCTGACCCCCTCAGAAAAGAATTACCCCACTCATAAGCTGGAATTCCTGGCCCTCAAATGGGCGGTAGTAGACAAGCTAAAAGACTACTTGTATGGGGCAGAGTTTACTGTGAAGACAGACAACAACCCCCTGACCTACCTCTTCACCACCGCGAAACTAGATGCCACCGGACACAGGTGGTTGGCCGCATTGTCTGGATTCAACTTCAGTCTGAAGTACAGACCAGGAGCCGGAAATAGGGATGCAGATGCCCTGTCCCGGAGGTCTCATGCCACGACAAATGACTGGGAAGATTGGACCCAAGTGGCACCGGACGGGGTGCGGGCCCTTTGTCAAGGGGCTGAATTCCAAGCCAGAGGAGGCTCCAGAGCAGAAGAAATAGGGGTTACCATGGTAGGAGTCCCCAAACACTATTGTGGGGTAACTCAACTGGAGGAAGACAACCTACCGAGACTGTCCAAGAAGGAGTTGAGGTGTGACCAATTGGAAGACCCCATGGGGAGATTGGTCCTCGAAGCCCTGGAGAATCAGGATCCCAACAAATTCCTGCATCACCCCTCAAAGGAGGCTCGCCTGTTGAGGAAGGAATTGGACAGGCTACAGGTACATCAGGGAGTGGTCTACCGAAGGGGCCCCTCTGATGACTCAGAAGATAAGTGGCAGTTATTTCTTCCAGAGAAGCACCGAGAGACTGTACTAATTGCCCTGCATGACCATCATGGTCACCTAGGGGCAGAAAGGACCTTCCAGCTTGTCAGAAATCGGTTCTATTGGCCCTGCATGAGGGCAGAAGTAGAGGAGTATTGCCATTCCTGTGCACGATGCATTCAGAGAAAGACCCTACCCCATCAAGCTGCCCCAATGGGCCACTTACAGAGTCAAGGCCCAATGGATCTGGTATGCATTGACTTTCTCTGCCTCGAACCCGACCTGAGTGGATTGGGGAATGTTCTGGTAATAACCGACCATTTCACCCGCTATGCTCAAGCTTTCCCAACCAAAGACCAGAAGGCATCCACCGTGGCCAAGATACTTATGGAGAAGTATTTTGTCCATTACGGACTACCACAGAGACTCCACTCAGATCAAGGAAGGGACTTTGAGAGTCGGTTGATCCGAAGACTTTTGGATTCATTAGGAATAAAGAAGACCAGAACCACGCCTTACCACCCACAAGGAGATGCTCAGCCGGAGAGATTTAACCGGACCCTGCTCAACATGTTGGGAACCTTAGAAACAGAGAAGAAGCAACACTGGAGTCAGCACATATCAGCCCTAGTACATGCCTATAACTGTACCACAAGTGACGCCACTGGCTACTCCCCTTATCGACTTATGTTTGGGAGAGAAGCAAGGCTACCTGTGGACCTGGCCTTTGGCACTTCTATAGACAATACCTCAGCTACATCCCACAAGGGATACGTGGACAGACTTAGACGTAGCTTGCAGGTGGCCTATGAACAAGCCCAGGCGGCTTCGGATCAAAGGGGGGCCCGCAACAAGAGAAATTTTGATCTGAAGGTTCGAGTGCAAGATCTGCAGCCCGGGGACCGAGTACTGCTACGCAATCTGGGGGTCCCTGGAAAACACAAGCTTGCCGACAGGTGGAGATCTGAGCCCTATGTTGTCTGTAGGAAGTTGCCCGGTTTGCCTGTCTACAAACTAAAGCCAGAAGGAAAGGTGGGTCAACTGAAGATGTGGCATCGGAACCACCTGCTCCCACTTGCTGAGGCAGTCAGAATACCTCCTGTGAGAGACTCCCCTGAACCGGCCTCTATCCTGGATATTCCTAGGCCGAACACTCGGTCCCAGACCTCTCGAGCCAAAGATGGGGAGGCCTCCCAATTGAGTACAGAAGAAGGTGGAGAACTGGACTGGCTGTGGCCTCCCTCGACTCTGGGAACGTCCGCCATAGATCTCCCAAATGGAGGGGATACCCCAGATGCAACGCTGAATCCGGAGGCTACTGAATTCATACCCTTCAGTCCCTCAGCTGATTACTGGGAAGATGTTCCTGACACTTGCGCTGAGGAGGACTCTAGAGATTCCATACGTCAGTCGACTTCTGAATCAGAGGTTCCAGAACCAGCAATGTTACCTGAACTTACTCCTGAAGAAGAGCCTGTGGTGCCAGAGTCAGAAGCACCAAGAGAGCAGAGGGCTCGCAGAGTCATCAGGCCTCCCAAGAAACTAACTTACCCCCAAATGGGGACGAGCTCAGAGGACTCTGTTGTAACGGCTAGGAGAAGTGTTGAACAACCTGATCCTTCCACCGTCCATTTGGTGGAGGGCAACCCCAGCTCACTCTCTGGCACAGTTAGGCAGGCCACTCATGGTAGTGTGACCTGTGGGCAAGAGAGTTCCATCCCAAAGTTTTGGTGGGAATTCCCTATGCCAACATCATGCTCGACATTGTCCAAAATGGTAAACAGTATTTGTTGAAGTTTATCTTTGGGGACCAAAGAGTTCAAGTGGGGGGAGTGTGTAGCGGGGTGTTCCCCTTTAATGCAGAGAGACAAGAAGTTCCAGGTGAGAGGTGAGTCGGGAGGAAGTAAAGAGACATTATGGAAGTGAAAGCAGAGGAGAGAGAGACTACATCTCCCAGTACATCTTGCAGCACCCAGGGTGCATTGCTCCAGAACAGAGACTGCTGGGGCAGACTTTATAAAGGGGAGGCGGAGTTTTGGTCGGCCTCTTTGGACACCCCTCTCCTAGCAAGAGGATCTCTGTGCTGAACTGCTGTGTGCACAAGGCCTGAAGCCTGGGCCGTGTGCTCCTTTCCAAAGAGCCCTCTGCCAGCCTAGCAGAGCCTTAGAGACATCTAATCCTCCTTGCTGCAGTACACCAGAAGGATTGAAGACTTGGATGTCGGTGGATTCCTGTTCCTAGACGAATCGATGGAGGAAAGGGACTTGGACTTGTCCAGGTGGTGAGAGCTGTTTAAAGACAGATACTTTATCTTTACTATTCGTTGGGATTACAAAGTTGTTCTTCAAGTGCACCACCGAGAGATTGCTAGCAAATATTGTTTCACTGAACTTCCATTTAGATCAGTCAGGCCTGACTGCATAGGTAGACATTGCTGGGTGTTAGTCTACCCATGAGGGGAAGTAGCTGTAAAAGGGCAACGCTAGAGTTGCATAGCAATACTTTATTATTCTGATTACTCTGTTTATCTTTATTACTGTTTGTTGCAGGGATCTGCAACTTGTTATACTGTTGTTTATTACTTGCCCATTAGCCTCAGTAAAATATCTGGGTAAAGTACATTTGGTGTCAGTTCCGCTTACTTTAATAGGAGTTTTAAAGTATATTCTGTGTATGTTTGTTATAGGACTGCGTCACCAACAGTTGCGATCACGCGGTCCTATCTCTCTATCACCAGCTGTGCCACGGGAGGTTAGAGCCGATTGCCGGGGGTTGACAGCGGTGCACTGCAGGGCCCAAATCAATATCAGCGGCTCTCTTAACTGGGGGTAGCGCTACATATATATATATATATATATATACATACATACATACATATATACAGTGTATGCCGTGGAGTGGGGTTCCCTATTTCTTTCCTACAACATTTAATTAAAGGTTTATAACTCTATATTTGCACAATTACTGACTACTTTATTATTCATTATACTATAATAAATGCTTCAATTTACAAAGCCTGCGTAAATGTTTTCAAACATTTTTTTAAAATGCAGTAAAAAAAATATACAACAGAAAAATAATATTCTGCAAGCTGTACTTGATGAAATCTGCCATATGGTGGCCATATGCATTTCGATAAATGACCGATTTATATTATTATTGATCTCTTCCCATAGGAATAATTGATCTATAGCTGAAAACCCATTCGATCAATATGCCACACACAGGGAGGGGGATTTTGAATAATAGTTATTATATTCGTTACAATCGTGATTTAGTTATTAATTGCATTTCTGTTTCCACCAAATAATCTCATAATACAATCATTTAAGGCCTCATGCCCACGGACGTTTTTACGGCCGCGTTTTTGAGCGTTTTTTACAGCTTAAAAACGCCTGTCCATGTTAGTCTATAGCTTCATGCCCACCTAGACGTTTTTGAGCTGCAAACAGCATAGACGTTTTTAAGCTGTAAAAAAAACCAGGACCAGTGCGTTCCTCAGCGTCGGAGTTAGGCAGAAAAAAACGCGAGCGTCAAAAAACGCTCAAAAAATGCGCAATAACGCGCGGTCGCGTTTTTTAGCTCCGACGTTTTTTTTTTGTTTTTTTTACAATTTACAATAAGGCTTCATGCCCACAGATGTTTTTAACAGCTGCGTTTTTTACAGCTTAAAAACGCCTGTCCTTGTTATTGTAAATTTTATTTTATTTTTTTTGAAAAAAAAACAAAAAACTTCGGAGCTAAAAAACGCGACCGCGCGTTAGTGCGCGTTTTTGCGTGTTTTTGAACGTTTTTTGACGCTCGCGTTTTTTTCTGCCTAACTCCGACGCTGAGGAACGCACTGGTCCTGTTTTTTTTTTACAGCTTAAAAACGTCTATGCTGTTTGCAGCTCAAAAACGTCTAGGTGGGCATGAAGCTATAGACTAACATGGACAGGCGTTTTTAAGCTGTAAAAAACGGTCAAAAACACGGCTGTAAAAACGTCCGTGGGCATGAGGCCTAACAAGGACAGGCGTTTTTAAGCTGTAAAAAACGCAGCTGTTAAAAACGTCTGTGGGCATAAAGCCTTATAAATAAATTATCTCTGCGGATTGAGACATAATTTTCCACCTTGGCCAATCAACTCAGTTTGACCGAACCAAGTCTAAAGCAATTGGAAGGGAATTTATGGCTATTCAGTTGTTTGCAGATTCGATCGATCATTGGCAACATTGAAAGTGGTCATTTGTCATTCAAAATCAGAAAGTTTTTTTTTTTTTGTGATCCGATGATGCCACCATTGATTTTCGAAATTCGGCCGACCAAACCTTCATGTTGCTGGGAATATTCTTTTCTCTCCGGGAATATTCGTTTCTCTCCGGGGTTATTCTTTTCTTGCACATGCGCATTTTTTTTCTATTACATTTCTCGCACGATTCTCCCATTATTGATCAGAAAATCGTTTGTTTTTCAAAAAATTTCCAACATGTCGGATTCCTCAAATTTGATTGCCGCACAAAAATCGGCTGTTGCTGCAGCCCGCTAACGGTGCGAAATTCGTACGAAAATTATTTGATACGATTTTCATAAGAAAATTCTTTCGAAATTCGAACCGTGTATGGCCGCCTTAACCCAGAGAAAGCAGCAAGAAAGTTTCAATGTAACTACAATAGAACATATCAGCTTAATTTTTTTTTTTATTCTTCTGATAATTGGGGAATAAAATAAAAATCCTGGACTGAAATTGTTGGTTGGGGACGCGATGTCTGTAGCGGTTTGTGCGTTATTGAATTACGATTAGGTCTTGGGAGGGGGTCGGGCTGCTCGTGCTCTATGTACACAGCGGACACACAATAGCGCTGACTGAGGCTTGTTGGCACAGCCAGGAAATTGTGACGAATTTAATATGAAGATGATGAGAGAAGCTCAGATAAAAGGGAGACATCCAAGGTGCCGCCGGGGAACAAACGCCGAGCCGGGGGAGGGAGGGGGGGCAGAATTAACCGACTCACTGCTGAATGAAGAATTAACCAAACTCTGCACAGACAATTCACTAAAGCTGGCCATAATTAGCATCCTCATACTGCTGACCTGTCCTCCCCCAGTAAGCTTCAGAAACACCCCAGTGCCCAAAGACTATTCCCTTCCAACTTCCAGTACCTGAAACATGTTACTAACACACCTGTGAAGGAGCAGCGGATTAGCTTGATCAGCCTGATTTCTGGTGTGCTCGAAATTGCTGTTATGTCTTCTTTTCAGCAGAATGTAGAAAATATCCAGCTTGGGTTTTTAATGGTAAAGTCAATACACTGCCAGTGTTTTATATGGGAAAATCCAGATGTTTCTTCTATTTCTGATTAGATTAAGGCTTCATGTACACAGGACTTTTTTACAACCTCTCCTAAACGCTTTAACTTTACAGATAGTAACCCACGTTTAAAACGTCCGTTTTGCCACGTTTACATTCCACGTTTAGCGGCGTTTTGCCACGTTTGCGTTTAGAAGCGTTTAAAAAGATTTTTTTTTTTTCTTAAATGGCCAAAAACGAAAAACGCCTATAAACGTTTAGCCGCGTCTAGCCGTGTTTAGAGGCGTTTGGCGTCTGAAATGTCGGAAACTTTGGCATCTAAATTTTATTTTTTTAGCCTTCAAATAAAGGCCTATAAACGCAACTGCCTAAAAACGACAGTAAACGAACCTGTGTACATGTACACATAAGATAACATTGATAACAATGTAAGGGCGGCAAAACGGACGTTTTAAACGTCCCGTGTACATGAAGCCACTCTGATACAAATGCAGCTGAGATCTCTGTTTTTATACTAGAAACAGATTAGACCGGTCCTCTTGGTTGAGGGTTGTGTGTTCCCCTAATGGCAGTGTTGTTCCTTCTGTTTGATGATGGGAAGGTAATATAAAGATTTCAGGTAGTTGTATTAAGGCTGGGTTCACACTATTAAGAATTGGATGTGGGTTTCCTTGCATCCAATTCGCATGTCAGGAGATTGTGACCGACTCTCTATGGAGCCGGTTCACACATCTCCGGAGTCCTGTGCATATTCTGGTCCGTTTTCAGGTCCAAATTCAGACAAAAATTCAGACTGAAATCGGACCTGAAATGGTGAACAGGGACACACCGGACCCCTGCTGTGAGCCGCTCCATGCCGCAGTGTGAACCCAGCCTAATACTAAACGCAAATTTCGATTATTATGGGCTGTGCTGTCCACGGAGAACAATGTTTCTTAGGCCCCTTTCACACTGGGGCGTTTTTCATGCGGTTTAGCGCTAATAATAGCGCTATTATACCGCATGAAAAAATCCTGCCCTGTAGCCTTCAATGTGAAAGCCTGAAGGCTTTCACACTGAAGCGGTGCGCTAGCAGGACCGCTCCAAAAGTCCTGCTAGCCGCTTCTTTACAGCGGTAAAAGAGCGGTGTGTTCACCGCTCCTTTACCGCGGGTGCCCATTGAAATCAATGGGACAGCGCAGTAATACCGCACGCAAACCGCAGCAATAGCCGCGGTTTGCGGGTGGTATTAACCCTTTTTCGGCCGCTAGCGGGGGTTAAATTCACCCCCCTAGCGACCGCATACCGCGGTAAGAACGACGGTATAGCAGCGCTGCAAATCGCGCTGCTATACCGCCACTGCTCCTGTCCGCCCCAGTGTGAAAGGGGCCTTACTGTTATACATCATCAAATTATCTGACGTTGTCTGTGACTGATCTGTGCTTTCTGCTTTGATGTTTATTAGGATAAGTATTGCTGGAACTTGTAGTCCATCCTAGACAGAGTCACTCACAGGTCTGCTTATTACACAGCTGGCTGTGTGTCTTTGCTCTTCTAGAGTTGCTGGGATTTGTAGTCCATCCATCATTGTAGTCCATCTTCACACACACACCAGTCACTGACCTCAAATCACGTTTATAAATATTTGGTGGAAGAAAACTTGGACCTCTTGAACTAATTTGAAGGGATCTATTTTTTCTGACATTTATTTATGACCTATGGTGTCATTTCCTGATGGTGTCATTTTCTGATGATGGCGTCATTTCCTGATAATGACATTTCCTGATAATGACATTTCCTGATGAAGACATTACTTGTTGGTGAAATTTCCTCATGATAGTATTTCCTGATGATGACATTTCTTGCTGGTTGCATTTCTTGAAGTAGGCATTTCCTGAGGGCGACAATTCCTGATGGAGGCATTTCCTGAGGGTGACATTTCCTGGAAGAGGCATTGCTAGTAAGTTACATTTCCTGATGGCGTCATTTGCTGATGAAGACCTTTCCTGCTGATGACATTTTATCACAATGGCATTTCCCAATGATGATATTTATTTCTGGTGTCATTTCCTGAGGGTGTCATTTCCTGAGGGTGTAATTTCCTGAAGGTGTAATTTCCTGATGTTGACATTTCCTGATGGTGGCATTTCTTACTGCTTGCGTTTTCTGATGATGACATTTCTTGCTGCTTGCGTTTTCTGATGGAGGCCTTTCTAAAGAGTGACATTTCCTGATGGTGTAATTTGCTGATGATGATATTTATTGCTGTGGCATATCCTGATGGAGGCATTCCCTGATGGTGACATTTCCTGAGAGTGTAATTTCCTGAAGGTGTAATTTCCTGATGTTGACATTTCCTGATGGTGGCATTTCTTACTGCTTGCGTTTTCTGATGATGACATTTCTTGCTGCTTGCGTTTTCTGATGGAGGCCTTTCTAAAGAGTGACATTTCCTGATGGTGTAATTTGCTGATGATGATATTTATTGCTGTGGCATATCCTGATGGAGGCATTCCCTGATGGTGACATTTCCTGAGAGTGTAATTTCCTGATGGTGTCATTTGCTGATGAAGACCTTTCCTGCTGATATTTTATCATGATGGCATTTCCTGATGATGATTTTTATTGCTGGGGTCATTTCCCGAGGGTGGCATTTCTTGCTGGTTGCATTTCCTGATGGAGGCATTTCATGATGATGACATTTCTTGCTGGTTGCATTTCCTGATGAAGACCTTTCCTGCTGATGACATTTTATCATGATGGCATTTCCTGATAATGATATTTATTGCTGGAGGCATTTCCTGAGGGTGGCATATCCTGATAATGACATTTCTTTCTGGTTGCATTTCCTGATGGAGGCATTTCCTGGTGGTGACATTACTTCAAGATAGCATTTCCCGATGATGAAATTTCCTGATGAAGACAATTCTTGATGATCACATTTCCTAATGATGAAATTTCCTGATAAAGGCATTTCCTGATGATGATTTTTCCCAATGATGGCATTTCCTGATGATAGCATTCCCTGATGAGGACATTTCCCTATGATACTGTAGCGGGTATGTACTTTCCCGGGTTTAATTCAAACCTGGCAGAGACATCAGTGATGTGTAGTTCCCTGCGGCCCAGCGGGTGGTGCTGTCGCCCTGGGCTGGGGTTGAACCATTGCTGTGTGCCGTCCCTCCTCTTTGTCCTTCCTCGGCAGCGGTATGGTGGGGGGGGAACCCGCCGTGCTTGCTGGGAGAGGGTATAAAGGGGCCTGCCATCTTTGTCACCGGGTCGAGTCCCAGGCACCTTCAGCCTGAGGGCGGTGGTTCGTGTCGGTCCTCTAGGCTACCTAGGCCTAGAGGGCGTCCGGAGGTCGTGTTCCATCCCAGGCACCTTTAGCCTGGGATGAGGTACTCGAATGGAGGTCTGGAGCTCAGTGCCCAACACGGAGTTCCGCGAGGGACGGAGGTCCTAGGGAACCCAGGGATTGGGTACCCGAATCCAGGAGGCGTAATGGACCGGGGGGAGCCACTCACTTGAAGACCGGGTGCAGCAGATTGCCAGTGACAGGTGAGCCTCCCATCGGAGACCGCCTGGAAGGAAACCTCCCCACTCGGAGACCTCAGCCCAAGTAAGAAAGTGGAGAGTTCATTGTGTCTGGGCCTACTCGCATCCACACCTCCTTGTTTGTTCTGTTCTTTGAGGGAGTCTAACTGATTGTGCTGTTCACTCGAGAAGAATAAAGGAGTGTTGGACTTTAATGGTGTGGGGCTCTTTTTCTGGTGGACATTGTTCAAGGTAACTCCAGGTGCACAACACTGACCCGAAGGTAGAGAAAGAACTTTGCTTACACTGCACGGACACATGTGGTGAAGGCTTGGCGTGGTGACCCCGCTCTCTCCCCTCTAAGGTACTCCTAGACATGAGAAAGATGAGCTGATGCAAAGAGGGGAGTGAGGAGGCCGCTACAATGGCATTTTCTGATGATGACATATTCTGAATGTAGTATCTATTGTTGGTGGCATTTTCTAAAGCTGGCATTTTGTGATGGCGACATTTATTGCTTGAAGTATGTTTAGATATATTTATGGCAAGTTTTGATGAAATATACATTCATTGTAGCTTCTTTTGGAGTTTGGCATAGTATTGCCATTGATTACTGATTCAATTGTAGCGGAGTCTCCTTTAAGAGTCCTGGAACTACATCTCCCAGAGTCCTGTTTGGCACCCAGGGTGCAGTGTTGCCACCGCAGAGACTCATGGGAGAGACTATTTAAGGAGGAGGCGAGGCGGAGCTCGGTCTCTTTGGACACCGCGCTGCTAGCAACAGTTTCTTCCTGTGCGGATCTGCTGCAGTGCAAGGCCTGAAGCCTGGGGCCTTGCGCAACTTCCGAAGAGCCCTCCATCCCGCTGCAGAGCCTGGGTGGCACCTGACAGAGTTTGCTGTGGACATCAGTTGGATCGGGGACCCGATCGTTGCGGACGCTGTGTGTGGAGACACAGCAGGTGGAAGTCCCGGACTGGGATCGCGTCCAGAGTGGTGAGCGAGCACCTGCTCAATCCAATCGGTTGTACCGTGTTTAGGCCTATAGACTGCTTTGGCCCACCGTTCATTTATTTACTGTTCTGCTGGAGACCGGTTGCAGGACAGAGTTAAAGGGTATCCAGCATAGTGTTCCTTATGACTGCCTACTTTGTGAATTACAATATTGTTCCTGAACGTGCACCACCATTTCAAGTTTCCATGCGAAGAAATCTCTGTTCACAAGACTGGGTTTGATTTCATGTCAGGCCTGACTAGGGAGGGGAGATAGAATATTGTTTAGTGCGCCATAGGGCACGTAGATAGCAATAGCTGCACGTGGTGGATTACCGCGCTGTGCTATTGCCATATATATATTCCATCTATTGCTGCAGGGCTCTGTAAGCCAGTTACATGTTATGTTTTAACCCAAAGTAAAGCTGTTATACCTTGCCACGTGCATCACTGTGTTATCATTACTCATATATCTTATACTTAATCTGGGGTTAAAGTGTGTATGTTACCAGGTGTAGATTGCGATAGAAAACACCCCTAGACTAACTGTGCCACAGGGGACTATACAAGATTGCCGGGGGTTGGTGGAGCTGTACTGAGGGCCCGAAAAATCAAACCAGCGGCTCTCTTAACTGGGGGTAGCGCTACACAATGATTGATCTGTATAATCAGGACAGATAAGCCTGATCTGGCTGTGGGTAACTACAGGGAATGAATAATGGTAGTCTTCAGTATTCTCCAATGGGGTGAGAGGAAAGGCTGACATTCTGTTCTGGGAATGCCCTTTCTCTTTTCAGGACCCCATAATTAAGTTGGTTTGGTTACTTATCCCCATTGTTCCTCTCCACGTTGAACAACACTTTCAGTGTCTTACCGCTCTGCAGCATTAAATATGAGGCTCAGCTGACTGCGATGCCTGAGGGTGGTCGGATTGCAGATCAGATGTCTATGGGGGCTCCTTATGTGACTGACATTCACAACATGTAACAGATTTGGATTAGGATGAGCTTTATGGAAAGCAGCAAATGTCAGTTATAAGCATCTTCATTGTGATCGGAAACGACTGAAGATTCATTCTGAAATATTGAGTATAAAGGGCAGACTATGTGAGCTGGAAGTTTAGCCTGTGAGTATTGCAGGACATGGACAGAGCAGACCTGCACTAAGTGCAGAAACCTACACACAAGCAAATGCACACACATACATAAGCACACACACAGCAAGTAGTGCCTACCGACTACGGTGAGCAGCATGTTATCCAGTAGCAGGGCGATGAACACGATCAGGAGGATTAATTTCCGTGACTGTCTCCGTTCCCGCAGCCATCTCAAGAGGCTGAACTCCGTGGCCGACATGGTGAAGAACCGGACCACACCTATTAATGGAGAGAGAGATTAGAGAGTCGCCAATGACAGGTGGTCCCAAAATGGTCTGGGATTTCCATAACCCTCATTATATTCTAACAAGTCGTCCAATCCCTCCCACCCAGTACCCCTCTAACACCACAGACCACACAGAAAATACACGATTGACTCAATCAATCTGCTATACTGTTAGGGCTAGCATGGCTCCCTACAGTACTGGTTGTATATAAATATGGGGTACTGAAGGGTGAGAACCTGTCAGGTTTTTATTGTTCTGCTGGAAAAATGTCCAGTGTTCTGGTGACACTGTGGGGTTGATTTACTAAAGGCAAATAGACTGTACACTCTGCAAGTGCAATTGCTCTAGAGCTTAGTAAATTTCAAAGAAAACTTTGCAAAGAAAACCCAATCACGTGCAAGAAAATAAAAATAATTACGTGGCATGTTCACCAATGGCAGGAGCCTGGAGGACAAGATGGGTGAACTAGAGATACTGTTGTACGAGGAGGATTTGGATTTCGTGGGAATTTCAGAGACCTGGTTCAACAGCTCTCATGATTGTCTGGCAACCATTCAAGGGTATACCCTTTATCACAAGGATTGAGAGGGTAAAAAAGGGGGAGGGGTATGTCTATATATCAAGAATAATGTACAAGTAAATGTGAGAGATGACATCACTAAGGGAGCTAGGGAGGAGGTGGAATCCTTATGGGAAGAGCTCCAAAGGCATGAAACTAAGGTGAAAATAATACTGGGAGTATGCTATAGGCCCCCTAACCTGAGGGAGGAGGGGGAGACAGATCTCCTATCACAATTTGGATTAGCAGCAAGGATGGGAAGTGTTATCATAATGGGGGATTTTAATTATCCAGACATAGACTGGGCGAAGGGAACCATGCATTCATCTAAGGCTCGCCGGTTCCTAAATGTCTTGCAGGACAATTTTATGGGTCAGATGGCAGACATACTAACTAGAAATAAAGTGTTACTGAATCTACTGATTACCAACAATACAGACTTGATCACGGATAAGGAAATACGGGGCAATTTAGGTAACGAATTTAGGTAACGATCACAGGTCAATTGGCTTCAGTATAAATCACACAAATAGGAAACATAGGGGAATAGAAAGACACTGAATTTCGAAAGAGCCAACTTCCCCAAACTACAAACCTTGCTACAAGGCATAAATTGGGATAAAATCTTAGGAACAAAGAACACGGAGGAGAGATGGGTTTGCTTCAAGAGCATGAGGAGATTAGCCAATGCATCCCTTTGGGAAATAAATTTAAAGAGCGAACAAAAGTCCTGAATGGCTTTACTCCAATGTAAAAATGCATATAAAAGCAAAGGAGAAGGCCTTCTAAAAATACAAGGTTGAGGGATCATCATCAGCATTCAGATTTTATAAAGAATGCAACAAGAAATGTAAGGGTGCAATTAGGCGGCTAAGATAGAACATGAAAGACACATAGCGGAGGAGAGCAAAAAAAAAATCCCAAGAAATTCTTTAAGTGTGTAAACAGTAAAAAAGGGAGGACAGACCATATTGGCCCCAAAAAGAATGAGGAAGGACATCTGGTTACAAAGGATGGGGAGATGGCGAAGGTATTGAATTTATTCTTCTCCTCTGTCTTCACAGGAGAATCGGGGGGCTTCAGTAATCAAAACTGCAGTGTATATCCCCATGGCACATCACAGGAAGCACCCTCATGGCTAACAGAGGACAGAATTAAAATTAGACTTGGGAAACTTAACATTAATAATTCACCGGGACCAGATGACTTGCACCCGAGGGTACTTGGGGAACTCAGTCAAGTAATTGCCAGACCATTATTCCTAATTTTTACTGACAGTCTACTGACTGGAATGGTACCAGCTGATTGAAGAAAAGACAATGTAGCACCATTTTTTAAAAAGGGCCCAAAATACATCCCTGGGAATTACAGATCAGTTAGCCTAACATCAATAGTATGTAAGCTCTTGGAGGGGATGATAAGGGACTATATATAAGATTTTAGTAATGAGAATTATATCATTAGCAGTAATCAACATGGATTCATGAAGAATCGTTCTTGCCAAACCAATCTATTAACCTTCTATGAGGAGGTGAGTTGCCATCTAGATAATGGAAGGCCCGTAGACGTGGTGTATCTGGATTTTGTGAAAGCATTTGACACAGTTCCCCATAAACGTTTACTGTACAAAATAAGGTCCGTTGGCATGGACCATAGGATGAGCACATCGATTGAAAACTGGCTACAAGGGCGAGTTCAGAGGGTGGTGATAAATGGGGAGTACTCAGAATGGGCAGGGGTGGGTAGTGGGGTCCCCCAGGAAGGTTCTGTGCTGGGACCAATCCTGTTTAATTTGTTCATAAACAACCTGGAGGATGGGCTAAACAGTGCAATCTCTATATTTGTGGACGATACTAAGCTAAGCAGGACAATAACTTCTTTGCAGGATGTGGAAACCTTGCAAAAAGATCTGAACAAATTAATGGGGTGGGCAACTACATGGCAAATGAGGTTCAATGTAGAAAATTTTAAAATAATGCATTTGGGTGGCAAAAATACAAATGTAATCTATACGTTGGGGGAATCTAGGATGGAAAAGGACCTGGGGGTCCTAGTAGATGACAGGCTCAGCAATGCCAAGCTGCTGCTAACAAAGCAAACAGAATATTTGCATCCATTAAAAAGGGGATTAACTCCAGAGATAAAACGATAATTCTCCTGCTCTACAAGACTCTGGTCCGGCAGGACCTGGAGTATGCTGTCCAGTTCTGGGCACCAGTCCTCAGGAAGGATGTACTGGAAATTAGACATGTGCATTCGTTTTCGTCCGAATGCATTTTCGTCCGAATTTCAGGTATTTTCGTTATCGTTTTAACAAACGAAAACGAAAGCACAGAATCCGAAAACCGAAAGATCCGACATAAACAAATGCTTTATTTTCGTTTTCGTTGCGACAACAGTTCGATATAGATAGGAGATTCGACCTGACGCTGACAATAACAATCTGTGTCTATCGAACCTGCGGTCGAATGTGCCTAACCTTAACTCTGTTAGTCCAAGATTATTCTACATGGAGAGAAAAGATTCGACATTATAGAGAGAAAAGATTCAACATTATAGAGAGAAAAGATCGCTGCTGGAATTGGGTGGGGGAAGTAAAATAAAAATAATGATGATGATGAATGTTATTGGCTGATTGTAACCAAAGAGGAGAAGCAGTAAAATAGCTAGAACTAACTTGACAATTCAACATGAACGACGAAGATTCGACAAAGCATCGAAAAACATACAAACGTCGGATCTGTCATTGAAGGCTTATGGTGTCTGTCGAAAGTTAGAAGATTCGACTGTGCAGCTAAACTGTACGACGCCGCAATCGTACATTTCCAGTCAAATGCATCCGCCCATAGGCTATAGAAGAATTCTAATGTTGGTTGACTAGTAATAGTAATTAATAAATATAATTATTACTAGTCATACAACATTAGAATTCTACTAAAGCTTGT
This sequence comes from Rana muscosa, assembly GCA_029206835.1. Lineage (NCBI taxonomy): Eukaryota > Metazoa > Chordata > Amphibia > Anura > Ranidae > Rana > Rana muscosa. Next base: position 259,003,410 of record CM055123.1, on the reverse strand, counting down.
AGGCGGAACATTCGACCGGAAATGTATGATTGCAGCGTCGTACAGTTTCGCTGCTCCGTCGAATCTTCTTTGAACATTCGACAGACACCATAAGCCTTCAATGACAGATTCGACCTTAATTAATTCAGATTTTTGGACGAATGCAATTTCTAACGAAAAACGAAATAAATAAAAACGAATTTCGGGAGTAACTAAATACATTTATTTTTCGGACGAAAACGAAATTCCGAAACAAAATATTTCAGTGTGCACATGTCTACTGGAAATGGAGCGAGTACAAAGAAGGACAACAAAGCTAATAAAGGGTCTGGAGGATGTTAGTTATGAAGAAAGGTTGCGAGCCCTGAACTTATTCTCTCTGGAGAATTGACGTTTGAGAGGGGATATGATTTCAATTTACAAATACCATACTGGTGACCCCACAATAGGGATAAAACTTTTTTGCGGAAGGGAGTTTAACAAGATGGCCACTCATTAAAATTAGAAGAAAAGAGGTTTAACCTTAAGCTACGTAGAGGGATCTTTACTGTAAGAGCGGCAAGGATGAGGAATTCTCTTCCACAGGCGGTGGTCTCAGTGGGGGGCATCATGGTTTCAAGAAACTACTAGATAAGCACCTGAACGACCACAACATACAGGGATATACAAGGTAATACTGACATATAATCACACACATAGGTTGGACTTGATGGACTTGTGTCTTTTTTCAACCTCACCTACTATGTAACTATGTAACTATGTAACTATGTAATTTAGCTTGCACCTGATTGGATGATGGAAGTCAGCGGAGCTTCCCCTCATTTACTAAGCTCTGGAGAAACTGCACTTGCAGAATGCACAGTCTATTTGCCTTTAGTAAATCAACCCCTAGATATCTAACTGGGACTAAAATCAAAGAAATCTAATCAATGAGGAGACAAAGCTATAAAAAGCCAACAAAGCTGGCCTGTCCTACTTCCTCCCCAAAAAAATATATTGGCATGAGTTTGGCAGTAAATAAAAAAAATAAAAAACTGACCCCCTAGAAGATGCAGCAACGGAATATAAACTGCCTGGCAATGCCAGAACTCTGGTTTAGGTGAAAATAGAAAGGTAGCCTGTATTAAGGGTATCCCGGGATGTTTATTGAAATGTGAAGAGCTCTAACCCATAGCAACCCAGCATCAGTCATAGCCCCCAAACTAACCCGTCATCCATAGCAAACCATCATCAGCATCAATTATAACCCAAACCAACCCATTGTCATTTCTAATGGCAACCCATCATCCATAGCAAACCATCATCAGCACCATGCCTTATCAATAGCATCCCATCATTAGCATTGTTCATAACTCATAGCAGCCCATTATCAGCAACATTCTCACCAATAGCAATCCATCATCAACATTAATTGTAACCCATCACCAGCATTAATTATAAATCAATAGCAATCTATCATCAGCATTAGTCATAACCCATAGCAACCCACCATCAACCTCAATTGTAATTCATAGCAACCCATCATTAGCATCATTCTTGAGCAATAGCAATCCTTAATCTGCATCATTTATAACCCATAGTAACCCATCACCAGCATTAATCTTAACCCATAGCAATACATCACCAGCATCAGTCATAGCCAATAGCAACCCAACATCAATTGTAATAAATAGCAAGCTATCATCAGCATCGTTATTAACCAATAGCAATACAAAATTAGCATCAATCAAAACCCATAGCAACCCACAGAAAGCATCATTCTCAACCAATAGCAATCTTTAATCTGCAATAATTGTAACTCATCATCAGACTCAATTGTAATCCTTGGAGACCTTTCATAATTATAAATTGGGACCAATATCTACCCATCATCATCAATCATAACTCATAGCAAGCCATTATCGGCATCATTCTCACCATTAGCAATCCATCAATTCATCATTAATCCTAACTCATAGCAAGCTATTATCAGAATCATTCTCACCATTAGCAATACACCATCGTTATCAATTGTTACCCATAGCAATCCATCCCCAGCATAAATAACAACCTATAGCACAGTGTTTCTCAACTCCAGTCCTCAAGGCGCCCCAACAGGTCATGTTTTCAGGCTTTCCATTATTTTGCACAGGTGATTTGATCAGTTTCACTGCCTTAGTAATTACCACAGCCATTTCATCTGAGGGAAATCCTGAAAACATGACCTGTTGGGGCGCCTTAAGGACTGGAGTTGAGAAACACTGCTATAGCATATAGTATATATTCATCACCAGCATCAGTCATAACCTATAGCAACCCATCATTACCATCAATTGTAACCAATAGCAACCTATCATCAGCATCATTCTTAACCAATAGCAACCTATTATTAGCATCAATCCAAACTCAGAGCAACCTTCCATTATCGTAGCAACCCATATCATTCTCAACCAATAGCAATCCTTAACCTGCATCAATTATAACTCATAGCAACCCATCATTCACATCAATTGTAAACCCTGGAGAACTTTCATAATGATAAATCTCGATCAATACCTACCCATTGTCGTCATCATCAATCATAACTCATAGCTTCCCATTATCGGCATCATTCTCATCATTAGCAATCCATCATTGGCATCAATGGTAACCCATCACCAACATAAATCATCACCTATAGCAATTCATCACCAGCAGCAGTCATAACCTATCCCAACCCATCATCAACGTCATTTGTAACTGATAGCAACCCATCATCAGTATCATCCCTAACCAATAGCAACCCATCATAAGCATCAAACAAAACCCATAGCAACCCAACCTCAGCCTCATTCTCAACCAATAGCAATCCTTAATCTGCATCAATTGTAAACCACAGCAACCCATCATCAGCATCAATCGTAACCTTTTCTAAGCATAAATTGTGACCAATATGTACACATCATCAGCATCAATCATATCCCACTGTAATTCATCATCAGCATCAACCGTAATCCATAGCAACCCATCACCACTGTCATTCCTAACCCATAGCAATCTACAATCAATATAATTTATAACCCATAGCAACCATAGTCACCATTCGTAAGGCTGATCCATTGTCTGGCCAATGGTAGTAGTTGTGATAATATATAAAAATTATGATCTGTAAAATCGAACACACACTCTTTGTATAAATCTAGTCTTGTGAATCCCTGAAGGGCACTGATCCCCATCAGAGGTGTGCCGATTCTTCCAGTGACCCCAGGCTCAGTGCTGCACGTGTGGGTGAAAGGTAATTTATCATTATTGCAGAAATGGGGCACCGTATTGTACTTTGGGTCACCCTGCAATCTCTGGCAGGGATAGAAGACTTCACAGATTAGAAGTTAGTGGATAAAAGTTTTCCAGGAAGAATATTGATGAGATTTGGGACTCCGCAAGGTGCGGGCAATCTGTATATCAGTCAACATTGGGATCTATTACGGGGGAGAGATGAGCAAATCAGACAATTCAATTAGAAAGCCTTCAGCAGCCCAGATTCATCCCTTTCTCCAGACGAGAGAGCGGAGGGAAGATGTCTGCAGAATATGATCAGTTGAATGAAGAGCCATGAAATGAGGTTAGATGGAATATAGGGCAATGCAGGTTGGAGATTTCCTGAGGATGCTGCAGGCTCTATTCTGAGATTTCCACATCAAACTCTGAAGGAGGCTGGAGCAGCTGGAACAGGGGGACCAGGAATTCGGGAGGACTGCCAGGGGATCAGCATATACAGCAGAAGGGTTAATGTCTGGGGGGATCTGTGCTTCTCTGCTGAAGTTTTTAGATAGGACAGAAGGATAAGGGTCTGGACAGATCTGTGCTGTGGGATATGGAGCAGAGGGCTAAGGGTCTGGGGAGATCTGTGCTGTGGGTCAGGATATGGAACACAGGGATAAGGTTCTGGGGATCTCTGCTGTGGGTCAGGATATGGAGCAGAGGGAGAAGGGTCTAGGGAGATCTCTGCTGTGGGTCAGGATATGGAGCAGAGGGAGAAGGGTCTGGGGAGATCTCTGCTGTGGGTCAGGATATGGAGCAGAGGGATAAGCATCTGGGGAGATCTATGTGGTTGGTCAGAATATGGAGCAGAGGGATAAGGGTCTAGGGAGATCTCTGCTATGGGTCAGGAATCAGGATATGGAGCAGAAGGATAAGGGTCTGGGGAGATCTCTGCTGTGGGACAGAATATGGAGCAGAGGGATAAGGGTCTAGGGAGATCTCTGCTGGGGCACAGAATATGGAGCACAGGGATAAGGGTCTGGGGAGATCTCTGCTGGGGCACAGAATATGGAGCACAGGGATAAGGGCCTGGGGAGATCTCTGCTGTGGGACAGAATATGGAGCAGAGGGATAAGGGTTTGGGGAGATCTCTGCTGGGGCACAGAATATGGAGCACAGGGATGAGGGTCTGGGGAGATCTCTGCTGTGGGTCAGAATATGGAGCAAAGGGATAAGGATCTGGGGGATCTATGCTGTTGGTCAGAATATGGAGCAGAGGGATAAGGGTCTGGGGGGATCTATGCTGTTGGTCAGGATATGGAGCAGAGGGATAAGTGTCTGGGGGATCTATGCTTTGGGTCAGGATATGGAACAGAGGGATAAGGATCTGGGGGATCTGTGATGTAGGTCAGGATATGGAATAGAGGGATAAGGGTCTTGGGGGATTTGTGAATGTAGGTCAGGATATGGAATGGAGGGATAATGGTCTGGGGATCTGTGCTGTGGGTCAGGATATGGAATAGAGGGATAAGGGTCTGGGGGATCTGTGTTGAGGATCAAGAGATGGAGCAGAGGGGTAAGGGTGGGTTGGGCAGATCTCTGCTGAAGTTTGGAGATAAGAAAAATGGGAAAGGGTGGTCTAGGGGAATCTGTGCTAAGATTTGGAGATAGCACAGATGGGTAAGGGTGTTCTGGAGGAAGGGGGGGGGGGCTTGCAGAGGTTTGGAGATTGGACAGAGGCGATCTCTGCTGGTGTTAGGAGATGGAGCAGAGGGACGTGGACCCAGGGAAATCTTTGCTGCTGGTCAGGAGATGGAGCAGAGGAGTAAGGGTCAGGGAATATTTTTTGGTGTCAACAGATAAAGCAGAGGGATAGGGGTCAGGGGATTTCTACTGGTGTCAAGGGACCAAGCAGAGGGATAGGGGTCTGGGGGACCTGTACTGGGGGTCAGGTGACGAAGCAGAGGGGTAAGCATTGGAGGCACCCCTTCTGGGGATCAGTGAATGGAACAGATGAGGGAGTGGTGGAGATCTGTGCTGTGGTCTTTCACCTGTTAGCAAGGGGGAAAGGAGTTGGTGATCTCTGCTGCGGGTTTGGAAGTGAAGCAAGAGTATTAAGGTCTGGATCTCTGCTGCGAGTCATGAGAAGGTACAGAAGGCTTAGGTCTGGGGTATGGGTCTGGGGGATCTCTGATAAGGGACCAAGAGATGGGAAAGATGGGTAAGGGGCTGAGGAATTTCTAATGGGGTATTGGAAAGGGATATAAAAGTGATGAACCCAGAGAAGAATAGATGATGGGGAATTGGAAAAAAAAGGGATAAGGGTCGGAGTGGGGGGGGGGTCTTGGCTAAAGATAAGGAGGTGAGGCATTGGGGTAGGAGTCTGGGGGGCACCTCTGTTGGAACATTAGGTGGGGATCAAGGGGGACTGGACCAGGAGTAGGGTGGATGGTGTGGGATCACCAGGTGGTGCAGATTAGGGTGTGAGAGAATCTTTTTTGGGGGATCAGTATTTTTTTCTGGGAGAACTTGAGCTAGAATAGAGTTGTTGGTGAAGAAAAAGGAGATGGGGAAGAGGGGTAAAAGTTTTTAGTGTTACAGGAGAAGATTTCTAAAAGAACTGGGAAATCAGAAATGAATCTGAAAGGATTGAAACAGGTAGATAATAAATGGCGGAGGAAAAGAGGATACGGCAGAGGTAAAGGTTTGGTCCTACAAAAGAAGGGACTCTGTTGGGGAGACAGGAAAAGAACTGTGGGGGGGGCAGGGATAAGGTAAATAGTGGGGGATCAGGGGTTGGGGCAGACTAGGAAGGTAAGGATCTGATAGTGTTGGGGAACTTTTCCAGGGGGATTCTCTGCTTAGGAACCTAAGGATCAGGGTGAGGCAAGGTTGCATCTATAGCAAAGAGTGATTAGTAAAGATATTTGGGGGTTTTCCTTGAAGGGAGAAAGACAGACAGGTTTTGGGGGATCTGAGGACAGAATCCTGTCCGGGATAGGAAGCCCTACATGGTGGTCTTTCCTGGGAGGGTGGAGTGGGATGGGGTTAGAATCTGTAATTGGGGCAGGAGATGGAGCAGGTACATATGGGTCTTGTCCTGTACAAGAAAGAATTTAAATAATCAAGAGCAGAGGCAAAAGGGTAATGGAAGACTTTGGGGGGTCAGAGTTTGCACAGACACTAAGTTGCCCAGTAATAGAGCAAGTTGGGAAGAGTCTTTGCTGGTGTATCTGGAGTTAGGCAGAAGGATCAGGTTGAAGGGATGTGGGGCAGGTGAATAGGGGTCTATGGTCAACGAGCAGAAGGTGGTCCAGTCGTCCTGCAATGGGGAAAAGGACTGGTTGCGGAGATCTGTATCTGGGATAGACAGATAGAGACCAAGAGAGGTAGAAAGATTTGGATAGGTAGGATGATCTGGGACAGATGGATAAGGGTTTGGAGCAGATGGATGATGTGGGATAGACAGGTAAGAATAGGTAGGGTGATCTGGGACAGATGGATAAGGGTTTGGAGCAGATGGATGATGTGGGATAGACAGGTAAGAATAGGTAGGATGATCTGGGACAGATGGATAAGGGTTTGGAGCAGATGGATGATGTGGGATAGACAGGTAAGAATAGGTAGGATGATCTGGGACAGATGGATAAGGGTTTGGAGCAGATGGATGATGTGGGATAGACAGGTAAGAATAGGTAGGATGATCTGGGACAGATGGATAAGGGTTTGGAGCAGATGGATGATGTGGGATAGACAGGTAAGAATAGGTAGGATGATCTGGGACAGATGGATAAGGGTTTGGAGCAGATAGATGATGTGGGATAGACAGGTAAGAATAGGTAGGATGATCTGGGACAGATGGATAAGGGTTTGGAGCAGATAGATGATGTGGGATAGACAGGTAAGAATAGGTAGGATGATCTGGGACAGATGGATAAGGGTTTGGAGCAGATAGATGATGTGGGATAGACAGGTAAGAATAGGTAGGATGATCTGGGACAGATGGATAAGGGTTTGGAGCAGATGGATGATGTGGGATAGACAGGTAAGAATAGGTAGGATGATCTGGGACAGATGGATAAGGGTTTGGAGCAGATGGATGATGTGGGATAGACAGGTAAGAATAGGTAGGATGATCTGGGACAGATGGATAAGGGTTTGGAGCAGATGGATGATGTGGGATAGACAGGTAAGAATAGGTAGGATGATCTGGGACAGATGGATAAGGGTTTGGAGCAGATGGATGATGTGGGATAGACAGGTAAGAATAGGTAGGATGATCTGGGACAGATGGATAAGGGTTTGGAGCAGATGGATGATGTGGGATAGACAGGTAAGAATAGGTAGGATGATCTGGGACAGATGGATAAGGGTTTGGAGCAGATGGATGATGTGGGATAGACAGGTAAGAATAGGTAGGATGATCTGGGACAGATGGATAAGGGTTTGGAGCAGATAGATGATGTGGGATAGACAGGTAAGAATAGGTAGGATGATCTGGGACAGATGGATAAGGGTTTGGAGCAGATAGATGATGTGGGATAGACAGGTAAGAATAGGTAGGATGATCTGGGACAGATGGATAAGGGTTTGGAGCAGATAGATGATGTGGGATAGACAGGTAAGAATAGGTAGGATGATCTGGGACAGATGGATAAGGGTTTGGAGCAGATAGATGATGTGGGATAGACAGGTAAGAATAGGTAGGATGATCTGGGACAGATGGATAAGGGTTTGGAGCAGATGGATGATGTGGGATAGACAGGTAAGAATAGGTAGGATGATCTGGGACCATGGAACGTGCAGTCTGGGGGTCTGCGCAGGAAGGACTCTTACCTGAGCTTGTTGGAAGTTGCTCTCCAGCTGTTGGCTGCAGATGGGAGGTGAGTGTAGCAGAGAGGGATCGGAGAGAGACTGGAGAGGGAGGGAGGGCAGCACTTGGAGCCCCCCCACCCAGCTCCTTCCTGACGTCACTCTGCACTTCAGTCACTTAACCCCTCAGAGACTGGCACAGCACAAACTGTGTGTTCACTGCCAGCAGCCACCTGGCAGACTCTCATCATTTACACTGCACTGTATCAGTTATTAGTAATGGTCACAGGATGACTCTAGATATAGAAACTGTCAGTCAGCTGCATAGGAAATTTTCAGCCAGTTCCTGCAGTCATAGGCTGCTTTCTGGATAAATCCATCATATTCTGTGACAGAAAGGAACTGGCATACAAATACATCCATACTTAGAAAATGGAGTCACATCATTAGCATTATTTATTACTAGGATTATACTTGACGTAATTGTAGCCGTATTAGTGCAATTGTGACAGAGAAAATTAAGTACTGTCCGTGATACTTTTTTTATTTGCACTAACATAGAATTTTTCAGGACAAGCTTTCGGGGTATGTCCCCTTCTTCAAGGTCCAAGCAGTACTGATTCACAATTTTTTGACTTATCTCACTAACTCTGTCTTATCTCACTAACTCTGCTGCTATCTTTATTACCATTGATTTGTATGTGTTTTTTTTCCTTTCCCTCTGAGATTTTTTTTTTTTTTCTTGTTTTGTTTCAACATTCTGCTAAAAAAATTGTGAATCAGTACTGCTTGGACCTTGAAGAAGGGGACATACCCCGAAAGCTTGTCCTGAAAAATTCTATGTTAGTGCAAATAAAAAAAGTATCACGGACAGTACTTAATTTATTAGGATTATAAAATACTTAGGGGCAAATAGTCTGAGCCCACTGCTGTATACACTGACATTGCACACATATGCCGAAATCTTTGCATGTGCAAAATATGTGTAGCGCTACCCCCAGTTAAGAGAGCCGCTGGATTTGTTTGCGGGCCCTGAATGCAGCACCGCCAACCCCCGGCAATCTACTCGACCCACTCTGGCACAGTTAGTCTAGGGATTTTCTTGTATCACAATCTACCAGTACATGCACACAATCTATCTGTATTGTAATGGTAACCTCCTTGCATAATAATAACACACTGATAGTAAGGATGAAGTATAACAGGTTTTTTACTTTGGGTAAAAAAGCACAAGGTTAACACATAACACATATATCTCTGCAGAGCCCTGCAACAGAAAATATAGTACACCCTGATAATGCAGGCTATTTCCCTTCTAGTACAGCTACCTCTATCTATGCGCCCTTATGGCGCAGCAACAAAAGTTCTAACTCCTGGTCAGGCCTGACTCAGATTTAACTCAGTCTCTAGTGGAACGATTTCTTCGCATGCAACTTGACTGGTGGTGCACAACAGGAACAGTATTTGTAATCCAAAGGGGTGGACAATAAAGAACACTTCACCGGAGACTAACTCAGCGCAGTTCCGCCACTAGTCTCTGGTGGAACAGTAAATAAAGGCCGATGGGCCAAGGCAGTCTCTAGGCCTAACAACAGTACAGCCTATAGGATTGAGCAGGTGCTCGCTCACCACTCCGGACGCGATCCCAGTCCGGGACTTCCACCTGCTGTGTCTACACACACAGCGTCTGCAACGGTCGGGTCTCCGATCCAACTGATGTAGGTAGTCAGCGAAGTCAGGTGTCACCCAGGTTCCGCAGTGGGGTGGAAGGCTCTCTGGAAGTTGTGCAAGGCCCTGGCTTCAGGCCCTGCACTGCAGCAGATCCGCACAGGAAGACCTGTTGATTGCAGCGCGGTGTCGAAAGAGGCCGAGCTCAGCCTCGCCCTCTCCTTATATAGCCCCTCCCATGAGTCTCTGCGGTGGCTGAAGGCACCCTGGGTGCCGAACGGGGTTCTGGGTAACGTAGTCCCGGGGCCTTAAAGGAGACCCCGCTACACATGCCTTATTATTGTGCCGCAAGTGAAAGTCTAAAAGACGCACATGAAGCTCAGAATCATTTATAAAAATGTAACTCTTCCATTACATATGCTTTTCTGCACACATAATATACACAGAGAGCGTACACTTCCGATCCTCAAGTAAGGAACACGTAGTATCTACGGTAGAGCAGCTAGAACCAGTGTTAATTTTGTCGACTAAAACGACTAAAACATTGTAGTCGACTAAATGAATACTATTTTAGTTGAATAAAATACGACTAAAACTAAAACAACTGAGATGACTAAAATACGACTAAAACTAAAATGGCATTTTAGTCAAAAGACTAAAATGGGACTAAAACTAAAATGCCATTTTAGTCAAAAGACTAAAGCCTCGTTCGTACACACGGCCGGTTTTCTCGGCAAGAAAACTGCTGGGAGAGCTTTTTGCTGAGAAAACCGGTCATGTGTATGTTTTCTCGTCGGGAAAACTGCCGGGAATCTCGAAGAGAAAAATAGAGAACCAGCTCTCGATTTTCTCGTCGGGATTCTCATCGGCCTGTTTCCCGATGAGAAAACCGTGCGTGTGTACAAGGTTACAAGCTTATCTGTCCTCTGGTAAGCCCGCGCATGCTCGATGAGACTTCGACGCATGCGTGGTAGCTTACAAGGGTAGTGTAGGGTGAAGCAAGATGGCGGCGGCGGCATCGAATGTGACGAGCGCACGCTCGTCGTAGTCGATGATGTCACCGCGTTCTTGCCAATCAAAAGAATGGCAGTTCTTTTGAATGGCCGTCTGTATGCACGGCTTTGCAAGAAAAGCTTGCCAGTAATCTCGTCAGGAAAACCTGACGGGATTCCCGGCCGTGTGTACGGGGCTCAAGACTAAAACGAAATTGAAATTTGACTTCAAAATGAACACTGGTCTGTAGTGCATGTTCATACCTCAATACCATAAATAATAACATATTCGATTTTTCACTCCAGCAGTATATAATGAGTTTGGAAATTGTAGAGAAATGTTAACTAATACATTACAATTTAATTGCACCCATTCGATTTTAGACAACTAAAATGTACTGGAGATTTAGTCGACTAAATACGACTAAAACGAAAACAATTGCAGAAGAGTAAAATGGGACTAAAACTAAAATGGCATTTTAGTCCTAAGACTTATGCCGCGTACACACGACCGTTTTTAATGTCATTGAAAAAACAACGTTTTTCTCTACGTGATTCTTCTCAAGCCTGCCTTGCCTACACACTATCGTGAAAAAAAATGCTCGAGCAAAGAGCGGTGATGTACAACACGTACGACAACATGTACACCGGCACTATAAAGGGGAAGTTCCCTTCGAATGGACGCCACCCTTTGGGCTGCATTTGCTGATCCTCGTGTTAGCAAAGTTTGGTGAGAGACGATTTGCGCTTTTCAGCCTCGTGCTTTTCAGTCCATTACAGCGTGACGAATGTGCTCCCGTCTCATAACTTGCTTCTGAGCATGCGCGTTTTTTTCCCCGTCGTTAAAGCCTCCACACGGCCGTTTTTCACGACGAGAAAAACGACGACGTGAAAAACAACGAGAAAAAATAGAGCATGTTTCAAATTTTTAATGCTCTGGAGCCCACACACAATCGTTTTTAATGACCAAATAAAAAAATGGCATTTTTCTCGTCATGAAAAACGGTCGTGTGTACGCGGCATAAGACTAATACTAAATCGAAATTTGCTGCCAAAATTAACACTGGTTAGAACTACAGTATATAAAGGAATTACAAAAAAAAAGAAAAAAGAACTTCAGTATATGTTGCAAAATCTAGTGTCGCACTACCCCCGTAGGAGCTGCTGGTTATTTTTGGTCCTGCCCTTACCCCACAGTTCAACGTATCAAACTTACTTGGCTCTAAATTGGGCAATGTGCCCGCAGATGCATGCACCAGTCACTTAGTCTTTTTCCAATGCTTTTTATTAAACACAACTTGCAGCAGTAGAGGGATGGAGGGTTAGGGGAATTCAGATACCTTGTGCAGATCACTGAGGAACTTGAGATCCTGGAGACAGGCACACTCGCTGTCAAATGGATCTTGCTCACCCGGATAGGCCTCTCTCACCGGCCTAGCAGCCGGAATGATGCACAGACAAAAGTCTCTGCCACAGACTTGATGATAATAGTAGTCAGTTGAACAATCCTCTGCCACAGGATTTAGTAATCATTAATTGACTGAGCGAACACAACTACACAGTACCAAAGTCCTTTAAGCCATCCGGCAGTACTGTGAGGTAGATTGGTTAGGATTAGGGTGACCACATTTCCAAACTACCATTCAGGGACACCCTTCCTTACCAAAAATCAGCTTGTGCTGTAACGAATCACAGCACAGTGATTGGACACAAGAGGCGGGATTTATGATTTCTCCAATCACAAGCAGGGGGCGGGATTGTGCTCCTCCAGGCATTCCTGGCCAGGACAAATACTGTCAGTGAGTAAAGCGGTGATGTGGCGGCCTTTTTTGGGGGCTTCAGATTGGCCCAGGGGGTGGCTGTGTCAGTTTCATTCCGGGACACTTTATTGTCCTGGAATGAGTGTGCCCGGGACAGACCTGCAAAATGCGGGACTGTCCCGGGCAATCCGGGACATGTGGTCACCCTAGTTAGGATGCATCCTCCAATTGAGTCACCAGGCTCTTTTTGAGATACCAGCCTTTTTCTCGGTCCTCTCCAAAAAGAGTCCTCCACTGGATCTTCCAATTGCTCGGCTTCTTCCCGCAGGCAAGACAGCACAGGACCACCCCCGAACCAGTAGGCCCCAGACAGACTTCCGGGCCTACTTACAGTAACGTAGCCTCGGGCCAGCAGGGCCCCGAGGCAGAAGAGGAGCTGTCACATACCTTAGGCCAGACGGGCCATGAGGTCAGAGCGAGAGAAAAATGGAATCTGCCCCTTAAGTATCCTCTCCCAGCATGCACAGCGGTAAACCACTCCCACTGAGCTGTTCCTGGGGAAGGGACACCCAATACACTCCAGCCTGTTGTATTTCCAACACTGGCCGGTGGTGACAATGACACCTACCGGCGACAGTGGGACATGCTCTCAACACAGCCAAAGCTGGAACAGAGGCTAATTTAGCCATAAACATTGCATTCTGAACTATGTACAATTCAGATGACCCACTAAATTTACACAATAGCGCCTGGTCAACAGGAGCAGGGCGCTACACTAGTATATTAAGTGCAGCAGTCAGGACATGGCATAGCACTTAAAGTGCAATTTTCAAGACTTAGTAATATACAACAAGGCATATAAAGTGCAATGGTCAGGTCTTTATAATGTGCAACATAGTGTATAGAGTATAGCTGTCAGGACTATATAACATACAACATAACATATGAAAGAGGGGTGGGGATATGTTGAGGGACTACTCCCAAGACCCTAATCACCCAAGATAATGGGACTATTACGGCACCCAGACAAGACAGTTTATAAAAGTTAAAGCATTTTATTTAAACATATATAGTACAAAATAGAAAAATTAATAGCCCCTCAACATATCCCCACCCCTTTTTCTCTAGTTTAATTACGGGATGATGACACCCCCCTACCCTATATATATGATAGAGGCACCCCTCATGGAACATAACATATGAAGTGAATGATCAGAACTATGTAATTTACAATATAGTGTATAAGTACAAGAGTCATGCCTTAATAGTAAGAAAAGTGCAGTGCCCAGGACTACAGTATATCCACTTAACGACCGCCCACTGTAAATATACGTCGGCAGAATGGCACCGACAGGCAGAATCACGTACATATACGTGATTGCCTTTGTATAGTTGGGGGGTCCGATCGGACCCCCCTTCTTTACAGTGGGTGGTCGTTTTACCTTCGGGAGCGATACGGCATGAGGGGACGGCCGTTCGATTCTGCCCCCCCCCTCTCGATCGCTCCCGGCGAATGAGAGCTTCCCCTGCCTGTGTACTGTTTACACAGGCAGGAGGAAGTGATGTCATCTCTCCTGCGGCGCTCACATATACCGAGCGTCGTACAGGAGAAGATGCAGGTTAGTGCACACAACACTACACTGACACCAGGACACATAGGCACATAAATCGCCCCCCCAGGCCCCCCCCAGACACCCCCAGATCACCCCCCAGCCCCCAGTCACAGTGTCACTGATTGCAGTGACCATTTATTTAGTGATCACTGCAATCAGTGACATTTGTGACTGTAAAAGTGTCACTACATTTAGTTTTAGGTCCAGTGTAGCCCCCTAACCCCCCCCTAATAAAGGTTTAACCCCCTAATCACCCCCCAGATAACCCTTTCACCCCCTAGCACCGCCATCGCTAAGCGATCATTTTTCTGATCGATGTCTTAGCGTCGGTAATGCTGATCGGTAGCCAGTAATTTTTTTTAGGTTCGCCGAAGGTTTTTATAGCGTCGGGTACCCCCATATATTACCTAATAAAGGTTTAACCCCCTTGATCGCCCCCCAGGTAACCCTTTCACCCCCTATCACCACTGTCACTAAGCGATAATTTTTCTGATCGATGTCTTAGCGTCGGCGATGCTGATCGGTAGCCAGTAATTTTTTTTAGGTTCGCCGCAGGTTTTTATAGCGTCGGGTACCCCCATATATTACCTAATAAAGGTTTAACCGCCTTGATCACCCCCCAGGTAACCCTTTCACCCCCTAGCACCGCCGTCGCTAAGCGATCATTTTTCTGATCGATGTCTTAGCGTCGGTGATGCAGATCGGTAGCCAGTAATTTTTTTTAGGTTCGCCGCAGGTTTTTATAGCGTCAGGTACCCCAATATATTACCTAATAAAGGTTTAACCCCCTTGATCGCCCCCCAGGTAACCCTTTCACCCCCTATCACCACTGTCGCTAAGCGATCATTTTTTTGATCGCTGTCTTAGCGTCGGTGATGCAGATCGGTAGCCAGTAAATTTTTTTAGGTTCGCCGCAGGTTTTTATAGCGTCAGGTACCCCCATATATTATCTAATAAAGGTTTAACCCCCTGATCGCCCCCCAGGTAACCCTTTCACCCCCTATCACCACTGTCGCTAAGCGATCGTTTTTATGATCGTTGTCTTAGTGTCGGTGATGCCGATAGGTAGCCAGTAATTTTTTTTAGGTTCGCCGTCAGGTTTTTATATAGCGTCAGGTACCCCCATATATTGCCTAATAAAGGTTTTAACCCCCTAATTGCCCCTAGTTAACCCTTTCACCAGTGATCATCATATAAGTGTTACGGGTGACGCTGGTTAGTTAGTTTGCTTTTTATAGTGTCAGGGCACCTGCCGTATATAACCCAATAAAGGTTTAACCCCCTGATCGCCCGGCGGGTGATATCAATTAGGTTTTAGCGTCAGAGAGGGTCTGCGTCACACCCCAGGCAGCGTCAGGTTAGTGCCAGTAACGCTAACACCCACGCGTTAAGCATACACCCCCCTTAGTGGTATAGTATCTGAACAGATCAATATCTGATCTGATCAGATCTATACTAGCGTCCCCAGCAGTTTAGGGTTCCCAAAAACGCAGTGTTAGCGGGATCAGCCCAGATACCTGCTAGCACCTGCGTTTTGCCCCTCCGTCCAGCCCAGGCCACCCAAGTGCAGTATCGATCGATCACTGTCACTTACAAAACAAAAACACACATAACTGCAGCGTTCGCAGAGACAGGCCTGATCCCTGCGACTCCAGTGCTGTAGGAGGTGATTTCACCACCACAGTTAAAAAAAAAAAAAAAAGCATATATGCTGAAGCATTGGGGCAGCAGGGGCGGAGGAGCGATTTTGCTCCTAATGCCGCGTACATACGGTCGAAATTCCGACGGAGGCTTGCCCGTGGAAAAGTCTGACCATGTGTACGCGGCATAACTTTTGCGGGAAGATGCCCCCATGCTTCGGCATATATAAATGGTGCATGTATGCCCATCATTAGAAGTGGGTGGATGAAGGGCGGTATTCTAATGGTGGGCATACCCACCGATCAATCTTTTTTTTTCGTTCAGCCAACAGGCTGCATGAAAAAAAAGATTACAATACATGTCCAACAAGGACCAGCAACGTACTGGTATGTTGCTGGACTTTGAATGTTTATACCAGAATGATGCCTGTGGGTTTAGGTATCATCTTGGTATCATTCTTTTCAGCCAGCGGCCGGCTTTCATGTAAAAGCAATCCTAGTGGCTAATTAGCCTCTGGACTGCTTTTACAAGCAGTGGGAGGGAATGTCCCCCCCCGGATATAAAAAGCGCCATTGGGAAATTGGGAAAGCATTTTATCACACCGATCTTGGTGTGGTCAGATGCTTTGAGGGCAGAGGAAAGATCTAGGGTCCAATAGACCCCAGTTTTTTCAAAAAAGAGTACCTGTCATTACCTATTGCTATCATAGGGGATATTTACATTCCCTGAGATAACAATAAAAATGATAAAAAAATAAATAAATATGGAAGCAACAGTTTAAAAATAAAATAAAAAAGCAAAATTAATAAAAAAAAAAAAAAAAAAAAAAGCACCCCTGTCCTGCCCTGCTCTTGCCCAATGGCGAACGCAAGCGTCGGTCTGGCGTCATATGTAAACAGCAATTGCACCATGCATGTGAGGTATCACCGCGAAGGTCAGATCGAGGGCAGTAATTTTAGCAGTAGACCTCCTCTGTAAATCTAACGGGGTAACCTGTAAAGGCTTTTAAAGGCTTTTAAAAATGTATGTAGTTTGTCGCCAATGCGCGTTTGTGCGAAATTTTAAAGCATGTCGTGTTTGGTATCTATGTACTCGGCCTAAGATCATCTTTTTTATTTCATCAAACATTTGGGCAATATAGTGTGTTTTAGTGCATTAAAATTAAAAAAAGTGTATTTTTTCCCCAAAAAATGCGTTTGAAAAATCGCTGCGCAAATACTGTGTAGAAAAAAAAAATGCAACACCCACCATTTTATTCTGTAGGGCCTTTGCTTTAAAAAGATATATAATGTTTGGGGGTTCAACATAATTTTCTTGCAAAAAAAAATGTTTTCATGTAAACAAAAAGTGTCAAAAAGGGCTTTGTCTTCAAGTGGTTAGAAGAGTGGATGTAAGCTTCCTAATGTTGTGTATAAAATGCCAGAACAGTTCAAAACCCCCCCGAATGACCTCATTTTGGAAAGTAGACACCCCAAGCTATATACTGAGAGGCATGTCGAGTCCATGGAATATTTTATATGTTGACACAAGTTCAGTGGCGGATCCAGGGGGGGGGGGGGCAACAGGGCAATTGCCCCCCCCCGAGACCATCTGTCACACTCACTTGCTTGCTCTGTTTTTGTTTTTTTGCGCCTGATCTCCCGAACTTTGGGGACCCGGTACCGGCCGGCCGTAGGACCCCTGGACCCCAAACTTAGCACAAATGTAGCCCAATGTCTCTTCTACAAGTGTGCAAAGTTTGGTGTCTGGGGGACCTACGGCCGGGGAGCACTGATTTTTTTAAATCCGGGCACCCCTTCCATAGACTCCAATGTTAAACGGTAATTTCTTCGGTGATTTTGCGGACCCGGTACCGGCCGGTCGTAGAACCCCTGGACCCCAAACTTTGCACACATGTAGACCAATGTCTCTTCTACAAGTGTGCAACGTTTGGTGTCTGGGGGACTTACGGCCGTGGAGCACTGATTTTTTAAAACCGGGCACCCCTTCCATAGACTCCAATGTTAAACGGTCATTTCTCCAGTGATTTTGCGGACCCGGTACCGGCCAGTCGTAGGTCCTCTGGACCCCAAACTTGGCACACATGTAGCCCCATGTCTCCTCTATAAGTTTGAAAAGTTTGGTTACTGGGAGAACCGATTTTTCAAAGCCGGGCACTCCATAGACTTCCATGTTAAACATCAGTCTAGTCATGGGCACAGTGAGGCATGGGCACAGTGAGGCAAAGTGAGGCAAGTATAAGCCTAGGACACCCTAGGCTTATACTTGAGTCAATAAGTTTTCCCAGTTTTTTGGGGTAAAATTAGGTGCCTCGGCTTATATTCGGGTCGGCTTATACTCGAGTATATACAGTACTTGTTCTGCGGCTGCCGCTGCCTCTCTGAGTCTCTCTCTCAGTTTCTCACATCAGCCGATCAGCGGCGCTGAGAGAGAGACTCGTCTAATGTAGTTACGTGGCGCACTGACACGATACCAGGAGCGGAGGAGGAGGTGGGTGGAGCCTCTTCCCTGCACTCGCTGCTAACGCCTGGGCCGCTTGGCGTCTAGCAACGAGTGACGTCAGTGAGTCACGTCAGGCCGCTCTGTGGGCAGGTGCAATAGCGTGCGGCTCCACAGACGGGTAAGAAAGCGGGCGGCTCCGCTTGCGGCGTGGTTTGTTGTTGGGGGGCAGCGCGGTTCGTGGGCAGACCGTGCTGCTCAGTGTGTTGGCAGCGCAGGTGAGAGTGAGAGAGCAGGCTCAGTGTGGCAGCTGGCCAATCAGCTAGCCGGGAGCGGGGGAGCAGAAAGATGAGATCATCTCTCACCGCCCGTGCCTGCCCTGCATTCCTGCAGTGACTTCCACCCTCACTGTGCAGACAGAAGAGAGATTACATTATCTCTCTGCTGCCTGACTCTGGGAGTCTGGGACACAGCAAGAGACAACCAAAACTACACCTTAGCAGGCAAGTTAGTGACAATCCGCAAGGTGTGGCAGGCGACGTGGCAAGTGACAATCCGCAAATTGTGTCAGGTGACGTGGCAAATGACAATCTGCATCTGGTGGCAGGCAAGTGACAATCAGCAAGGTGTGGCAGGTGACGTGGCAAGTGACAATCCGCAAGGTGTGGCAAGTGACAATCCACAAGATGTGGCAGGTGACGTGGCAAGTGACAATCCACAATGAGTGGCAAGTGACACGCTCAGGGCTCCCACTAATTGCAGGCGACGGTGGCAAGTGACACACTCGGGGCTCCCACTGATTCTGCATTGAACTATTTAATTTCATATTACAATGTAATAATAGAAATAATGCGCTTCAATCATCCTGACACCATAACAACCATGGTGCCGGGATGATTGAAGCGCCGACCCCAACCATTTCCCCGATAAATTTCCCACAGTGCCCCTCCCGAGAAAAGACTCTGGATCCGCCCCTGCACAAGTTGCGGAAAAAATAATTTTTTTTTTGCACAAAGTTGTCACTAAATGATATATTGCTCAAACATGCCATGGGCATATGTGGAATTACACCCCAAAATACATTCTGTTGCTTCTCCTGAGTACGGGGATACCACATGTGTGAGACTTTTTGGGAGCCTAGCCACGTACGGGACCCCAAAAACCAAGCACCGCCTTCAGGCTTTCTAAGGGTGTAAATTTTTGATTTCACTTCTCACTGCCTATCACAGTTTCGGAGGCCATGGAATGCCCAGATGACACAAACCCCCCCAAATGACCCCATTTTGGAAAGCAGACACCCCAAGCTATTTGCTGAGAGGTATTGTGAGTATTTTGCAGATCTCGCTTTTTGTCACAAAGTTTTGAAAATTAAAAAAAAAAAGAGAAAAAAAAAATGTTCTTTCTTCATTTTCAAAAACAAATGAGAGCTGTAAAATACTCACCATGCCTCTCAGCAAACAGCTTGGGGTGTCTACTTTCCAAAATGGGGTCATTTGGGGGGGGGTTTTGTGCTATTTTGGCATTTTATGGCCTTCGAAACTGTGATAGGTAGTGAGGAGTCAAATCAAAAATTTGTGCCTAGAAATCCTGAAGGCGGTGCTTGGTTTTCGGGGTCCCGTACGCGGCTAGGCTCCTAAAAAGTCCCACACATGTGGTATCCCCGTACTCAGGAGAAGCAGCAAAATTTATTTTGGGGTGCAATTCCACATATAACCATGGCATGTGTGAGCAATATATCATTTAGTGACAACTTTTTGTAATTTTTTTTTTTTTTGTCATTATTCAATCACTTGGGACAAAAAAAAAATATTCAATAGGCTCAACAGGCCTCTCAGCAATTTCCTTGGGGTGTCTACTTTCTAAAATGGGGTCATTTGGGGGGGTTTTGTGCTATTTTGGCATTTTATGGCCTTCAAAACTGTTATAGGTAGTGAGGAGTGAAATCAAAAATTTGCGCCCTTAGAAATCCTGAAGGCGGTGCTTGGTTTCCGGGGTCCCGTACGTGGCTAGGCTCCCAAAAAGTCCCACACATGTGGTATTCCCGTACTCAGGAGAAGCAGCAGAATGTATTTTGGGGTGCAATTCCACATATAACCATGGCATGTGTGAGCAATATATCATTTAGTGACAACGTTTTGTAATTTTTTTTTTGTCATTATTCAATCACTTGGGACAAAAAAAAAATATTCAATGGGCTCAACATGCCTCTCAGCAATTTCCTTGGGGTGTCTACTTTTTAAAATGGGGTCATTTGGGGGGGTTTTGTACTGCCCTGCCATTTTAGCACCTCAAGAAATGAGATAGGCAGTCATAAATTTAAAGCTGTGTAAATTCCAGAAAATGTACCCTAGTTTGTAAACTCTATAACTTTTGCGCAAACCAATAAATATACGCTTATTGACATTTTTTTTACTAAAGACAAGTGGCTGAATACATTTTGGCCTAAATGTATGACTAAAATTGAGTTTATTTGGTTTTTCTTATAACAAAAAGTAGAAAATATCATTTTTTTTCAAAATTTTCAGTCTTTTTCCGTTTATATCGCAAAAAATAAAAATCGCAGAGGCAATCAAATACCATTAAAAGAAAGCTCTATTTGTGGGAAGAAAAGGACGCAAATTTCGTTTGGGTACAACATTGCATGTCCGCACAATTTACAGTTAAAGCAGCGCAGTGCAAAATTCTGAATTCACCTCTGGTCCTTTAGCTACCAAATGGTCCGGGGCTTAAGTGGATATAACACAACATACAGAGTGCACCATCACTATGTAGAGCAGGGGTAGGCAACCTGGGGCCCTCCAGCTGTTTTGGAACTACATTTCCCACGAGGCATTGCAAGGCTGGCAGTTACAATTACTCCCAGAGGCATGATGGCACTTGTAGTTCTGCAACAGCTGGAGGGCCCCAGATTGCCTACCTCTGATGTAGAGTATACCCTGCAGCAGTCAGAATTATAAAGCATAGCACATATAGTGCAGCAGACCAGTGTTAATTTTGGCAGCAAATTTCTATTTAGTTTTAGTCTTAGGACTAAAATTGCATTTTAGTTTTAGTCCCATTTTACTCTTCTGCAATTGTTTTAGTTTTAGTCATATTTAGTCGACTAAATCTCCAGTACATTTTAGTCGACTAAAACTAATTTTAGTCGTCTAAAACCTAATGGGTGCAATTAAATTAGTAATGCATTAGTTAACATTTCTCTACAGTTTCAAAACTCATTATATACTGCTGGAGTGAAAAATCGAATATGTTATTATTTATGGTATTGAGGTATGAACATGCACTACAGACCAGTGTTAATTTTGAAGTCAGATTTCAATTTAGTTTTAGTCTTATGCTTACACGATCGACGGGAAAAACGAGGAACGGCTTGTTCCCCCACACACGGCCGTTTTTCCCATCATTTTTTCTCTTGGTCGAGAAAAACGACCGTGTGTAGGCTCCCCGACAGTGTTTCCCTATGGGAAAACTGCTGCGGAAAAAATGGCCGTGAATCACGATGAGAAAAATTAGAGCATGTTCTAATTTTTCTCGTCGTGATTAATGCCGTTTTTCTCATCGGGAAAAATGACCAAAAGCCCACACACGGTCGTTTTTCTCGTCAAAGAGAAAACATTTATTTTTTTCAACGAGAAAAATGGTCGTGTGTACGCGGCATTAGTCTTTTGACTAAAATTACATTTTAGTTTTAATCCCATTTTAGTCTTTTGACTAAAATGTAATTTTAGTTTTAGTCGTATTTTAGTCATCTCAATTGTTTTAGTTTTAGTTGTATTTTAATCGACTAAAATAATATTCTTTTAGTCGACAAAATTAACACTGCAGCAGACAGAGTGGAAGGATCAAAACGATGTAATTGCACTGCACAGTTTGCACAGTGTAGTAGTCAGGACTCAGTAAGTGTCCCTGTTGTGTTGGTGCTCAGTGTTCTCCTTTACGTGACATAGTGGAGTGAGAGGTGGAAAAACGGGAATGCCCATGGGAATTGGGATGCCTGTGTCTCCATGTATCGAGCAAGGCAAGTTCCGCCAAAAACCTACCAATTCTTGTTAAAGTAGATGGGGAAGGGGCAGGAACATCAGGGCCCGATTTGTCATGGAAAGGGTCTATCGCCAAAGTTGAAGTCTCCTAACAAAATAGCTGGAATTGTCGAATGATGAGCCATAAAAGTCAAGCCATCATGCAACACAAAAAAAATGGAATGGGGGGGGGGGGGTATAATATGGCAGTAAAAGTAATTAAATCCCACCCCATCATAACATGCAAAAATAATAAACCTGCCCTAGGGGTTCGATTGCATTGTCAGGAGCTGGAATTGTATATTTTTGGCAACAGGAACCGCTACTCCTCGGGAATGAGAGATAAAGGGGGCCTGGTACACCCAGCCCACCCAAGCATTTTTAAGTGCAAGCTGTGGCTGGCCAGTAATATGAGTTTCCACTAAGACTATCACATCAGCCTGCATTGATTTAAGATGGGATAAGATTGCAGTGCGTTTAGGCTTAGCTTACATCCCTCTTCAGCATGTCCCTTTACACTGGTTCCTAGTAGGGATGAGCTTCGTGTTCGAGTCGAACATACGTTCGACTCGAACATTGGCTGTTCGATCGTTCGACGAAGATCGAACGATTTGGGCCGTTCGCGCCAAATTCGAGTGACGCGAACGGCCCACAATGCACTACGCCATCGCAGTGTCATCCAGGCGCTGTGATTGGCCAAGCATGCACTGTGACCCCGCATGCTTGGCCAATCACAGCGCCGGCAGCGAGGAGAGCAATGATTGGCCACAGGCAGGATGCCTGTGGCCAATTATTGCTGAGGGTGTTTAGTACACGCCCCACACTATAAAAGGCCGCCAGCACGGCGGCCTAGTGTAGTGTGTTCCGGAGCAGGGATAGAGTAGCATAGGCAGGGACAGTGACTGTTATTTCTTTCTTGCTTAACCTGGATTCCTTTAGTTTAGGGAAAGAGAAGGATAGGTAGGGAGAGTGTCAGTGTGTTTTGTGCTTCTGCTATAGTGTGCTTAAAAAAAAACATTTATTCTAGGGACAGAAAACTCTAGGTAGGGACAGTGTCAGTTTCTTTCACTCTGCAAGTCCTTGTTTCCAGGGACCTGGAAGGACAGTGAGTGAATTGTCCTTTTGCTATATTGTGATTAAAAAAAACATTTATTCTAGGGACAGAAAACTCTAGGTAGGGACAGTGTCAGTTTCTTTCACTCTGCAAGTCCTTGTTTCCAGGGACCTGGAAGGACAGTGAGTGAATTGTCCTTTTGCTATATTGTGATTAAAAAAAACATTTATTCTAGGGACAGAAAACTCTAGGTAGGGACAGTGTCAGTTTCTTTCACTCTGCAAGTCCTTGTTTCCAGGGACCTGGAAGGACAGTGAGTGAATTGTCCTTTTGCTATATTGTGATTAAAAAAAACATTTATTCTAGGGACAGAAAACTCTAGGTAGGGACAGTGTCAGTTTCTTTCACTCTGCAAGTCCTTGTTTCCAGGGACCTGGAAGGACAGTGAGTGAATTGTCCTTTTGCTATATTGTGATTAAAAAAAACATTTATTCTAGGGACAGAAAACTCTAGGTAGGGACAGTGTCAGTTTCTTTCACTCTGCAAGTCCTTGTTTCCAGGGACCTGGAAGGACAGTGAGTGAATTGTCCTTTTGCTATATTGTGATTAAAAAAAACATTTTTTTCTAGGGACAGAAAACTGTAGGTAGGGAGAGTATTTTTTTTCTTTCACTCTGCAAGTCCTTGTTTCCAGGGACCTGTAAGGACAGTGAGTTAATTGTCCTTGTGCTATATTGTGCTGAAAAAAACATTTATTCCAGGGACAGAAAACTCTAGGTAGGGACAGTGTCAGTTTCTTTCACTCTGCAAGTCCTTGTTTCCAGGGACCTGGAAGGACAGTGAGTGAATTGTCCTTTTGCTATATTGTGATTAAAAAAAACATTTATTCTAGGGACAGAAAACTCTAGGTAGGGACAGTGTCAGTTTCTTTCACTCTGCAAGTCCTTGTTTCCAGGGACCTGGAAGGACAGTGAGTGAATTGTCCTTTTGCTATATTGTGATTAAAAAAAACATTTATTCTAGGGACAGAAAACTCTAGGTAGGGACAGTGTCAGTTTCTTTCACTCTGCAAGTCCTTGTTTCCAGGGACCTGGAAGGACAGTGAGTGAATTGTCCTTTTGCTATATTGTGATTAAAAAAAACATTTATTCTAGGGACAGAAAACTCTAGGTAGGGACAGTGTCAGTTTCTTTCACTCTGCAAGTCCTTGTTTCCAGGGACCTGGAAGGACAGTGAGTGAATTGTCCTTTTGCTATATTGTGATTAAAAAAAACATTTATTCTAGGGACAGAAAACTCTAGGTAGGGACAGTGTCAGTTTCTTTCACTCTGCAAGTCCTTGTTTCCAGGGACCTGGAAGGACAGTGAGTGAATTGTCCTTTTGCTATATTGTGATTAAAAAAAACATTTATTCTAGGGACAGAAAACTCTAGGTAGGGACAGTGTCAGTTTCTTTCACTCTGCAAGTCCTTGTTTCCAGGGACCTGGAAGGACAGTGAGTGAATTGTCCTTTTGCTATATTGTGATTAAAAAAAACATTTATTCTAGGGACAGAAAACTCTAGGTAGGGACAGTGTCAGTTTCTTTCACTCTGCAAGTCCTTGTTTCCAGGGACCTGGAAGGACAGTGAGTGAATTGTCCTTTTGCTATATTGTGATTAAAAAAAACATTTATTCTAGGGACAGAAAACTCTAGGTAGGGACAGTGTCAGTTTCTTTCACTCTGCAAGTCCTTGTTTCCAGGGACCTGGAAGGACAGTGAGTGAATTGTCCTTTTGCTATATTGTGATTAAAAAAAACATTTTTTTCTAGGGACAGAAAACTGTAGGTAGGGAGAGTATTTTTTTTCTTTCACTCTGCAAGTCCTTGTTTCCAGGGACCTGTAAGGACAGTGAGTTAATTGTCCTTGTGCTATATTGTGCTGAAAAAAACATTTATTCCAGGGACAGAAAACTCTAGGTAGGGACAGTGTCAGTTTCTTTCACTCTGCAAGTCCTTGTTTCCAGGGACCTGGAAGGACAGTGAGTGAATTGTCCTTTTGCTATATTGTGATTAAAAAAAACATTTATTCTAGGGACAGAAAACTCTAGGTAGGGACAGTGTCAGTTTCTTTCACTCTGCAAGTCCTTGTTTCCAGGGACCTGGAAGGACAGTGAGTGAATTGTCCTTTTGCTATATTGTGATTAAAAAAAACATTTATTCTAGGGACAGAAAACTCTAGGTAGGGACAGTGTCAGTTTCTTTCACTCTGCAAGTCCTTGTTTCCAGGGACCTGGAAGGACAGTGAGTGAATTGTCCTTTTGCTATATTGTGATTAAAAAAAACATTTATTCTAGGGACAGAAAACTCTAGGTAGGGACAGTGTCAGTTTCTTTCACTCTGCAAGTCCTTGTTTCCAGGGACCTGGAAGGACAGTGAGTGAATTGTCCTTTTGCTATATTGTGATTAAAAAAAACATTTATTCTAGGGACAGAAAACTCTAGGTAGGGACAGTGTCAGTTTCTTTCACTCTGCAAGTCCTTGTTTCCAGGGACCTGGAAGGACAGTGAGTGAATTGTCCTTTTGCTATATTGTGATTAAAAAAAACATTTTTTTCTAGGGACAGAAAACTGTAGGTAGGGAGAGTATTTTTTTTCTTTCACTCTGCAAGTCCTTGTTTCCAGGGACCTGTAAGGACAGTGAGTTAATTGTCCTTGTGCTATATTGTGCTGAAAAAAACATTTATTCCAGGGACAGAAAACTCTAGGTAGGGACAGTGTCAGTTTCTTTCACTCTGCAAGTCCTTGTTTCCAGGGACCTGGAAGGACAGTGAGTGAATTGTCCTTTTGCTATATTGTGATTAAAAAAAACATTTTTTTCTAGGGACAGAAAACTGTAGGTAGGGAGAGTGTTTTTTTTCTTTCACTCTGCAAGTCCTTGTTTCCAGGGACCTGTAAGGACAGTGAGTTAATTTTCCTTGTGCTATATTGTGATTAAAAAAAACATTTTTTCTAGGGACAGAAAACTGTAGGTAGGGAGAGTGTTTTTTTTCTTTCACTCTGCAAGTCCTTGTTTCCAGGGACAGAGAAGGACACCTGAAGGTAGCCCTTATTGCTTTTTTCCCATCTCCCTGCAGGCCATCTATTAGAATGTCTGGAAGGCAAACAAGGAGAGGCAGACAGTCAGGAGGCAATAAAAGAGGGCAAGCAGGCTCTGTGTCTGGGGGCAACAGTGCTGGTCGTGGACGCGGTGCATTGTCATCAGCACATGGCCATGGGACACGCTTGTCCTTCTTTTCGGCAGCTGGACATGTTGAGCCACATCATGCCGAAGACTTGGTAGAGTGGATGACCAAGCCCTCCTCCTCCTCCTCATCCTCTCTCACCCAGGCTCAGGGTACTGGAAAAGCAGCTGCCAAAGCGTCGTCTTCCCTGGTATCAATGTCAGACAAATCATCAGTCACTCCTTCCCTAGACCCACCATGTCCTCCTCCTGAGGAGTCCCCCGAACTGTTTCAGCACAGTGTTGGGTACATGCTCCAGGAGGATGCCCAGCGTTTCGAAGGGTCTGATGATGAAACCCAGCTAGAGGAAGGCAGTAGCGTGAGAGCAGACAGAGGGGATGCTCAAGAAGGACACCAATCTGGCAGTCATGTTCCAGCAGCTGCAGCATACTGCCAGATTGGCTCCAGTGATGAGGAGGGAGGGGATGATGAGGTCAATGACTCCACGTGGGTGCCTAATAGGAGAGAGGAGGAGGAGGAGGATGAGGAGGAGGCACATCTCCAACGAGGCAGGATGCCCTTTGGTGGCCAGCGTAAGGGCAGTACACCGACGGAATCACACCGCAGAGCTCCGCCTGTGCAGGGCGCTGCCTCTGCCCGTCATTCAAAAAGTTCTTTGGTGTGGGCCTTTTTTGAGGCTAGTGCATCAGATCGCACAGCTGCTGTTTGCAACATATGTCTCAAGCGTATATCGCGTGGCCAAAACATCAGCCGCTTGGGTACCACATGCCTGACCAGACATATGTTGACCTGCCATGCAGCTCGTTGGCAAGCCTACCTCAAAGACCCACACCAAAGAACAAAGCGGACCTCTCCTTGCACCGCATCAGCTGGGATCTCCAACCCCACTATAACTTCAGTCCTCTCTGAAACATGCACTGAGAGGAATGAAGGTGTAGAATTAGGTGTGTCACAGCCAAGTACTTGCGCCCACTCTGCTAGCAGTACACCGACGTCCGATTCTAGCAGGCAAATTTCCCTGCCCCAGCTGCTGGACCGTCGAAAGAAGTTCACTCCCAGCCATCCACATGCCCAGCGGTTGAATGCTAGCTTGGCTAAATTGCTAGCGCTTCAACTGCTGCCTTTTCAGTTGGTAGACTCGGCCCCCTTCCGTGAGTTTGTGCAATGTGCGGTTCCTCAGTGGCAGGTTCCCAAACGCCACTTTTTCTCACGGAAGGCTATTCCGGCTCTCTACCGGCATGTGGAAGGCAATGTCTTGGCCTCGCTGGACAGGGCGGTCAGCGGTAAGGTGCATATTACCGCTGACTCATGGTCCAGCAGGCATGGACAGGGACGTTACCTTTCTTTCACGGCCCATTGGGTCACTCTTTTGGCAGCTGGGAAGGATTCAGGACAAGGTGCAGTAGTGTTGGAGGTTGTCCCACCGCCACGCCTCCAAAATGCTACTACTGGTTGTGACACACCTCTCTCCTCCACCCCCTCCTCTTCTTCTTCCTCCATGGCCTCTTCCTGTGGTTTGTCCTATGAACCAGCGGTGCTCCGTAGCCGTTCACGGGGCTACGCAAGTACGCAGGCAAAAAGATGCCATGCCGTGCTTGCGCTGGTGTGTTTGGGGGACAGAAGCCACACTGGGGCAGAGGTCCTGTCTGCTCTGCAGGGCCAGGCCGAGAGGTGGTTGACGCCACGCCAGCTTAAGCCAGGAATGGTGGTTTGCGACAATGGCACCAACCTCCTCTCCGCCCTCCGACAGGGACAACTGACCCATGTGCCCTGTGTGGCTCACGTCCTTAACCTGGTGGTGCAGCGGTTCTTGGGCAGGTACCCGGGCTTACAGGATGTCCTGAGGCAGGCCAGGAAAGTCTGTGTGCATTTCCGCAGATCTTATAATGCCAGTGCTCGCCTGGCTGAGCTGCAAAAGGAGTTGAACCTGCCCAAGAACCGCCTTATATGTGACATGCCCACCAGGTGGAACTCAACGTTGGCCATGCTGCAGCGGCTGCACACGCAGCAGAGGGCCATCAATGAGTACCTGTGCGACTACGGCACCAGGACAGGGTCAGGGGAGCTTGGTTTTTTTTCTCCACGCCAGTGGGGCATGATCAGGGATGCATGCACTGTCCTGGCACCATTTGAGGAGGCCACGAGGATGGTGAGCAGTGACAGTGCATGCATCAGTGACACTGTACCTCTTGTCCACCTGTTGGAGCACACGCTGCGTGGAATAATGGACAGGGCACTTGAGGCAGAACAGAGGCAGGAAGAGGAGGACTTCCTTGCCTCTCAAGGCCCCCTTTACCCAGACAGTGTTCCTTCTGTCCCACCCATCGCACAGGAAGAGGAGGAGGAGGAGGAGGAGGAGGAGGAGGATTGTGTCAGCATGGAGGTGGAGGCTGGCACTCAGCATCATCAGCAGCAGTCTTTTAGGGATGATTTACAGTCCCAAGAAACCAGTGGACTTGTACGTGGCTGGGAGGAGGTGGCTGCGGATCATGTCGTCCTTAGTGACCCAGAGGACTCCGGAGCGAATGCCTCAGCAAACCTACGCTGCATGGCCTCCCTGATCCTGCAAAGTCTGCGGAAGGATCCTCGTATTCTTCGGATCAAGGAGAGGGACCATTACTGGCTGGCCACTCTCCTTGATCCACGGTACAAGGGTAAGGTTGCGGACCTTATGTTACCGTCGCAGAGGGAGCAGAGGATGAGACAACTCCGGGAGGCCTTGCAGAAAGGTCTGTGCAACGCGTTCCCAGAGACTGGGAGGTTGCAAACTCCTGGTCCTGGACAACGAGTTGCTGAGGCTTCGGCCAGTCAAAGAAGGAGCGGTGGGGAAGGTGGCCGTCTGACCGATGCGTTCAGACAATTCTTTAGTCCGCAGCCCCAAAGTATGATTGGTTCCAGCAACCATCGCCAGCGTCTGATAAACATGGTGCAGGAATATCTAGGGGCAAGGTCAGACTTGGACACCTTCCCCACCGAAAATCCTCTGGCTTACTGGGTCTTGAGGATGGATCACTGGCCAGAGCTTGCACAGTATGCAATTGAGCTACTGGCCTGTCCTGCATCCAGCGTTCTTTCGGAACGCACATTCAGTGCTGCTGGAGGATTTGTCACGGATCACAGGGTGCGCCTGTCCACCGACTCGGTTGATCGACTGACTTTCATCAAGATGAACCAGTCTTGGATCACCACCAGCTACCACACACCTGATGCTGATATAACAGACTAATTGATTTTAAAATGTCACATCCCTTCAAGACTGATGCTGATGCTGAGTGCCTGTGCTGTTATGTTGACTGGCTATCCTCCTCCTCCGAGTCCTCAATGATACGATTGATGATGATAGCTTGGAAGATCATTTTTGTTTATGGGTGCCGCCACCAGTGCCTAACGCCCAATTTTTCAGCCCCTGTTTAACAGGGGCGTGTAATTACAATTTTTGAAGCAATACTTTGCAACAGGGCTCATTGCTGTGCTCCAAGTACAGTATCTGTGAGGAGTTGCAGTGTTGTGCCACCAGTGCCTAAGGCCCAATTTTTCAGCCCCTGTTTAACAGGGGCGTGTCATTACAATTTTTGAAGCAATACTTTGCAACAGGGCTCATTGCTGTGCTCCAAGTACAGTATCTGTGAGGGGTTGCAGTGTTGTGCCACCAGTGCCTAAGGCCCAATTTTTCAGCCCCTGTTCAACAGGGGCATGTAATTACAATTCTTGATCTAATAATTCACAGCAGGGCCCATTGCTGCACCCACCAAGAGTAACTGTCAGGGCTTACAGTGTTGTGGCACCAGCACCACCATCAAAGGCCCAATTTTTACTACCACTGTTCAACAATTATATGTAATTAAAATTCCTGATATAATAGTTGACAGCAGGGCGTTCCAGCACCAACCAAGAGTAACTGTGAGTGCTTACAGTGTTGTGCCAACACCAACAACTAAGGGGCCTATTTCTGCAGAGTATATACGGCAGGTCCCTACTTTCAAACATCCAACTTACAAACGACTCCTACTTGCAAACGCAAGAAGACAACAGGAAGTGAGAGGAAATCTACCACTAGGAAGGAAAATTCTCTCCTGTAAGAATAAATATGGGAGAAAGGTGTCTCCTCTGTACTGATGCTTTATCAGCAATCCTTGTTTCAAGAAAAACACCACATTTCAAAAACAGTTGTCATTGGGACGGAAAGTGAGGTGAAATGTTCTGAACAGGGGCACAGACAGCAAAACAAATGTTACAGGGGTGATAACCCTTACCTATGTTTTCCAAAAAGTTTAAAAATAGATTTTTGGGCTGGAGCTACACTTCAACAATGTACCTGTTCAAAATTACAAACAGATTCTACATAAGAACAAACCTACAGTCCCTGTCTTGTATGCACCGCCTGTATACGGCTGTTCAGAGTATATAGGGCCTTTTTTATTTTATGTGCGGGGTTCCCCTTAATATCCATACAAGACCCAAAGGGGCTGGTAATGGGCTGGGGTAGGGGGGGGGGGGGTCATGGGGTAGCTATGCCATTTTTCTTAAAGAATTTCATCCATATTACCGGGACCAGACATTACATTAAAGCCGCAAGCAGTTTTAAATGGCTTTTTTTTCCTTTAGAAGTGTCATTTTGTGCAGGGACAGTTCTAAACACGGGAAACACGTGGCACTTCACAGGCATACTTTAGACACCCCCCAGGTACGATATTTAAAGGAATATTTGACTTTTTTTTTTCACTTTATGCATCATTAAAATGACTGCTCCCGAAAAACGACCGTTTTTAAAACTTCTTTTTGCATTGATACATGTCCCCTGGTGCAGAACCCGGGTTCCCAAACCCTTTTTAGGACAATAACATGCATAATAGTTGTTATAATTAGCACTTTAGAATTCGAACGTTCGCATCCATTGTATTTAATAGGGTTCTAATGTTCGTTCGAACTTCCGGTCCGTTCGCGGGTTCTGGTGCGAACCGAACCCGGGGGTGTTCGGCTCATCACTAGTTCCTAGCATGTCCACCTACAGTGCTGGTTAACATGCCCCCTTACATACTTGGTTAGCACTCAGCCTGCCCCCTTACATTGGTGGTCAGTGCTCAATGTGTTCTCCTACATTAGTGGTTAATGCTTAGTGCACCCCCTTTAAATTGATAGCCAGTGTGCCTCCTTACATTGGTGTTAAGTGTGTTCCCCTTACACTGGTGGTCAGTGGTTCCCCTAAATTGGTGGTCAGTGCTAAGTGTTTCTCTTACATTGGTGATCAGTGCTCAGTATGCTCCTTTTACAGTGGTGGTCAGTGAACAGTGTGCCCCTTACATTGTTGGTCAGTGCGTCCTCTTAAATTGGTGATCAGTGTGCCCTTTACATTGTCAGTCATTACTCAGTGTTCCTCCTTACAGTGGTAGTCATTGCTCAGCATGCCCACTTATATTGATGATCGGTGTGTCCCCTTGTATTGGTGGTCAGTAATTAGTGTGTCCCCTTACATTGGTGGTCAGTAATTAGTGTGTCCCCCTACATTGGTGGTCAGTAATTAGTGTGTCCCCTTACATTGGTGGTCAGCGTGTCCCCTTACGTAGGTTGCTATTATGTCCTCTTACGTTGGTAATCAGATTGGGAAAGAAGAGGAATGCCTCGTACACACGACCGGTTTTCCCGTCGGAAAAACTGCGATGAGAGCTTTTGGCCGGGAATCCTGGCCGTGTGTATGCTCCATCTCCGAAAACTGCCGGAAAAAAAAGAGAGCGGGATCTCTTTTTTCTCCATCAGGAAAAAATCCTAGCGGGAAAACCGTTCGTCTGTATGCTTTTCCAACGGGAAAAAAAGTGCATGTTCGGAAACAATTCAACGCATGCTCGGAAGCATGGAACATAATTTTGTCGGCTCGTCATCTTTTACGTCGCCTCGTTATTGGCAGTCAAAAGTTCACTGGAATTTTGTGTGACCGTGTGTATGCAAGCCAGGCTTGAGAGGAATTCCGTCGGGAAAACCATTGTTTTTTTTTTCCAATGGGAAAACCGGTCGTGTTTACGCAGCATAAGGGTTGGTGTAAGTGATAGAACAAGGACTGGCTGTAGGGATGGAAGAGAAGGGGAAGAGCTTTGGGTGAGTTACACTGAGACAAGGAGTAGCAGTGCTTTTATTCATTAATTGGAGCCGCTTTGATTCTAGAATGGAACATTTCTCACAGAGTGGAGACACTTATTCAGAGGTTTCCGGTGGCTGTATTTCCCTTTTGTGGTAATTTTAGTATTTGGTGACTTTTCTTTTCAAATTGGACTCGTATTAGCCAGGGTGTGTGTGTTGTGTGTGTGCGGCACTGATCCCCCGCCCCGTGCGCCCCACGCTGCCTTCTATGTAAATTAAACCCAGCAGAGCCGGTGTGGGAATAGTACAGAATATTATTAGCTGCTCTATGAATAATCAACCTTAATGAGATGATTTAATAATGTATGGCGTTCCCCTCCATCTAATCTCAGCAATTTTCCTCCTTCGGTGAAGAACAATCATCGTATTTGTGCTGGAGATGTCCAAAGTGCGGGTCACTGAGCGATGAGGATGGAGCCAGGGGAATCATCGGAGTCAGGAAACACCTCTCCATTGGGTCAGCAAATCAGAATGGACAGTGAACAACAGGGTTGAACCTATATGGGCTGGGGCCCTACAAAAAAAGCCACTCTGGGGCCCACAGCCTGTAAGGTCACCACATTTCCAAACTGCCATTCAGGGACACACTCACCTTCCCCAAAAAAAGATGGGGGAGGGGGAATGTAGTCTCGGGGTTGATGGGGAATTTGGCAGCGGGTTATTTGCCGCTGGGTGCCGGAGAAGGAGAAGGTGCCAAGGTGGGTGGGGACAGCAGTGCTGGACTAGGCGCAGGCCTCGCTCCCGGTCTCACTGTCTGAGAGTAAATTGTCACTGGTTGCAAGATGCCAGGCAGCGCTGGCCCTAGCAACCAGTTCCCGGAAATGTAGCTATTTGTTAGTAGGGGGTGGCTGTGTCCTCTATTTCATTCCGGGACATTGTATTGTCCCAGAATGAAGGTGCCCGGGACCCAGGACAGACATATCAATCTCGGGACAGTCCCGGGCAATCCGGGACACTTGGGCACCCTAAGTCAGCCTGTCTAATCTCCATCTCAAAGTTAATATCTCCAATGATATGAACTCTTTCTATAGATTCCTGAACTTTATATATAACTATTTAATCTGTGTCTACTTTTTCGAAGTTAGTGTTGATCAGACAGCTCTGGGTCCCATAGCAATTGCATGGTGTGTAATGGCTTTATTTCATATACTGGGCTTGCACCAATTTTTAACCTTTTTTTTTCACTGTACAAATACTCTATTGAAGTCAGTCTTTCCTGTGTGCACTTTATCAACTGCTGAACTGCAGCAGCCAGACAAATTAGTGAATAGAAGAAGTGAGAGACGTGGAATCACCCCCTGATATACCCACATTTCCATACAGGTTATCACTGCTGTGTAGATCTGGGGGAGGGGCTGTAGTAAGGTGCCCATCCATTGTAGATACTCCAGTGGCTATTTTATTGGGTCTCAGGCTGTTTGTAGAAATAAGACTGTGCTCTTGGAATCTGAGGACAAGGTTGGATGTACTCATGCATGCTCAAAGCTCTGACATACTCTATGTAGCGCTACCCCCAATTAAGAGAGCCGCTGATTTGATTTCGGGCCCTGCACGCAGTACGCCAACCCCCGGCAATCTTACTCGACCCACTCTGGCACAGTCAGTCTAGGGTTCAAATCCTATTACTCTCAGGTGTATTATACTTAATAATCTCTAAACAGTCAGACAACACACTGAGACAAGAATATAAAAGATATATATCAGCTTTACTGGTAATGAAGAATTCAAGGTATAACATGCAACAGATACATGGGCCTGCAGAGCCCTGCATCAATCAATGTACTAGGTGCAGCACAGTAATATGGCGCCGCGCAGTGTCCACCACGCGGTGCTATTATAGCGTGTGCTCGCCTATGGCGTTGTAACACAAACTTTCTAAACTCCCCACCTAAGTCAGGTCTGACATGGAATGGAATTAAGTCTCTTTCCCCTAAGGGATGAAGGTTTCTTCACCGGCCAGCTTTCGTTGGTGCACTTAAAGAAATAACCATTTGTAATCCACATTGGGTGTTAACTTGAAATAACAGGGCAAAACGGGGGGGGGGTAGATTCTTCAACTCTGTCCCGCTACCGGACCCCCCAAGAAACACTGGTGAGCAAACAGTGGGCCTAGGCAGTCTATAGGCCTGAACACAACTCAGTCTATTGATATGGGCAGGTGCCCGCTCACCACTCCCAGCGCGATCCCAGCCTGGGACTTCCACCTCCTGTGTGTCGCACACAGCGTCTGCTCCGATCGAGTCCTCGATCCAACTCATGTCCTATCACGACGGGTCAGGATCCACCCAGGCTCCGCAGTATGGTGGAAGGCTCTTCGGACTTCAAGCAAGGCCTCAGGCTTCAGGCCTTGCTTCACAGCCGATCCGCATAGGATGACTTGTCACTTGACGCGCCGTGTCCCAAGAGAGCAAGCTCCGCCTCGCCTCTCCCTTAAGTAACCCCTCCCATGAGTCTCTGCGGTGGAACCTCCGCCCTGGGGCCGAATGGGGTTCTGGGTAACGTAGTCCTGGGGCCTTAGAAGAGACCCCGCTACACACTCCCCCCACTTGAACTCTTTGGTCCCCAAAGATAACATAACTTCAAGCTACACATTTAACGACATCCATCAATTCTCCATATGATGTCGGCAGAGGAAATTCCCACCAGAAATGAGGCGGTGAACTCCTCTGCCCACAGGACACATTAACAACAGTATCCTGCCTAACTGTGCCAGAGAGTGAGCTGGGGTTGCCTCCCACCAAATGAACAGTGGGAGGGTCAGGGACTTCCATACTCCTTCTGGCAGTGCATACAGTGTCTTCCGCACTCTTCCCCATTTGTGGGTAGGTTAACCTCCTGGGAGGTTTTATGGCCCTCCGCTTCCTCTGTACTCTGGGACTTTCTGTGGGAACAGATTCTTCTTCTGTGACCAATTCGGGATTTCCTTCTAATTCAGGAGCATCTGGCCCTGGAGCAGGAAGATACATGGCTTCCCTTGGGTCCTCTTCAGGTGATAGTTCACCGACACTCTCCCAAGCATCTGACCAGTGACTAGATGGAATGAACTCCGTAGCTTCTGCATTCAGTGTGTGATCCTCGGTATCTTCATCAGGTGGAAGATCAATAGCAGAAGTCGTTGGGCCCTGGGAAGGCCAAAGCCAGCCAATTTCCTCCCCCTCGCCTTCACTCATTTCTGAATCTTCTGTATCCTCCACCCTAGGGGTCTGATACCGAGTGTTTGGTCTAGGGGTGTTCGGAATGGACATGGGTTCAGGAGAATCCATCCTAGGAGGCAACCGAACTGCTTCAGCGAGCGGAAGTAGGTGATTTCGATGCCAAGTCTTCAAGGGCCCTAACTTCCCCTCGGGTTTTAGTCTGTAAACGGGTAGGCCCGGTAATTTTCTACAAATGACATAAGGTTCTGGTCTCCATCTATCTGCGAGTTTATGTTTTCCAGGGACCCCCAGGTTCCGCAATAACACCCTGTCTCCTGGTTGTAGGTCTTGGATCCTAACCTTTAGGTCAAAATTCCTCTTGTTGCGAGCCCCTCTCTGTTCCGAGGCCGCCTGAGCTTGCTCATAAGCCATCTTCAAGTTGTGTCTAAGTCTATCTACATATCCCTTGTTGGAGGCAGCAGAACAATGATCTATCGAGGTGCCGTAGGCCAGATCCACTGGCAATCTTGCTTCTCTCCCGAACATAAGTCTGTAAGGTGAATATCCAGTAGCATCGCCGACAGTGCTGTTGTAAGCGTGCACAAGGGCCGCTATGTGACTACTCCAATGTTGCTTCTTTTCGCCAATTAAAGTTCCCAGCATATTGAGCAGGGTTCGGTTGAACCTCTCCGGTTGAGCATCACCTTGAGGATGATAAGGAGTAGTCCTGGTCTTCTTGATCCCTAAGGCATCTAGGAGTTTTTGTATCAGTTTGCTCTCAAAATCCCTCCCCTGATCTGAGTGGAGCCTTTGTGGTAGCCCATAATGTATAAAGTACTTCTCTACAAGTATTTTGGCCACAGTAGAGGCCTTCTGGTCCTTGGCTGGAAAAGCCTGTGCATACATGGTGAAATGGTCGGTTACTACCAGAACATTTCCTAGTCCCCTCAGGTCGGGTTCGAGGCAGAGGAAATCAATGCACACCAGGTCAAGCGGGCCCTCACTTTGTAAATGGCCCATTGGGGCAGCTTGATGGGGTAGAGTCTTTCTCTGTATGCATCGTGCACATGAATGGCAGTATTCCTCAACTTCAGCCCTCATGCAGGGCCAATAGAAACGGTCCCTAACAAGTTGGAAAGTCCTTTCCGCTCCCAGGTGACCATGGTTGTCATGTAAGGCGATCATGACCGTCTCCCTGTGTTTCTCTGGCAGGAACAACTGCCACTTGTCTTCTTAGTCATCAGAAGGGCCCCTTCGGTAGACCACTCCCTGATGCACCTGTAGCCTGTCCCACTCTTTTTTCAACAGGCGAGCTTCCTTCGAGGGGTGACGTAAGAGTATGTTTGGGTTCTGACTTTCTAATGCTTCTAGGACCAATCTCCCCATAGGGTCCTCCTGTTGGTCGGATCTCAACTCCTTTTTGGTCAGTCTGGGTAGGTTGTCTTCCCCCAGTAAGGTTGCTCCACAGTACTGCTTGGGGACTCCTACAATAGTGACCCCTATCTCTTCTGCTCTTGAGCCTCCCTTGGCTTGGAATTCAGCCCCTTGACAAAGGGCCCGCACCCCGTCAGGTGCCACTTGGGTCCAGTCTTCACTACTGTGGGTGGGAACATGAGACCTTCTAGACAGGGCGTCCGCATCTCGGTTTCCCGCCCCAGGCCTATATTTCAAGCTGAAATTGAAGGCAGACAGCGCCGCCAGCCATCTATGTCCTGTGGCGTCCAGCTTTGCTGTGGTAAACAGGTAGGTAAGGGGATTGTTATCCGTTTTTACAGTGAAATCTGCTCCATATAGGTAATCTCGAAGTTTGTCTACTACGGCCCACTTGAGGGCCAGGAACTCCAACTTATGGGTGGGATAGTTCTTTTCAGAGGGGGTCAAGCTTCTGCTCACATACGCAACAGGTCTTGGTTGCCCTTCATGCTCCTGGTAAAGTACTCCTCCCAGACCATCATGACTGGCATCCACATGGAGTTCGTAAGGCTTCTTTGGGTCTGCATAAGCCAGAACAGGGGCGGTGGTCAAGCTCTTTTTCAGCATCTGGAAGGCGCCTTCACACTTCTCAGTCCACTGGTCCTTGACTGACTCCCCTGACTTCCTGGGGCCCGAGTCATCCTCTTCCCCCTCCGTCTTCAGCAACTCATTCAAGGGTCTCGCTATTCGAGCAAACCCCTCCACGAACCTCCTGTAATAGGAACAGAATCCTAGGAAGTACCTGAGTTCTGTTACAGTGGTAGGTCTTGGCCAGGAGGTGACAGCCTCCAGTTTTTCAGGGTCTGTGGACGCCCCATTTTCAGACACTATGTGTCCCAGATAGTTGACTGAAGATTGATAAAATTGGCATTTTTAAGGCGAGAGCTTGAGTCCTTCTTCACTCAGCCTCTTCAAAACCTTCTCCAGCCTTTCTTCAGGCTCCTCCAGAGTTCTGCCAAAGACTATGATGTCATCCAAGTATACAAGGACCTCGATGAGGTTCATGTCTCCTACAGTCTTCTCCATCAGTCTTTGGAATGTGGCTGGAGCTCCGGACAGACCTTGAGGCATCCGATTGAATTCAAAGAATCCCACTGGGGTTATGAAAGCCGTCTTTTCTTTGTCTTCTGGGTGCATCGGGATCTGATAATACCCACTCTTTAAGTCCATAACACTGAACCACTTGGCTCCGGACAAGCTCTGCAAGGCATCTTCTATCCTTGGAGTGGTATACTGATCCGGAGTGGTTCTCCTGTTGAGGGTCCTATAGTCAATACACAACCTTAGTGACCTGTTCTTCTTCCGGACCACTACTATGGGGGAAGCATACGGACTTCTAGATTCCTGGATCACACCTGTTCGCTTGAGCTCAGCAAGCTGCTCCCTCAAATCCTCGAGGTCTGCCAATGGAACCCGCCTAACCCTTTCTCTGAAGGGCTTGTCTTCCTGGAGGCGGATTCGATGGGTGGCACTCCTAGCACACCCCACATCAAACTCATCATGTGAGAAGATCCTCTCCCACCGAGTCAACTGGTTCCGGGCTCTCTCTCTCCAAGCCCTGGGCAGGTTTGGGTTCTCCATGGAAAGCTTCTCCCACACTGTACTCTCTCCATCTGTCTTCCCCACATCTGATGAGGCAACCGGTGTGGCTGGGCTCACCCGGCCCAATAACAGCCTGGCAGGGACTTCCATGGGGCCATCCGTGGTGTTTCTGACACTCACAGGCACCTTGGACTACCTCCAAGCCTGAAGGTTCTTCTCTTGGGTCGGGTTCCAACATCACAAAAGGGCCCGGCTGCTCCCAAGTGAGTTTCACTGTGGCCTTCAGGCAGGTTACTTTACCGGGTTGCAGCACTATCCCCTTTTTTTCCAGTCTCCAGTCCTTTCCTATCCCCTCTTCCGGGGCCTTCTTCTCCAAGATCAGCCGTTGGAAGGTGATCTTCAACATGGGATGAATCTCCGTGACTGGGAGGTTCTTCCTTCTTGTTAGTGGGACCAAAAGTCTTCGGACCAGATCCGTGTTGGTTCCTATTATCAAGGAACTCCTGTTAGCTCCAGGCGGTCGGGGACACACCACAGCCAGGGTGTCGAACACTTCCCCCTTCCCAGTTATGGATGGGTCAAACGTCAATCTTATGGGTAAATATCCATCATAAGGAAACTTCTCTGTTCCAATTCCCCATATCTCCAAGTCTTCAATCTTCTGGATGGGTAAGTGACTCAGGTGCCG
Organism: Rana muscosa; assembly: GCA_029206835.1. Lineage (NCBI taxonomy): Eukaryota > Metazoa > Chordata > Amphibia > Anura > Ranidae > Rana > Rana muscosa. The sequence continues at coordinate 258,964,025 of CM055123.1, read as the reverse complement.
GTCGTAGAAGTCTCGATACAACAGGGTCACCTGCGCTCCAGTATCCAACAGGGCTCTTGTGTATATCCCCTCTACTTGAATGGATACAATTGGGGAGGGACCCACCAGTTTCTCTGGGTACTGCTTCGAAGGGGTCTCTTTCCTTAGATCTTTGCATTTCCCTTCTTGACTTTCCTTGCTCTTTTTGTCTTTGGACCTAAGTCTCTCCTGAGCCTGGTATGCATTAATCTCTCTCCTCTGTATGGGTGTAACTACCCGCTGAGGGACTTTATTGTGTTTCTGTGGAGTACGTTCCTTCTGAGGAACCCTTGGTTTCTTCTGTGGGGCCCTGGCCCCTTCTCTCATGTGCTTCTTATTCAGTATGGAGTTCCTTGATGGTGATGGGCACCCGGTTGACTCCTTCACCGGGGCCCGTTGAAGTTTTCCGGCGGCTTTCGGTTATTCAGTCTCTTCTTCTTGGGACTGGTGCATACTTTGGCAAGATGGCCAACTCCCCCACAATTGAAGCAGATCACATTTCCCCAATTTTCCAGGGATGCGGGTGCTGAGGTATTCGGGAACAATTCCTTCCTCGGACTTTCCCTCTCTGGTACCCTTGACTCCTTTTCCATCAGGGAGGTCAACATTCCCAGCACTTGGGACATTTGCGACTTCAAGGTATCCACCTCTGCATCTCTTTCTAAGGTCATGGCCGTCCTGACCATCACCGGAGGAGGGTTCACCGTCTCAACTGGTTGGCTCCTCTTTTTCACCTCCAGCATAGCTTCTTCCTCTCTGACTACTCGGATCAAGTCAGGGTACTCCAGGCTCTTCCCGTCCTGTCTTGTACGTAACGCCAGTGCAATGGGATCCAGTGGTTGGGATCCTCTCATCACCTGTTGGACCCGGGCCTCATCCACCCTCTTCGGTTCAATCCCTTTCTTTAGGATCATCTTGTGCAGTATTTTATCTAGGCGCATCATGAATTCTGATAGCTTCTCCCCTGCCTTTTAATAACAATGCTCCAGTTGGTAGGTGAGTTCAGTGATCTTCTCGGTTCCACCAAACACATTCTGCAGAATGTCTAGATAGTCCTGCGCAGTACAGTCTGTTTTACTCATCTTGAGGTTGCGTACGGCCTCTAAAGCAGGCCCCTTCAAGCTCTCAGCAATTCTCTGCTTCTTCCTGTGGTCTGGGACTTCCCACTCCTCCAGAGCCTGAGTTGCACCATCTAACCACTCCTCAAATCCTTCTTCGCCTGAAGGTACAGGTTTCCTTCCTGAAAACATTCTGAGTTTTCGGTATCCTGCTATTTGATAATCCGCCGGGTCTTTCTTGCATTGCGCTATGATTTCCCCTAGAAGCACGCATAATTCTGTGCTGAGGGTGCCCTGTGGCGACCCGGGACTCTCTTCTTTCTTTACATCTTTTAGGTTGGGTGGGACACATATTAACTTATAAGTTTGTTTATCCACCGTCTCTATGCTTGGCTTCTTGAAGTCTTCTGGGACTCCATCCTTCCATTTAACCAGTACATATGTCGAAGGAGGTTCTGATCTTACATCCACTATCCATGCTTTCTGTTGTGGGGACAGGGACATCACTAACTGTTTCACTGCATCTTCTTGCCAGAGCCCTGGGAGTTCTATAATCACTGCCCCATTTTCATCTGCGTTGGCTGCTGCGCACCACTTCACTATTTCTAATGGGTCCATGCTGGTACTTTTTGGCTGCTATTTGCTGCAACAGGATCCCGGACTCACGAGCCCCCACGTGTAGCGCTACCCCCAATTAAGAGAGCCGCTGATTTGATTTCGGGCCCTGCACGCAGTACCGCCAACCCCCGGCAATCTTACTCGACCCACTCTGGCACAGTCAGTCTAGGGTTAAAATCCTATTACTCTCAGGTGTATTATACTTAATAATCTCTAAACAGTCAGACAACACACTGAGACAAGAATATAAAAGATATATATCAGCTTTACTGGTAATGAAGAATTCAAGGTATAACATGCAACAGATACATGGGCCTGCAGAGCCCTGCATCAATCAATGTACTAGGTGCAGCACAGTAATATGGCGCCGCGCAGTGTCCACCACGCGGTGCTATTATAGCGTGTGCTCGCCTATGGCGTTGTAACACAAACTTTCTAAACTCCCCACCTCAGTCAGGCCTGACATGGAATGGAACTAAGTCTCTTTCCCCTAAGGGATGAAGGTTTCTTCACCGGCCAGCTTTCGTTGGTGCACTTAAAGGAATAACCATTTGTAATCCACATTGGGTGTTAATTTGAAATAACAGGGCAAAACGGCGGGGGGGGGGTAGATTCTTCAACTCTGTCCCGCTACCGGACCCCCAAGAAACACTGGTGAGCGAACAGTGGACCTAGGCAGTCTATAGGCCTGAACACAACTCAGTCTATTGATATGGGCAGGTGCCCGCTCACCACTCCAGGCGCGATCCCAGCCTGGGACTTCCACCTCCTGTGTGTCGCACACAGCGTCTGCTCCGATCGAGTCCTCGATCCAACTCACGTCCTATCACGACGGGTCAGGATCCACCCAGGCTCCGCAGTATGGTGAAAGGCTCTTCGGACTTCAAGCAAGGCCTCAGGCTTCAGGCCTTGCTTCACAGCCGATCCGCATAGGATGACTTGTCACTTGACGTGCCGTGTCCCAAGAGAGCAAGCTCCGCCTCACCTCTCCCTTAAGTAACCCCTCCCATGAGTCTCTGCGGTGGAACCTCCGCCCTGGGGCCGAATGGGGTTCTGGGTAACGTAGTCCTGGGGCCTTAGAAGAGACCCCGCTACATCTATTTTACCAAAAGTATTGGGACACCTGCCTTTTACAGGCACATGAACTTTAATGGCATCCCAGTCTTAGTCCATAGGGTTCAATATTGAGTTGGCCCACCCTTTGCAGCTAAAACAGCTCTAACTCTTCTGGGAAGGCTGTCCACAATATTTAGGAGTGTATCTATGGGAATGTTTGACCATTCTTCTAGAATCGCATTTGTGAGGTCAGGCACAGGACTCTGTGCAGGCCAGTCAAGTTCCTCCACCATAAAGTCGCTCATCCATGTCTTTATGGACCTTGCTTTGTGCACTGGTGAGCAGTCATTTTGGAGGGGCCATCCCCAAATTGTTCCCACAAAGTTGGGAGCATGAAATTGTCCAAAATGTCTTGGTATGCTGATGCCTTAAAAGTTCCCGTTACTGGAACTAAGGGGGCCGAGCCCAAATCCTGAAAAACAACCCCACACCATAATCCCCCCTCCACCAAATGATTTGAACCAATGCACAAAGCAAGGTCAATAAAGACATAGATGAGCAAGTTTGGGGTGCAGGAACTTGTTTGTCCTAAACTTAACCCGATAGAACACCTTTGGGATGAATTAGAGTGGAGACTGCGAGCCAGGCCTTCTCATCCACATCAATGCCTGACCGCACAAATGCGTTTCTGGAAGAATGGTCAAACATTCCCATAGACACACTCCTAAACCTTGTGGACAGCCTTCCCAGAAGAGTTGAAGCTGTTATAATGGCAAAGGGTGGGCCAACTCAACATTAAATCCTATGGACTAAGACTGGGATGCTATTAAAGTGCATGTAAAGGCAGGCGTCCCAATACTTTTGGTAATATGATTTATTTGGTAGCACTGTTCAGAGAACACTGAGCCAGTAACATCAGTCTCTGCAGCAGAGGAGCTTAGCCTCTAATATCTCCACCACAGCCACACACTATTATTATACATTTACTGTACATAGTTTTGACATAATCTGTAGTGTTATACAGAAAATATTAAGCAAGTCACATCAGTCTCTGTACCAAAGGAGCTTACACTCTAATGTCCCACCAGTGTTAAACACTCCTAGTAATATTATATATTTATATAGTTCTCACATATTCTGCAGTGCAGTACATAGAGCACTGAGCCAATCACATCAGTCTCTGATTCAGAGGAGCTTACACTTTAATCTCCCACCATAGTCACACACTATAATTATTATACATTTATTTAGCTCTGACATATTCCAAAGTGCTATACAGAGAACACTGAACCAGTCACATCATTTTCTGCACCAGAGGAGTTTACACTCTAATGTCACCACCCCAGTCACACACTATTATTATTATACATTTATATGGCTCTGACATTATCTATAGTAGTGTACAAAGACCACTGAGTCTGTCACACAGTCTCTGCACCAGTGGAGCTTACACTCTATGATTATACCGTGCTCAGCATAAATGAGTACACCCCGTTAGAAAATGAAGATTTTAACCACTTCAATACCAGACACTTACGCCCCTTCCTGCCCAGGACAATTTTCAGCTTTCAGCGCTGTCACACTTTGAATGACAATTGCGCGGTCATACAACGCTGTACCCAAACTAAATTTTTATAATCTTCTTCCCACAAATAGAGCTTTCTTTTGGTGGTATTTGATCACCTCTGCGGTTTTTATTTTTTGCTAAACAAACTAAAAAAGACCAAAATTTGGGGGGAAATTTTTTATTTTTTAGTTTCTGTCATAAAATGTTGTTTTCCCCTTCACTGACGGGTAGTGATGAGCCGAACACCCCCGGGTTCGGTTCGCACCAGAACCCGCGAACGGACCGAAAGTTCGTACGAACATTAGAACCCTATTAAATACAATGGATGCGAACGTTCGAATTCTAAAGTGCTAATTATAACGACTATTATGCATGTTATTGTCCTAAAAAGGGTTTGGGAACCCGGGTTCTGCACCAGGGGACATGTATCAATGCAAAAAGAAGTTTTAAAAACGGTCGTTTTTCGGGAGCAGTCATTTTAATGATGCATAAAGTGAAAAAAAAAAAAAGTCAAATATTCCTTTAAATATCGTACCTGGGGGGTGTCTAAAGTATGCCTGTGAAGTGCCACGTGTTTCCCGTGTTTAGAACTGTCCCTGCACAAAATGACACTTCTAAAGGAAAAAAAAAGCCATTTAAAACTGCTTGCGGCTTTAATGTAATGTCTGGTCCCGGTAATATGGATGAAAATCTTTAAGAAAAATGGCATAGCTACCCCATGACCCCCCCCCCCCTACCCCAGCCCATTACCAGCCCCTTTGGGTCTTGTATGGATATTAAGGGGAACCCCGCACATAAAATAAAAAAGGCCCTATATACTCTGAACAGCCGTATACAGGCGGTGCATACAAGACAGGGACTGTAGGTTTGTTCTTATGTAGAATCTGTTTGTAATTTTGAACAGGTACATTGTTTAAGTGTAGCTCCAGCCCAAAAATCTATTTTTAAACTTTTTGGAAAACATAGGTAAGGGTTATCACCCCTGTAACATTTGTTTTGCTGTCTGTGCCCCTGTTCAGAACATTTCACCTCACTTTCCGTCCCAATGACAACTGTTTTTGAAATGTGGTGTTTTTCTTGAAACAAGGATTGGTGATAAAGCATCAGTACAGAGGAGACACCTTTCTCCCATATTAATTCTTACAGGAGAGAATTTTCCTTCCTAGGGGTAGATTTCCTCTCACTTCCTGTTGTCTTCTTGCGTTTGCAAGTAGGAGTCGTTTGTAAGTTGGATGTTTGAAAGTAGGGACCTGCCGTATATACTCTGCAGAAATAGGCCCCTTAGTTGTTGGTGTTGGCACAACACTGTAAGCACTCACAGTTACTCTTGGTTGGTGCTGGAACGCCCTGCTGTCAACTATTATATCAGGAATTGTAATTACATATAATTGTTGAACAGTGGTAGTAAAAATTGGGCCTTTGATGGTGGTGCTGGTGCCACAACACTGTAAGCCCTGACAGTTACTCTTGGTGGGTGCAGCAATGGGCCCTGCTGTGAATTATTAGATCAAGAATTGTAATTGCATGCCCCTGTTGAACAGGGGCTGAAAAATTGGGCCTTTCGTGGTGGTGGTGGTGGTGGTGGTGTTGCCACAACACTGTAAGCCCTCAGAGTTACTCTTGGTGGGTGCAGGAATGGGCCCTGCTGTGAATTATTAGATCAAGAATTGTAATTACATGCCCCTTTTGAACAGGGGCTGAAAAATTGGGCCTTTCGTGGTGGTGGTGGTGGTGGTGGCGTTGCCACAACACTGTAAGCCCTCAGAGTTACTCTTGGTGGGTGCAGCAATGGGCCCTGCTGTGAATTATTAGATCAAGAATTGTAATTACATGCCCCTGTTGAACAGGGGCTGAAAAATTGGGCCTTAGGCACTGGTGGCACAACACTGCAACCCCTCACAGATACTGTACTTGGAGCACAGCAATGAGCCCTGTTGCAAAGTATTGCTTCAAAAATTGTAATTACATGCCCCTGTTAAACAGGGGCTGAAAAATTGGGCCTTAGGCACTGGTGGCACAACACTGCAACCCCTCACAGATACTGTACTTGGAGCACAGCAATGAGCCCTGTTGCAAAGTATTGCTTCAAAAATTGTAATTACACGCCCCTGTTAAACAGGGGCTGAAAAATTGGGCGTTAGGCACTGGTGGCGGCACCCATAAACAAAAATGATCTTCCAAGCTATCATCATCAATCGTATCATTGAGGACTCGGAGGAGGAGGATAGCCAGTCAACATAACAGCACAGGCACTCAGCATCAGCATCAGTCTTGAAGGGATGTGACATGTTAAAATCAATTAGTCTGTTATATCAGCATCAGGTGTGTGGTAGCTGGTGGTGATCCAAGACTGGTTCATCTTGATGAAAGTCAGTCGATCAACCGAGTCGGTGGACAGGCGCACCCTGTGATCCGTGACAAATCCTCCAGCAGCACTGAATGTGCGTTCCGAAAGAACGCTGGATGCAGGACAGGCCAGTAGCTCAATTGCATACTGTGCAAGCTCTGGCCAGTGATCCATCCTCAAGACCCAGTAAGCCAGAGGATTTTCGGTGGGGAAGGTGTCCAAGTCTGACCTTGCCCCTAGATATTCCTGCACCATGTTTATCAGACGCTGGCGATGGTTGCTGGAACCGATCATACTTTGGGGCTGCGGACTAAAGAATTGTCTGAACGCATCGGTCAGACGGCCACCTTCCCCACCGCTCCTTCTTTGACTGGCCGAAGCCTCAGCAACTCGTTGTCCAGGACCAGGAGTTTGTAACCTCCCAGTCTCTGGGAACGCGTTGCACAGACCTTTCTGCAAGGCCTCCCGGAGTTGTCTCATCCTCTGCTCCCTCTGCGACGGTAACATAAGGTCCGCAACCTTACCCTTGTACCGTGGATCAAGGAGAGTGGCCAGCCAGTAATGGTCCCTCTCCTTGATCCGAAGAATACGAGGATCCTTCCACAGACTTTGCAGGATCAGGGAGGCCATGCAGCGTAGGTTAGCTGAGGCATTCGGTCCGGAGTCCTCTGGGTCACTAAGGACGACATGATCCGCAGCCACCTCCTCCCAGCCACGTACAAGTCCACGGGTTTCTTGGGACTGTAAATCATCCCTAAAAGACTGCTGCTGTTGATGCTGCTGAGTGCCAGGCTCCACCTCCATGCTGACACAATCCTCCTCCTCCTCATCCTCCTCCTCCTCGTCCTCTTCCTGTGCGCTGGGTGGGACAGAAGGAACACTGTCTGGGTAAAGGGGGCCTTGAGAGGCAAGGAAGTCCTCCTCTTCCTGCCTCTGTTCTGCCTCAAGTGCCCTGTCCGTTATTCCACGCAGCGTGTGCTCCAACAGGTGGACAAGAGGTACAGTGTCACTGATGCATGCACTGTCACTGCTCACCATCCTCGTGGCCTCCTCAAATGGTGCCAGGACAGTGCATGCATCCCTGATCATGCCCCACTGGCGTGGAGAAAAAAAACCAAGCTCCCCTGACCCTGTCCTGGTGCCGTAGTCGCACAGGTACTCATTGATGGCCCTCTGCTGCGTGTGCAGCCGCTGCAGCATGGCCAACGTTGAGTTCCACCTGGTGGGCATGTCACATATAAGGCGGTTCTTGGGCAGGTTCAACTCCTTTTGCAGCTCAGCCAGGCGAGCACTGGCATTATAAGATCTGCGGAAATGCTCACAGACTTTCCTGGCCTGCCTCAGGACATCCTGTAAGCCCGGGTACCTGCCCAAGAACCGCTGCACCACCAGGTTAAGGACGTGAGCCACACAGGGCACATGGGTCAGTTGTCCCTGTCGGAGGGCGGAGAGGAGGTTGGTGCCATTGTCGCAAACCACCATTCCTGGCTTAAGCTGGCGTGGCGTCAACCACCTCTCAGCCTGGCCCTGCAGAGCAGACAGGACCTCTGCCCCAGTGTGGCTTCTGTCCCCCAAACACACCAGCGCAAGCACGGCATGGCATCTTTTTGCCTGCGTACTTGCGTAGCCCCTTGAACGCCTACGGAGCACCGCTGGTTCAGAGGACAAAGCACATGAAGAGGCCATGGAGGAAGAAGAAGAGGAGGGGGTGGAGGAGAGAGGTGTGTCACAACCAGTAGTAGCATTTTGGAGGCGTGGCGGTGGAACAACCTCCAACACTACTGCACCTTGTCCTGCATCCTTCCCAGCTGCCAAAAGAGTGACCCAATGGGCCGTGAAAGAAAGATAACGTCCCTGTCCATGCCTGCTGGACCATGAGTCAGCGGTAATATGCACCTTACCGCTGACCGCCCTGTCCAGCGAGGCCAAGACATTGCCTTCCACATGCCGGTAGAGAGCCGGAATAGCCTTCCGTGAGAAAAAGTGGCGTTTGGGAACCTGCCACTGAGGAACCGCACATTGCACAAACTCACGGAAGGGGGCCGAGTCTACCAACTGAAAAGGCAGCAGTTGAAGCGCTAGCAATTTAGCCAAGCTAGCATTCAACCGCTGGGCATGTGGATGGCTGGGAGTGAACTTCTTTCGACGGTCCAGCAGCTGGGGCAGGGAAATTTGCCTGCTAGAATCGGACGTCGGTGTACTGCTAGCAGAGTGGCCGCAAGTACTTGGCTGTGACACACCTAATTCTACACCTTCATTCCTCTCAGTGCATGTTTCAGAGAGGACTGAAGTTATAGTGGGGTTGGAGATCCCAGCTGATGCGGTGCAAGGAGAGGTCCGCTTTGTTCTTTGGTGTGGGTCTTTGAGGTAGGCTTGCCAACGAGCTGCATGGCAGGTCAACATATGTCTGGTCAGGCATGTGGTACACAAGCGGCTGATGTTTTGGCCACGCGATATACGCTTGAGACATATGTTGCAAACAGCAGCTGTGCGATCTGATGCACTAGCCTCAAAAAAGGCCCACACCAAAGAACTTTTTGAATGACGGGCAGAGGCAGCGCCCTGCACAGGCGGAGCTCTGCGGTGTGATTCCGTCGGTGTACTGCCCTTACGCTGGCCACCAAAGGGCATCCTGCCTCGTTGGAGATGTGCCTCCTCCTCATCCTCCTCCTCCTCCTCCTCTCTCCTATTAGGCACCCACGTGGAGTCAGTGACCTCATCATCCCCTCCCTCCTCATCACTGGAGCCAATCTGGCAGTATGCTGCAGCTGCTGGAACATGACTGCCAGATTGGTGTCCTTCTTGAGCATCCCCTCTGTCTGCTCTCACGCTATTGCCTTCCTCTAGCTGGGTTTCATCATCAGACCCTTCGAAACGCTGGGCATCCTCCTGGAGCATGTACCCAACACTGTGCTCAAACAGTTCGGGGGACTCCTCAGGAGGAGGACATGGTGGGTCTAGGGAAGGAGTGACTGATGATGAGTCTGACATTGATACCAGGGAAGAGGACGCTTTGGCAGCTGCTTTGCCAGTACCCTGAGCCTGGGTGAGAGAGGATGAGGAGGAGGAGGAGGGCTTGGTCATCCACTCTACCAAGTCTTTGGCATGATGTGGCTCAACATGTCCAGCTGCCGAAAAGAAGGACAAGCGTGTCCCATGGCCATGTGCTGATGACAATGCACCGCGTCCACGACCAGCACTGTTGCCCCCAGACACAGAGCCTGCTTGCCCTCTTTTATTGCCTCCTGACTGTCTGCCTCTCCTTGTTTGCCTTCCAGACATTCTAATGGATGGCCTGCAGGGAGATGGGAAAAAAAGCAATAAGGGCTACCTTCAGGTGTCCTTCTCTGTCCCTTTACTTAAGGATTTCTAAATATGGTTGAGGATGATTGCTTTCGCACAGAATAGCACAATGACAATTTCCCTGACTGTCCAAAAAACAAGGATTTCAAAGATGGTTGATGAGGAATGTTTTAGCACAGTATAGCACAATGAGAATTTCCCTCACTGTCCTTCCCTGTCCCTACAAACAAGGTTTAGCACAGTAAAACACACTGACACTCTCCCTACCTATAGTTTTCTGTCCCTATATTTTTTTTTTTTTTAAAGATGGTTGATGAGGAATGCTTTAGCACAGTATAGCACAATGAGAATTTCCCTCACTGTCCTTCCCTGTCCCTACAAACAAGGTTTAGCACAGTAAAACACACTGACACTCTCCCTACCTATAGTTTTCTGTCCCTATAAAAAATTTTTTTTAAAGATGGTTGATGAGGAATGCTTTAGCACAGTATAGCACAATGAGAATTTCCCTCACTGTCCTTCCCTGTCCCTACAAACAAGGTTTAGCACAGTAAAACAGACTGACACTCTCCCTACCTATCCTTCTCTTTCCCTAAACTAAAGGAATCCAGGTTAAGCAAGAAAAAAAAATGTCACTGTCCCTGTCTATGCTTCTCTTTCCCTGCTCCGGAACACACTACACTAGGCCGCCGTGCTGGCGGCCTTTTATAGTGTGGGGCGTGTACTAAACACCCTCAGCAATAATTGGCCACAGGCATCCTGCCTGTGGCCAATCATTGCTCTCCTCGCTGCCGGCGCTGTGATTGGCCAAGCATGCGGGGTCACAGTGCATGCTTGGCCAATCACAGCGCCTGGATGACACTGCGATGGCGTAGTGCATTGTGGGCCGCGAATTAGGCGCGAACGGCCCAAATCGTTCGTTGTTCGGCGAACGATCGAACAGCCGATGTTCGAGTCGAACGTATGTTCGACTCGAACACCGAGCTCATCCCTACTGACGGGCACTGATGAGTCAGCACTGATGAGGCAGCACTGATGGGCACTGATGAGTTGGCACTGATAAAGTGGCACTGATGGGCACTGATGAGGAGGCACTGATATGTAGAATTGATGGGCACTGATAGGCGGCACTGATATGCAGCACTGATGGGCACCAATAGGCGACACTGATATGCAGCACTGATGGGCACTGATAGGTGGCACTGACAGGCGACACCGATGGGCACTGACAGGCGGCACCGATGGGCACTGACAGGCGGCTGTGATGGGCACTGAAAGGCGGCACTGATTGGCACTCATAGGCGGCACTGACAGGTGGCACTGATGGGCAGCACTGATGATGAGGTACTGGCAGGTGTTACTGCTGGGCAGTGATTGGCACTGTGGTGGGTAGTGATTGGCACTGTGGTGGGCAGGGATTGGCACTGGCATCCTTTATTATGGGGGAACTGGTTGGCAGGTGATCTTTTACATTTGAGGGGGCTGTGCTGATAATCAATGTGCTGATTATCAGCACAGACCCCCCCCTCTGACAGGGAGAGCCGCCGATCGGCTCTCCCTGTCAGCGTGAACCGAGAAATGCCGTTTACCGGCACTTCCTGGTTCACGTGATGATCAGCTGTGATTGGTCACAGCTGATCACGTGGTAAGAAGCTTCTGACAGAGGCTTCTTATCACGATTGGAGATGCGGGTGTCAGACTGACACGCCGCACTCGCGATCGCCGCGATGCGCGCCCCCACAGGCACGGGCCGGCATGTTATCCTGCTGGACGTCAATAGACGTCCAGTCAGGATAACAGAACCACTTCCCGGACGTCAATTCCCTATTGACCGGGCGGGAAGTGGTTTTAATTAATATCTCAATGAACAATTTCCAAAATTTTGATAAAACTGAGTTTTATAGAACATTCGTTTAGCTCATTACATGAAAGTAAATCTTCAGTTTTGTTCAAATTAGATGATGTAAAAATGAATACACCCCACAACAAAAACTACTACATCTAATATTTTTTATGACCTCCATTATTTGTAATGTAGCGGGGTCTTCAGATTTAGTGGGATACACCTGGGGGTAGTGTGACCCAGGTGTGTAATTATGTCAGGGTTTAGACCCCTTTTTGTTATTCGTGGAGGATTGCGGGATGTAATATTCTCCTTTGCCTGTGGGTGGCGGAGTACCTACAGGCTTCAGGTAGAATCATCACCACAGTGCTACCCTTTTTTTGTCCCTTCCTGGAGATGGTACGGCTGGGGCGGGGAACCCGCCGTGGTGTTGATGGGAGGAGATAAAAGGGGGAGACGCCCTCGCCACGGGGTCTTCGGGGATCATCTCGTCACGCACCCAGGCACCTTCGGCCTGGGTGCGGGCGGTTCAAGGTTCCGGCCTAGGCGCCCTAGGCCTGGCCGGAATGAAGCTGGGATTCCATCCCAGGCACCTTCAGCCTGGGATGAGGTACTATTGAGGAGGCCTGGGACCCAGTGACTCCGACTGGGTCCCGCAAGGGTGAAGTGATTCCAGGGTGCCCCTTGCGAGGGGACCCGCATCTGAGGTGAGGAGGCTGGGGAGGTCACCCGTCCGAAGATTCCGGTGCAGCGTCAACCCGGTTACGGATGGGCCTCCGGTAACTCTCTTGGAGGACATCTTCCCCTGATAGGGGCTGCAACGCAGCGGAGGTATTTGAATTAAGACTCCTGCAACCCTTGGTCATAGCACAGGGGGTGTAGGGACCCAGATCAGTATAGTGCCTCGACCTGCTCATCCCACCGTATCCTGCCATCGCATTGCCTGTATGTGGAGATACGAAATAAAACCAACAGTTGGACTGTGATCGGTGTATGGACTCTGTTAATGGGAGCAAAGGGTGGTTTGGTGGTTTCTGCACAACAGACTCGGTACATGCCCAAGACACACCGCCCGAGGAAACATCAGATATTGGCCTTCACCTCACCCACAGTTATGGGGAGGACATGGGCCGTAGCGCACCTCACTCTGTCGCGTGACATACCCCTAGCTAAAGAGGACGGGGTGAGGCCGCTACACGTGGGGGCTCGTCCGGGATTGTGTGTGTCTTAACGATGGAACTGAGAACGTCTGTGTTTGAACTTTGCTGCCCGGAGGAGTTCCGAGCAGGTCGGCCATGTGATTGGCCAAAGTGCATCCCTGCTCGGAGTTGTGGACATGACCCTAAGTCGGGAAAGGCCCACGCGGAGGAGCGTAAAAAAGGGAGAGGTACAGCCGTGTGAAGTACTACATGTGGGGACTGTTAATGCACTGCGCCACGAGGCACCCCATGACTGCGCAATTTGTGGGCGGAGGCTGGCGGAAGCCCGCGAAAACGTGCAAGTCGTGGGAGGAGTCTGGCCACGTGTGGAGATACACGTGGAGACTCCGGCGCATGGTCAGCGCGTGATGGAGCAGCAAGTGGTCGGAATGAATTCAAGCTCTCCGTGGATGCCGGTATCTTACCCTATGAAGATGACTGCATTTGCTGCTCCCCTGACAGACACGGGGATAAGGCTCAGGCCCCGAGGACAGTTGGTTCTGTATTCATGCAGAGACACGGAGGCCCTCGGTGTGATCTGTCCCGGATGCTCAGGACTGGTGGTCCAACTAAAGCCGTTCGGGCGATGTGAAGCGTGCAAAGAGTTTCTTTTTGAGGTCGAATCATCCACAGTAAGGCCCCGGGCCCTTCGCCTCAACTGCATCACAGGAACCGCCACTCCAGAGGGAGAGATCCAGGCCTTTGCGGAGGTCCCCGTACGCGCTGACCAGGGCGACGTGACTGCCCAACCAGAGACGGAAAGAGAGAAATCCGAGGACACTGCTTCGGTCACCACAGATTCCCTGCTGCCACCTCCGAAGAGGAAAGTCGGCCTGGTACAGGCATCCTATGGTCGTGGTCGAGCTTCACCCCGCCGCTTGCCTGGCCTAGATGGCGCCGGTAGAGAAGAGAGTCCCGGACATCCCAGTTCTTCAGAAGGTCCAGGTGAGCTAGGGGCTGGGACTGTGGTGTTGGTTGGAGGTGTCAGGAGTCCACAGCCGGTGGAGCCCGCAAGGGAGGGTAGCCTTCCGTCTACTAGAGACTACCTTCCCGCCGAGATGTACGACACCTCCGACCTAGAGTCGTTGTCAGACTGTGGTGATGACGGAGAAATAGACGAACTGTTTCACCGGAAGGGCAGGGACAGACGCCCACTACCTGTGCTGTGTAAACCGCAGGATTCCCCCATGTCCATAGAAGACAGTACGCTCCGGGCGCAGGCCCCGGAGTTCCCGAGGAAATCTAGTCCTCCGACCGACCTTCCACTTTCAACCACATCACCCGCTCCGATAGTGGGGACGCAGCGTGCTTCATTGCGGGCACCAAAGGCAAAGCAACTCGAGATGGTGAAGGTACCTCGGCACCCGGAGGCCATCGTACAGCCAGGAGAAGGCGAGCGAGATGTGATGCCACCTCTAGCCAGATTGCAGAGACTTTTCTCCCAAAGAGTCGCCCGTGAATATGGGTGGGAGTACCCCTACTTGCCTCGGGACTTATTGTATGAAGTCGAAGTTTTGCGACAAAGGTGGTACGACGAGTTTGTATGGGAAAAGCTCAAAGTGCCTCATGCCCGGCGATACCTGTCGTGTTCGCCGCCTGTATCTAAAAAGTTTAGAGACTGCAGAGCTGATTGGAGACTGGGGCGCCATATTCATGCCGATAAGGTGCTCATCTGCAGGAAAGAAGGAGAGGATGTCGAATATTCAGTGGAAGTGTTTGACAAGCACCTGAAGCCCCTGTTTTTGCCGGATCCAAGGTTTTACTTGTAGGAGAAGTGAGCTCCTATTTTGTTTGCTGTTGAACTTTCTGGAAGGAACATTCCCAGACGCTCAGAACTGCGCCCTACTTTTGTTTTGATTTGGGCTTTTCTTTCACTCACTGGAGACTTGGGAGCTGTTGTTTTTCTCCCTCTTCTTCATGTGCCAAAGGCAGAGACTCTGGGGGTAAAAGTTAGCGTAGAAAAGCAGGAAGAAGGAAGATCTCGGCAAGTGTCATGACCGCGGCGCTGTCAACAGGTGGCAGTGTTGTGCAACGACTGTTTGAAAATTTTACACATGCATCACTTTGCTTATTGGAGTGAGTGGGTCTCTCGGCTGACAGACCTATTCATTCCAAGTTAACACAGATTGTTAGGATGTTGTTTTTGTTTCCCTTCTGCAGGAGATTCATCGGTCAAGACTACTGAGTATGGGGTGGTTCTTAGACAGTGATGGGAGGGATTGTACATGTGTACAGAATAGATGTTTTATGCAAAAGTTTATCGTTTTATATTTTTCCTTTCCCTTTTGAGCAGGTCTTGGCACACTTAGTATTCACAAATTTGGGGACAGCCTCTGGGGCTTGCTCCATGTCACCACTCCTTGGGAGACATGGGTGTGCACCTGACGCTGGGGACCAGCGTCAAATCACAGGGGGGAGTGTGTAGCGGGGTCTTCAGATTTAGTGGGATACACCTGGGGGTAGTGTGACCCAGGTGTGTAATTATGTCAGGGTTTAGACCCCTTTTTGTTATTTGTGGAGGATTGGGGGATGTAATATTCTCCTTTGCCTGTGGGTGGCGGAGTACCTACAGGCTTCAGGTAGAATCATCACCACAGTGCTACCCTTTTTTTGTCCCTTCCTGGAGATGGTACGGCTGGGGCGGGGAACCCGCCGTGGTGTTGATGGGAGGAGATAAAAGGGGGAGACGCCTTCGCCACGGGGTCTTCGGGGATCATCTCGTCACGCACCCAGGCACCTTCGGCCTGGGTGCGGGCGGTTCAAGGTTCCGGCCTAGGCGCCCTAGGCCTGGCCGGAATGAAGCTGGGATTCCATCCCAGGCACCTTCAGCCTGGGATGAGGTACTATTGAGGAGGCCTGGGACCCAGTGACTCCGACTGGGTCCCGCAAGGGTGAAGTGATTCCAGGGTGCCCCTTGCGAGGGGACCCGCATCTGAGGTGAGGAGGCTGGGGAGGTCACCCGTCCGAAGATTCCGGTGCAGCGTCAACCCGGTTACGGATGGGCCTCCGGTAACTCTCTTGGAGGACATCTTCCCCTGATAGGGGCTGCAACGCAGCGGAGGTATTCGAATTAAGACTCCTGCAACCCTTGGTCATAGCACAGGGGGTGTAGGGACCCAGATCAGTATAGTGCCTCGACCTGCTCATTCCACCGTATCCTGCCATCGCATTGCCTGTATGTGGAGATATGAAATAAAACCAACAGTTGGACTGTGATCGGTGTATGGACTCTGTTAATGGGAGCAAAGGGTGGTTTGGTGGTTTCTGCACAACAGACTCGGTACATGCCCAAGACACACCGGCCCGAGGAAACATCAGATATTGGCCTTCACCTCACCCACAGTTATGGGGAGGACATGGGCCGTAGCGCACCTCACTCTGTCGCGTGACATACCCCTAGCTAAAGAGGACGGGGTGAGGCCGCTACACGAAGGACAGCACCAAGTCTTCTAGGCATGGAATGAACAAGTTGGCGACATATTGCAACATCTATCTTTTTCCATTCTTCAAGAACGACCTCTTTTAGAGCCTGGATGCTGGATGGAGAGTGATGCTCAACTTGTCTCTTCAGAATTCCCTATAGGTGTTCCCCAATTAGGTTCAGATCAGGAGACATACTTTGCCATTGAATCGCTTTCACCTTGTTCTTCTTCAGAAATTCTTCAGAAATGCAACAGTGGTCTAATTTCTTGTACACACGAGTGGAATTTCCATCAGAATAAACTCAGACGGGTTTTTCCGACGGAGTTCCGACGGAATTCCGCTCCAGCTGTCTTGCATACACACAGTCACACTAAAATCCGTCCGTCAAGAACGCGGTGACGTAAAACACTACGACGAGCCGAGAAAATGAAGTTCTATGCTTCCGAGCATGCATCGAATTGTTTCCGAGCATGCGTAGTTTTTAGTCCGTCGGAATTGCACCAGACGAAAAAATTGAGAACATGTTCTCTATCCAATTCTGATGGAAAAAGTCCGATGGGGCATACACACGGTCTGAATATCCGATGAAAAAATTCCGTCTGACTTTTTCCATCGGAAATTTCGAGCGTGTGTACGCGGCATTAGATGTGTGTTTTGGATCATTGTCATGTTGGAAAAATGCATGACGACCAAGGGCACGGAGTTATGGTAAGTTATGGTAACATCTTCATTTTCAATATAGAGCAGTACATCTGTGAATTCCTGATACCATCAATGAAATGCAGCTCCCCGACACCAGCAGGACTCATACGCCCCACAGAAGGACACCACCATGTTTCACTGTAGGCACCATGCATTTCTCTTTGTACTCCTCACCTTTGTGACGTCATACAGTTTTGAAGCCATCAGTTCCAAAAACATTTATCTTGGTCTCATTACTTCAGAGTACAGAGTCCCAGTATTCTTCATCTTTATCAGCATGGGCCCTGGCATATTCTAGGCAGGCTTTTTTGTTCATGGACTTTAGGTGAGGCCTCCTTCGGGGACGACACTCAGGGCCATCTTAATAGCATCATAGGCCCCTGGGCAAAGTAATGCTATGGGGCCCCTACAAGCCTGCCCCAATTTACGCACCTACTCTCAAGAATGAAAGTACAATATTTCTACTTTACAGCGTGTCACTTGCTACTGTCCCCTGCCACCAGATTCAGCGTGTCACTTGCCATCTTCACCTGTCACCAAATTCAGCGTGTCACTTACCATCCATCCCGTCACCAGATTCAGCGTGTCACTTGCCACCCATCCCGTCACCAGATTTAGCGTGTCACTTGCCACCGGTTCCTTGTCATCAGATTCAGCGTGTCTCTTGCCACGTCGCCTGTCACCAGATACAGATTGTCACTTGCCAAGTCACCTGCCACACATTACGGATTGTTACTTGCCACATGTTGTGGATTGTCACTTGCCACATGTTGCGGATTGTCACTTGCCACGTCACCTGCCACACGCTGCGGATTGTCACTTTCCACGTCACCTGCCACATGTTGCGGATTGTCACTTGCCACGTCACCTCCCACACGTTGCGGATTGTCACTTGCCACACGTTGCGGATTGTCACTTGCCAGGTCGCCTGCCACACGTCACAGATTGTCACTTGCCTTGTCACGGATTGTCACTTGCCACGTCACCTGCCACACGTTGCGGATTGTCACTTGCCACGTCACGGATTGTCACTTGCCACGTCACCTGCCACACGTTGCGGATTGTCACTTGCCACGTCACCTGCAACACGTTGCGGATTGTCACTTGCCACGTCACCTGCCACACATTGCGGATTGTCACTTGCCACGTCACCTGCCACACATTGCGGATTGTCACTTGCCACGTCGCCTGCCACATGTTGCGGGTTGTCACTTGCCACGTCACCTGCCACATGTTGCGGATTGTCACTTGCCACGTCACCTGCCACATGTTGCGGATTGTCATTTGCTGTGTCACTTTCCTGCTAAGGTGGCCTCCTGCAAGTCAGGCAGCAGATAACTAGCCAGGCAGCAGAGAGATGATGTCATCTCTCTGCTTCCCGCGGCTGCCTGCACAGTGAGGGCAGAACTGCACTGCAGGGATGCAGGGCGGGCGCCGGGTGGTGAGAGATGATGTCATCTCTCTGCTCCCCCGCCCACCGGCTCCCTGATTGGCCAGCTGTCTACTCACCCATGAGCCGTCCGCTCTCTCATCCACACAGCCGCACGCTCTCTCACCCCGGTCACCCGCATTCTCGGGGGGGGGGGGCAATTTGTCCGGCTCTGGGGCCACAGGTGAACATGGGGCCCCTGATCTGTGCCCAGTCGTGCCCGCTCAGTAATAAGGGCCCTGACGACACCCATGCATGCCATTCCTCTGCAGGGTATGCCGTATTGTGTCACCGGAAACAATCAACCCAGCTTGGCTTTCTACTTCTTTAGCTAACTGCAGTGAACTTGCATGGCGATTTTCTCCAACCCTTCTCATGAGAAGACGCTCCTGTCGAGGTGTTAACTTCCGCGGACAGCCTGTAAGATGGTTGCAGTTCCATCTTTGTTAAATTTTAGTATCACTTTTGCCACAGTATTCTGACAAGTAAAGCTTTGCTGATCTCTTTGTAGCCTTCACCTTTCTTGCGCAAAGAAATAATTTTCTTTCTCAGGACTTGTGACATTTCTCTTCCATGCGCTGCCATTGCTGACAGCATGAAATGGGAAGGGGTTTTCTTTGTTAACCACTTCAGCCCTGGAAGGATTTACCCCCTTAAAGACCAGGCCATTTTTTGCACTGTGCAGGGACCGCCCTGTCAGATCTCTGCTCTCCTCTATGGGGGGATCGGATGAACACGGACTGTCTGTCCGTGTTCATCCGATCCGCAGACGGATGGAAAAATAGGATTTTCCTCCGTCTGCAGAAACGGACCATAGCGGGGACTGATGAGATCGGATGTCAGCGGATATTCATCCGCTGACATCTGCAATCCCATAGGGATACATGTATGTCCGTTTTTCATCCGAAAACGGATGGATGAAAAACAGACATACGGTCTGCATGTGTGAAAGGGGCCTAAAGGATTTGCATCAGTTAACAAAAGAATACATAGCAATATTAAACGAGTCTGACAGTTGTTTTGAAACATTTGCAAGGTAGATTAGGGCCCCATTCACACGGCATGGATCCGCAAAGATCCGCCCCGTAAACCTCTGCTTGCTCTGCGGGGATCGCTCCGTTGATCCCCGCTGAGGCGGCGGATGACAGGGTGGCTCAGATCTCCGCTCTCCTCTATGGGGGGATCGGATGAACACGGACCGTCTGTCCGTGTTCATCCGATCCGCTCTGCAGACGGATAGAAAAATAGGATTTTCCTAGGTCTGCAGAATCGGGGGATTTTGGACACGGAGGAGATCGGGTGTCAACGGATGTTCGTCCGCTGACACCCGCGATCTCATAGGGACCAATGTATGTCCCTTTTTTATCCGTAAACGGATGGATGAAAAAGCGGACATACAGTCCGCTAGTGTTAAAGGGGCCTCATGCCGCGTACACACGACCGAGTTTCTCGGCGGTGAAAACACTGCCGTGAAACCCGACGGGAAAAACGAGGACCGGCTTGGTCCCCTTTTCCCAGTCTACACACGGCCGTTTTTTACGACATGTTTTCTCTTGGTCGAGAAAACCGGCCGTGTGTAGGCTCCCTAGCAGTGTTTCCCTATGGGAAAACTGGCGAGGAAAAAAATGCCGCGATTTGCAACGAGAAAAATTAGTGCATGTTCTAATTTTTCTCGTCGTGATTCTCGGTGGTTTTCTCGTCGGGAAAACTGCTGGAGAGCCTACACACGGCCATTTTTCTCGTCCAAGTGAAAAAATGACAGTTTTCCCGACGAGAAAAATGGTCGCGTGTACGCGGCATCACAGTTGAGAGTAAATAAACAGTAAGGTCTCCGGGAGTTTAGGATATGCTGCAAAATAGAAACCTGCATCTCGGAAACCCCAATGGTCAGGTTATCTAGATGTACCAAAGTCAGATAAGGCTATAAGTGTTTTAAACTGAGCATATCCAAAAGTTTTTCTTTTAGTACAGTATAGAGAGAGAATAGGAAAACGAAAGAAGAGGGGTGAAGTATTAAAAAAAAAGGGTGAGAGGGGGGAAGGGGGGGGGAAGGGTCACCGCTGGGGGAGCCAGATAAAAGTAGGTCAGGGTCACGACTTAGTGAAGAACGCCGGCCTAAACATTGTTTGGATCAGACGTATTTCAGGTATTCCTCAGAGAAGCGAAAGCAACATGGCCTTATATGAATTTGCTAGGAAAAAATAAATAAATTTGTGTGTGCAAATGAACAAATCTTGGTTGCAATCAATGGCCCTCATTTGTGGGAGTGTTTTGTAGTATAGTGTCCCATAGAAAATGTTGATTCTGAAAGGAAAATAAAGGTTTTCTGACAAATCTGTTGGGGTGTACTCATTTATGCTGCACACTGTACATTTATATAGCTCTGATATAGTCTGCTGTACAGAAAACACTGAGCCAGGCAGTCACATCAGTCTTTGCACCAGAGGAGCTTACACTCTAGAACACCAGTTTACTGATTGATTCCATCCCTGTATTGCAGAGTGCTGGCAGTGGCTGCATGGTGTGATTCCCGTGTTAGCGGACTGTAATAAAATGTCTTTATAATTTGCATTGTTGTGTATTATCTGGGGACTCGCTCTGATCTTCTTATTGTCTTCCTAATCATATTACCCGAGCTGGAGAACACAATATATTTATCACTTTCTTTAAGCACTGGTCTATTCAGCTGCCTCGGTGTGATGGAAAGTAGGCTTGTGCACAACGGAAAAATTTGGTTAGTTTCGGTTTGTTTCTTTTCGGTCCTGTTGATTCGTAATCATTCGTAATTTTGCTAGACGGGATTTTTCGTGTTCGGACTCATTCGTATTTTTGCAAGCGACATTTTTCGTTGAATTTTTTGTTGCTTTATAATTCGTACTTTCGGTAGAGTACGTTGTTTTTCGTTGATTCTGGACACAACTCCTACTTTCGTAACTTTTTTTGGGTTCGTTGATTCGTAATTTTCTGTGTCTCTCTCACGACGACGCTGCCTATTATGCCTAATGTGCTTCGAATGGATTTGTACTTTTCTAAATACATAGCGGTTATTTGTAACGATTCAAAATCTCGTATTTTACTTTCGTTTTTTACATGCGGCTATAGCCTCCACCCCTGTACACCATTTTGAGAGGGTTCAGCACGGTGAGGGAGAAGCAGAGAGCAGAGCAGAGTGTTATTGTGCTTCGAATGGATTCGAAATCTCGTATTTTACTTTTGTTTTTTATATGCGGCTATAACCTCCGCCCCTGTACACCATTTTGAGAGGGAGTTCAGCACGGTGTGGGAGAAGCAGAGAGCAGAGCAGAGTGAGTGTTATTGTGCTTCGTATGGATTCGTACATTCGTAACTTTTTCATAACGAATTATGCCGAAGACATTCGGGCATTCGCTATTTGCGGTATAATTTATTTCGGATTCGGTCTTATTCGTAATTGCTTTGTTCGGAAATTCGAATGCTTCCGAATGTCCGAAAGTTGCTAAAGTCGGACGAATTTCGATTCGTTACGAAACGAATTGCACAAGCCTAATGGAAAGCATTCAGCGCAGGGACGGAGCACGCATCCTGCAGGAAATAATGATTTGTCATAATTTAATGAGCTGTTATGAATAGCGAGGTGTGAGCTAGAATTTGATTGGCTGTTCTGAGCAGCCCAGGCAGTCTTCAGCCTTCCTTATCTCGTCTGCTGGTTTTAGTGGGATATTTTGGGGTGGCAGTTAGGAGGTTCAGTCCAGCGGTAATCTGGTTACAGCAGACCTATTATCACTGCTGACTGCGCCAATCTCCTCCATCTTCACAAATCATTAACTTTTGCAGAGGATCATCAGATGCAGCTGCTGCAATTAACCCCACTAATAGATGTCTGCGACACACACTCAGCGTAGTCGCCTGACCCACCAGAGCCAGGAACATGGCCGATTGTGCATATACTGTACTACCTATAAACTGAGGATAGAGAGAGGCCAGAGCAGTGCATGCAAAACCAGTAAACTAAACCCAATTGTCATCAATAGGACTTTTATTGTGTATTTTGCACCTTTATTGCACATAACAGGCTACCCGGCGGACATGTGTTAACCACTTCACCCCTGGAAGGATTTAACCCCTTAATGACCGGGCCATTTTTCGCAATACGGCACTGCGTCGCCCTTTTAACTGATAATTGCGCGGTCGTGCAATGCTGTAACCAAACAAAATTTATGGCGGCATGCTGGTGGTCCTGTGTGGTGATCCGCGGTGATCCGAGGGGGGGCTCCGCTGATAAACTATCAGCACATACCACCCCTGTCAGAAGAGCAGCCGATCGTCTCTCCTCTACTCGCGTCTGTCAGAAACGAGTGAGGAAAAGCCAATCAGCGGCTCTTCCTGTGTACATTGTGATCAGCCGTGATTGGACACGGCTGATCATGTGGTAAAGAGCCTCCGCCGGAGGCTCTTTACCGAGATCGGTGTTGCGGTGTGTCAGACTGACACACCGCACCACCGATCGCCGCGATGTTGGACGTCATATGACGCCCAGTCAGGATAACGAAACCACTTCCCAATCTGCTATTGACCGGGCGGGAAGTGGTTAACCACTTAAGCCCCGGACCATTTCGTTGCTAAAGGACCAGGCCCCTTTTTGCGATTCGGCACTGCGTTGCTTTAACTGACAATTGCGCGGTCCTGCGACGTGGCTCCCAAACAAAATTGACGTCCTTTTTTCCCCACAAATAGAGCTTTCTTTTGGTGGTAATTGATCACCTCTGCGGTTTTTCTTTTTTGTGCTATAAACAAAAAAAGAGCAACAATTTTGAAAAAAACACACTATTTTTTACTTTTTGCTATAATAAATATTCCCCAAAAAATAAAAAAATAAATTTCCTCCGTTTAGGCCGATATGTATTCTTCTACATATTTTTGGTAAAAAATAGCAATAAGCTTATATTCATTGGTTTGCGCAAAAGTTATAGCGTCTACAAAATAGGGGATAGATTTATGGTATTTTTATTATTGTTTTTTTTTTTGCTAGTAATGGCGGCGATCTGCAAATTTGTATTGGGAATGCGACCTTGCGGCGGACAGATCGGACACTTTTGACACTATTTTGGGGACCAGTGACCTTTATACAGCGATCAGAGCTAAAAATAGCCGCTGATTACTGTATAAATGTCACTGGCAGGGGTTAACACTAGGGGCGATCAAGGGGTTAACTGTGTTCCCTCAGTGTGTTCTAACTGTGGGGGGATGGGACTGTCTAGGAGAGGAGACTGATCGGTGTTCCTATATACTAGGAACACACAATCTGTCTTCTCTCCCCTGTCAGAACGTCCTCATTCTGGCTCTGTCAGGAGCGATCGTGTGTGCCCAGTGGACATCGCGGTCACGGGGCACGTGCATCCTATACCCCTTAAAGCAGCCACCTTACAGCTACGGCGATTCGCACAGGGGAGCCATTCTGCCGCTGTCAAATGACGGCGGGCGGTCGGCAAGCGGTTAATGTGCTATAAAATGTTTTGGCATGATGGGAGTCTTACAAGATGTAAGAATAGCAATCCTGGAAATACATGGGCAACAGCTGGGTAATCAGAGGACCAGCACATTGAAAACTTCTACATATACCCATCAGTCATAAAAATTTTGGGTGGATTTACTTAGGGCAAAAAGACGGTGCACTCTGCAAGTGCTCCAGTGCTTAGTAAATGAGGTAAAGCTTCACTTTGCCAAGAATACCCAATCACATGCAAGAAACATAAAAAAAATTGCATATTTGCTTGCACGATTGGATGATGAAAATCGGCACCGCTTCCGCTCATTTACTAAGCTCTGGCGCAACTGCACTGCCTGTTTGCCTTTAGTAAATTAACCCCTATGACCACTGAAAGGTAAAGTAAACAACATTGATTATCTCATTATAATGGCACCTTAAAGTGGGTGGGATATGTTATGCAGCAAGCAGGGGCCGACTGACAACTCATGGGGCCCTCGGGCAATAGGTGATTATGGGGCCCTCGGACAATAGGAGATTATGGGGCCCCCGGGCAATAGGAGATTATGGGGCCCCCGGGCAATAGGAGATTGTGGGGCCCCCAGGCATTCGATTATGGGGCCACACAGTACTGTATACACACACACACACACAGATACAGTATACATGCACAGTATATACACACACACACACACACAGAATACACATACAAACACACAGTACACACACTGAGAAGGTACTGGAGAGGTGGGGCAGCTATAATCTTGGGATTTTTAGACCAAAAGGATGTCGGTAAGGGACATTTCAGGGACAGATGTAAAAAAACACTGATTTTTACATACTGTCCCTCATTTTACTGAGGCTGGCAACCCTGATGGGGCCCCCTAGTGGTATGGGGCCCTCGGGCAGTGCCCGAGTGCCCGAATGGTCAGTCCGCCCCTGGCAGCAAGTGAACATGTTGTTACTGAAGTTGATGTGTTGAAAGCAGAATAAAATGGGCAAGCGTAAGGATTTGAGTGACTTTGACAAGGGACAAATTGTAATGCCTGGATGACTGGGTCAACGCATGTCCAAAACTACAGCTCTTGTGGGATGTTCCCAGTCTGCTGTGGTCAGGACCAACCAAAAGTGATCCAAGGAAGGAAAACTAGCACACCTGCGACAAGTTTATGTGAAGGTCATGGGAAGCCAAGGGTTACAGATGCACATGGGGAGCGAAGGCTGGTCCATGTAGTCTGTTCTAATAGAAGAGCTACTGTAGCGCAAATTGTTGAAAAAGTTCATGCTGGTTCTGGTGGGAAGATGTCAGAACACACAGTGCATTGCAGTTTTATGTATGGGGCTATGAAGCCACAAAACGGTCAGGGTGCCCACAGTCAAAAGTGCTTATAATGGGCACATGAGCAATAAAACCGGATCACATGAATTCAAGAATGGTTTGAGGAACACAACAACGAGCTTGAGATGTTGACTTGGCCTTCGAATTCTCCAGATCTCAGTCCAATCAAGCATCCATCTGTGGGATGTGATGGAAAAAAAAGTTCAATCCATGGAGGATCGGACTGGATGGCTAGGTGCCAGATACCACAAGCACACCTTCAGAGGTCTATCGGAGTCCATGCCTCCACGGGTCAGGTCTGCTTTGGCAGGCGAAAGGTGGACCTACTCTATATTAGGTGGGTGGTCATGATATGGCTGATCGGTGTATACTGTCAGCAATGAGTCACATTAACTGCTCTGTGTGGCCTGGGAGCCCTCAATACACGGTAAAGTGAAGTATCCAACCTCTATGTAACTTCACCTTACAGAGATGTGAAATGACATACTCTTTAAGGAAACCTTGCCATGTTGCTTCATAATAAATAGACACAAAACAGCGATCTTGACAGTATGAGTGAAGCAAATGGTCAATTTTTATGATTGCCATCGTAGCATCCTCCTAGGTAGGTGCTAGGATAGATAGATAAAAGTTAGTGTGTGTTTTTATTAGGTAAATTTAGTTGCCACACTGTAGTCTGTGTTGCTGTAATGTTGGTTTAGGTAAAAGTATAGTTTGGCTCACTGTACTCAGTGAGCTGCAATTGTTTACAGTAGTTAGGCCTGATTTTGCTGAATAGCCCCTTCTGTATCCAGGCAACTTGAGAAGTTTCTGGATGATAGGTGTGGATCTATGCAGATGGCAGCATGAATACTGATACAGCCCTGGCCTATCCCAGCGAGTCAGGCTCTGAGGGCGGGCTGGGTGACTGTATTTATTCTTGGAGCACACAGAGATCTGGGTCCTGTCCCACTTAGGTACAGACTGCCATATGGAAGCCTCAGGTGGGCAACCTGATAGAGGATTGCAGAGATCTGGGTACTTAGAAGAAGATGACTGTGGAGAGCTGTCTGCCACAGATCTGTCTGGTATCACTGTAGGTAGGGCATCACTTGGAAGATTGGAAGGAGGCATCCATCTGACCTTGTGAGTACAGACTTTGCTGGATCGTGGGGACCTTGTGCTTTAGCTACCCCTCTGGTGCCTAGTTATAGTCAGCTCTGGGTCTATTAAAGGGGGCACTGGCTGGTGTCCTGAAGAGCTATGCCTAGATACTTTGTTACTTAAAAGGACTTATTGGCTCTACTACAAGTACTACTTAAGCAGAAAGGAAGATTAAGTCCTCAGTTGTACATAGTTCTTCTCTTGGAGTACCCAACCACTTTCCTTCCTATCCAAGTTCTCCAAAAATAAAAACGACAAAAACAACACCCCTAGACTGTTTTTTTGGAGAAAGAGTGAATCATGCCTGTTATGTGCCTGGCTGCGGGTTGAAGTTCAAGTAATTCCTGTGGCTCTTATGCCGCGTACACACGATCGTTTTTAATGTCATTTTCAAAAACAACGTTTTTCTCGATGTGATTTTTCTTGTTTCCTCTCAAGCCTGTCTTGCATACACACGTTCATACTTGATTCTGAGCATGCGCGTTTTTTTCCCCCTCGTAAAAGCATGCACACTACCGTTTTTCACGTCGTTAAAAAAAACTATGTGAAAAACAACGTGAAAAAATAGAGCAGGTTCTCATTTTTTTAGGCCATTTTTCACGTCGTTAAAAATGCTCTGGAGCCTACACACGATCGGTTTTAATGACCAAGTTAAAAAATTGCATTTTTAACAACGTGAAAAACGATCGTGTGTACGCGGCATTACGGGAGTAGCACTACACCAGGACAAGATCATCCAGTACCCAGGATTGACTGCCCCCCTCTAGTTCATTACTCTCAGTATAATTTCAAGATTTCAGTAAAGGAAAATTAAAACATTTTAAAATGAAAATAGGTTGAATTAAGTCAAACAGAACCCACTTAGGCTAGGTTCACACTAGCCAAAGCTCTGAAAAGCAATCCACAGAGGATTTATTTTTCAGAGTGGGATTAAGCAGCTGCCACCATACACTTAGTAAGTGATCCTGCTGCCTCTTGAATGCCTTTTTTTTCTGCAGTTTATAATGGGGCTTATGTGCCACAACCACGCATGGGCCCATTGACTTTAATAATTGAGTTTGTCAGGTGGTGCTGCATGTCAGCTTGGCATGTTGCATTAAATTTGCTGCAGCATGTGAACAGCCTCCTTCAGCTGTTGTTTATCCTTTAACTTTCACTAGCAGGCTCAACAACATACTCTAAGAGGCCTTAAAGAGGCCTGTTGTAAATGGCCCTGTCATAAAAAGTCTGAAACAGCCATTCTCAGCCAAAGTTACTCCAGAGGTTGCTTGGAGTTCCGTGACCACTCATATAATGGTGCCATACATAGTTCCAGGGCCAACACCACTTGGCACATCTTTTTAGGTTTCTCTAAAGGGTGGCATTCTGACCACCACTGTAAGGGGGCAATATTCCCACTTACCCCCAATTAATTGGTTTTAGCAGGGGTTCCCCAAGACCTGAAAATTATTTCAAGGGTTCCCATAAGGTAAAAAGGTTGAGAAAAGCTGGCCTGGAGAATAGTTTGAGTAATGCACATCCATGAGTCTGTTTCTTTTAACTATTCTTTATATATATATATATATATATATATATATATATATATTATATATAAAGTTCATAATTCCTGCTATGATGGAATTACTTTTATAAATAAAATAAGTATAATAGTTATGTAGTTACAGTTGGTCTGGTTGAAAAAAAGACACAAGTCCATCTAGTTAAACCAATAGAAAGGGGGATCTACAATGCTATACAGTATATACACAATCCTATACCCACAGTTGATCCAGAGGAAGGCAAAAAAAACCAATAAAGCATGATCCAATTTGCTCCAGCAGGGAAAAAAAATCCTACCTGATCCCCAAGAGGCAATTGGATATTCCCTGGAATAAATGTACCGTATATACTCGAGTATAAGCCAAGTTTTTCAGCCCTTTCTTAGGGCTGAAAGTATACCCCTCGGCTTATACTCGAGTCAGTACCTGAAAATCTTCTTATTCCGCGTCCGGCGTCCATTGTTTAAATCTTGCGGCTTTCTTCTGGTCCCTTCCGCGATAGGCGTTTCCAGCAAACACTGTGTTGAGTGTTGCGCCTATCATGGACGTTCTGTGATTGGCGGAACACTGAACACAGTGCCTGCTGGGAAACGGAGTCCGAGAATGAGAGGATCTCCGTGATAGGTGCAAAACTCAACACAGTGTTTGCTGGAAACGCCTATCACGGAAGGGACCAGAAGAAAGCCACGAGATTTAAACAATGGACGCCGGCCGCGGATTAAGAAGATTTTCAGGTACACTGACTGACTCGGGCACAGGGAGGCTGCAATGGACACAGTGAGGTGGCAATGGGCACAGTGAGGTGCCAATGGGCACAGTGTGGTGGCAATGGGCACAGTAAGGTTGGGCAATTGGCACAGTGAGGTGGCAATGGGCACATTTCCCCCTTAGGCTTATGCTCGAGTCAATACGTTTTCCGATTTTTTTGTGGTAAAAGTAGGTACCTCGGCTTATACTCGGGTCGGCTTATACTCGAGTATATACGGTACCTATAAATATTACTATCCCGTTTTATTATATGTGTCTAGGAAAGAATCCAGGCCCATCTACTAAGCTAGCCAGAACCAGCTTTTGGGGCAGTTTATTCTACATTTTCACAGCTCTTACTATGAATAAGCCTTTCTGTAGTTACATAAATGTATAAGAAGATACAAAGTCCAGAAGGCTATTAACCACATAAGGACCGCCGCACGATGATATACGTTGACAGAATGGCACGGCTGGGCACAAGAGCGTACAGGTACGTCCCCTTTAAGATCCCAGCCGTGCATCGCGTGCGTGCCGCCGGCCCGAAGCTCCATGACTGCGCCTGCGGGACACGCGGACCCGATCGCCGCCGGTGTCCAGCGATCGGGTCACAGAGCTGAAGAACGGGGAGAGGTAAGTGTAAACAAACCTTTCCCCCGATGCAGGGCATGCAAGCGGGTAAGGCCCCTGGGCCTGACGGATTACCTATCGAACTGTACTCTGTACATCAGGAGGTATTGGCCCCCAAGCTGACCTCTCTCTTAGCCCAGTCCTCTGCTTTGGGCTCTCTGCCGGACTCTATGTCGGAAGCGGTAGTGGTACTGGTGCCCAAGCCTGGCAAGGACCCTGAGGAGTGTGCCTCATATAGGCCGATCTCCCTAATTAACGCAGACGCCAAGCTACTGGCGAAAATCCTGGCCGTCCGGTTGAATTCGGTTATCGGCGACCTGGTCCAGCAGGATCAGACGGGGTTTATGCCGGGGAAAGGCACGGACATCAACATCCGTAGATTATTTCTGAACCTAGATACGCCGCACGATAATGGGGGCAATAGAGTCATTGCTTCGCTTGACGCGGAGAAAGCATTTGACTCCGTAGAGTGGGAGTATTTGTGGGCAGTCCTTAAGCGTTTCGGCATAGGCCCTAAATTCATGCACTGGCTGGGCATGCTCTACAGGGCACCCAGGGCTAGGCTCCGTATAAATAGTACCCTCTCTGGGTCCTTTCCCCTCCAGAGGGGCACCCGCCAAGGGTGTCCATTGTCACCTAGTCTGTTCGCCCTGGCTCTTGAGCCATTGGCGACACGGATCCGCGAGTCCTCCGCTGTTCGTGGTCTCAGGGTTGGCCCTTTGGAGGAGAAGATTTCATTATATGCGGATGATGTATTGCTATATTTACAGGACGCTGGACCGTCCTTGCAGGCTGCCCTGGAGGAGTTCGACGAGTTCGGACGCTTTTCGGGAGTCAAAATTAATTGGAAGAAGTCCGTACTGTTTCCGCTAGATCCTCGGTCTGGGGGAGGGGGGTCACAGACTCCGCTGCTCTGGGTTGAGGAATTCAAATACCTGGGTATTGTGTCGAGGGACCTCCGGGCCTTTCGGCGCCTCAACTTGCAGCTGCTAGTGGGGAGACTCAAAGACCAGTGCTCTAGATGGCGGGATTTACCCCTGAACCTTCTCGGCCGCATTAATGTATTAAAAATGATCTACCTGCCTAGGTTAAATTATGTGTTCCGTAACTGCCCGGTGTGGCTCCCGGCTGCTTTTTTTAAGGAGCTGGACAGCTGCATATCCTCGTTTCTATGGAGGGGGTCTTGTCCCAGACTGGCTAAGTCAACCCTGCAGCTCCCGGTGGGTTGTGGGGGTCTCGCGTCGCCCAACCTGAAAGTGTACTTCTGGGCGGCTATGTTGGTGACGTACGCTGGTGGTTCGAGCAATCCAGATCCAATGCGGCCACGTGTTTAGAAGCGGCCATTTTGGGTTCCCTCCGGGAACTCGACAATTTGGTATATCGGGGCGTCACGGCGTACCCCTCGCTCCCAGCCCCGACTAGAGTGACCCTGAGGGTGTGGGGGGTGGCTAGGAGGCGATTCCTTAGAGCGCATCACTACTCTCCCTTCTGTCCTTTGTGGGGTAACCCCACGCTCCC
This sequence comes from Rana muscosa, assembly GCA_029206835.1. Taxonomy (NCBI): domain Eukaryota; kingdom Metazoa; phylum Chordata; class Amphibia; order Anura; family Ranidae; genus Rana; species Rana muscosa. The sequence continues at coordinate 258,933,083 of CM055123.1, read as the reverse complement.
GCACTTTAGGATGCTCCCTGACCCGCAGCTCTGGGCCCGGTTTGGGATTAGGACACTTCAGGATATTATGCCCCGGGGGACGCTCCTGGAGTTTGCAGATCTTTCGGTTAAGTTTGACCTGCCGGGTGGGATGTTATTTAGATATTACCAGCTGAGACATGCGGCAAGAGCTCAATTCCCACTCCCTATAACGCTTGAAGCGGACTCTATTGAAGCTCTTTTGGCACAGGAGACTCTTCAAAAGACCCTTTCTACACTATACTTAGCTCTCCTCGGGGGGACCTCGCAGAGAATGGAGACCTTATGGGAGAAGTGGCGGGCTGACATCCCTGACTTAGATAGGGAGACCTGGGAGGAGTGCTTTGAAGTGGGTTCTAGACTGATGGTTTCCTCTAGGGATAAGCTTATACACACCAAATTTTTACATCGGGTATTTCTTTCTCGTACATCACGGGACACAGAGCGACATAGTCATTACTAATGGGTTATATAGTTACCGTCAGGTGCTGGCACTGGCAACTTCCAAAACCGGAAGTACCCTCCCCTATATAAGCCCCTCCCATCCGGGAGCACCTCAGTTTTTTGCCAGTGTCTAAGGTGTTGGCCAAGAAGAAACATGTGTTTTTCACTGAGCTTGCGTACAGGTTCTTTTGGGCCTCAGTAAGCTATTCCGGATCCGACCAAAAAAGCTTCATAGCTAAACGGTCGGTACCCGGGCCTTGCAGAGAAGAGCAAGGTTCTGCCTGTAATGCTTCTCTTAGGAGAGCTGGACCCTGGGATCCAGAGCTCTGGTCATACCCACGACCAAGATGTTTTCTGTGCAGGGTGCTATACAGGTCCAGGGGAGTGGAATCCTTGGGAACCCGGTCCCTGAAGGTTTGATTACAATGCCTGCCGTGATAGGTGAAGTTTGGGCTTTTGTGGACCAAACAAAGTCCTGCGGCGGGGAACAGGTAAGTGGGGGCCCCCAGGAACTTGGTTCTATTGGGGGACCCCCAAGCCTAATTTGTCTTTCTGTCTGTTACCTAACGGTATTCCCGCTAATATCTGTGCATGCCTGTAACTACTAAAAAAAATGTAATAATTTTTAATGGTGGTCAAGAAAAAAAAAAAAAAAAAGAATGTTTTTTTTATATATGTTTAGTATATTAAACTGCGGTACCTGTGTTTGTCCACTAGAGGCCGCTGTGGAATGTTTTTCTTGTCATATGGACTAGTTTCTTCTCAGAGAGCAAAGTCCAGGCAGCTGGTGAGTTCTCCTACAGGAAACTGTTTCCTCTGCCATGTTGCAGTGTTCGTCTATCCCCCGGCCTGCGGCAAAGGGGGCCCTGGCTCCTGTCCCTGGTTTCCATGTTTGAAAATTAGCGCCGAGGCGCACGTGGCCGCGCGCGTGCGCGTGCACGCGCCTCTATATATAGAGGTGGCCGGAAAAAGGGGCGGGGCCTGGGGGATGACGCTCTGTGCGCGCCGCAGCGCTTCTGCGCATGTGCGGGCGTCCCAGCAGGTTTTTAAAAAGGCAGTAAGCTGGCTATGAAGTACAGAGACAGAGCTGGCAACATTTAAAGGCATACAGCAAGCGGTTGATACAGGCATCCCCTAGAAAGGCACATTAGTAGACACCAACTGTTTATTATAGCAGCATTTATGCTAGACTATTATCAGTAACTGGTGTATTTTCGGCTGGAATACCTCAGCTTTGTGGCTTAGGAATATGCCGTCTAAAAACTCCGGGACTAGAAATTCCAGGAGGAATAGGGGGTCTCCATCGGGCTCTGAGGATCTTGGGCATGCTTTGGCTGCACCAGTCTCCCCTGAAGAATCAGAGGTTAGTGACCGTAGGGCACCCCCAGGAGTACCTGGTACTGTGGCTGTCCCCAGTTCACCTGCTCCTGTGTATGTAACAGAGGAGGTTTTTTCCTCAGCTCTGGGAGGGCTGGAAGAGAGATTGTCAGCACTAATTGCTGCTTCCCTGTCACAGGAGAAAAGCGCTCGATCTCCGTCTCCTCCCTCAGAGTGCCTGTTAACAGAGCAACAGTCCCATACAGAGAACGACCTACCTGAGGGGGATCAGGATGAGGTTGATTCAGTTGTAGAGGAATCAACAGTGGAGGAGCCGTTCTCAGCATCACATGCTGAGAGGTTATGGGTGCAGTCCCTGACTAATATGGTCCGATCAGCATTTAAAATGCCACTTGCGGAGCCATCCTCCTCTTCTGTCTCCTCGTTGGGGTCGCTAAAAGCTCCCCAGACTGTTTGTTCTTTTCCGATCCATCCTTTACTGGAGGGGCTCATTTACCAGGATTGGGAGCATCCTGACAAAATATTTACTCCCCCCAAGAGATTTCCGGTGGTCTATCCTATGGAGGATAAGTTCGTCAGAAAATGGAAGGTCCCTACAGTGGACGCAGCCATCTCTTGTGTGAATAAATCACTGACATGTCCGGTGGAAAATGTCCAAATGTTCAAGGACCCAATAGATAAAAAATTGGAGTCCTTATTGAAATCTGCTTTTTCTACAGCAGGATTGGTGACACAACCAGCAGTGGCAGCTATAGGGGTCTGCCAAGCAGTGAAGGATCAGTTGAAACAGGTCTTAAGGGACGTGCCAGATCAGCAGGCTCTTGCTCTAGCTGATCTACCTAGAGCCTTATGCTTTGCGGTGGACGCTATAAAGGATTCAATCCATCAGGCCTCCCGCCTTACGCTGTCTGTAGTACATATGCGCAGGCTTCTATGGCTCAAAAACTGGTCTGCTGAAGCTCCCTGTAAAAAATTGCTGGTCAGCTTCCCATTTCATGGGGAGCGCTTATTCGGGGAAGACCTGGACAAGTATATCCAGAGAATTTCCAGCGGTAAAAATACACTCTTGCCGGTCAAAAATAGAGTTAGAGGTCCCTCTTTTAAGAGGCCGGCTTCTCCAGTCCCTAGGACATCGGCTGTGAAACAGTTCCGACGGCCTCCCCGGTCAAATCCCGGAGGTAAAAATCAGGGACAGTTGCAGGGTAACAAGAAGCCCTGGAGCAGGAGAGGTACAAAACCTCCCCCAAAGTCAAATGCATGAAGGGTTGCCCCCACCCAATCGGGTGGGGGGAAGACTTCAGTTGTTCACAGAAACCTGGCGGGACACGATCCGAGACAGATGGGTGCTCTCCGCAGTAAATCTGGGATACAAATTGGAGTTAAAAAACTCCCCTCCTTCCCGCTTTATAAGGTCGAACGTGCCAAGGGATCCCCAGAAGAGAGGATCCCTCCTGTTGGCACTGGAACAATTATTGCTTCAAGCAGTAATTATAGAGGTCCCCCTGGAAGAATGGGGGTTCGGGTTTTACTCAAACCTCTTTACAGTTCCGAAGCCAAACGGGGACGTGAGGCCCATATTAAATCTAAAAGGGCTAAACAAATTCCTACATATCAGGACTTTCCGGATGGAGTCGATCCGATCGGTAGCCACTGCCCTACAAGGGGAGGAATGGTTAGCCTCGATCGACATCAAAGATGCGTATTTGCACATCCCCATCTTTCCAGCCCACCAAAAATTTCTACGCTTTGCGATAGAAGGGCGCCATTTTCAGTTCAGAGCCTTACCCTTCGGTCTGGCCACAGCACCAAGAGTGTTCACAAAAATTCTGGCCCCATTATTGGCCAATCTAAGAACACGAGGTGTAACGATAATGGCATATCTAGACGACTTGTTGCTGATAGACCACTCAGTGGAAAAACTAGAAGTGGTTGTTCACGAGACAATCAAGTATCTGGAATATCACGGTTGGATTATCAACCGAGACAAGTCAGCCCTAAAACCAGTCAAAAGTCTGGAATACTTGGGGCTAAGGCTGGATTCAGACCAGAGAAAAATTTTCTTGCCTCGAGAAAAGGGGTCGTCTTTGAGAGATTTGATCCACTTAGTGGGTTCAAAAAGACAGCCATCCATACGCCTGTGCATGAGGCTGCTGGGAAAAATGGTGGCATCATTCGAAGCAGTACCCTACGGTCAATTCCATTCAAGGAAGTTGCAAAGGGCCATACTGTCAGCCTGGAACAAAAAAGTTCAGGCTCTGGACGTACCAATGTCCTTGTCCCCTTCCGTTCGCAGAAGCCTCCGTTGGTGGTTGGTTCCCCGGAATCTGGAAAGAGGGAAATCCTTCAGTCCGATTTCTTGGAAGGTGGTCACTACAGATGCCAGCCTTTTAGGCTGGGGAGCAGTACTGGAGCAATGGTCTCTCCAGGGCAGATGGTCGGATGCGGAAAAGGCCCTGCCCATCAATCTCTTAGAGATACGAGCAGCCCGGTATGCCCTAGTAGCATGGACATCCAAACTCCAAGGGTCCCCTGTCAGAGTTCAGTCAGACAATGCCACAGCAGTGGCATATATCAATCGTCAGGGGGGCACCAGGAGTCGTGCAGCCCAAAGGGAAGTAAATTACATCCTGAGATGGGCAGAAAGATATGTCCCAGCCATATCTGCGGTATTCATTCCAGGGGTGGAGAATTGGAAGGCGGACTTTCTAAGTCGCCAACAATTATGCCCAGGGGAATGGTCCCTTCATCCCGAGGTTTTCCGGACAATATGTCAGCGGTGGGGAACACCGGATGTAGATCTGCTAGCATCCAGGTTCAACACGAAAGTGGACAGGTTTGTCTCTTGGACAAGGGATCCCCTAGCGTGCGGCTCGGATGTCCTAGTGTTCCCTTGGGATCAGTTCAAGCTGATATATGCATTCCCACCGCCACAATTGTTACCTCGATTACTCCGCAGAATCAGGGTAGAAAAGAAACCAGTGATTCTGGTGGCTCCAGCGTGGCCCCGAAGAGCATGGTACGCGGAGATTGTAAAAATGTCTGTGGGGAGTCCTTGGACCCTCCCACATCGTCCGGACCTGCTTTCGCAGGGACCGATATACCACCCTTCCTTACCAGCCCTAGGTTTGACGGCCTGGCTATTGAAGCCCACATTCTAAAAAGGAGAGGGCTCTCTAATGCTGTGGTGTCTACCATGATCAATGCCAGGAAACCGGTATCCAGGCAGATCTACTATAGAATTCTGGAAGGCGTACATCGCCTGGTGTGAGGCCAGGAAATGGCATCCACGTAAATACGTAATAGGTAGAATTCTGGACTTCCTACAATGGGCTGTAGATAGGAAGCTTGCCTTGAGTACTATCAAAGGTCAGATTTCGGCCTTGTCAATATTTTTTCAAAGGCCCTTGGCTTCGCATTCACTAGTCAAAGCCTTTATACAAGGAGTGATGCGTATTAGTCCTCCGGTTAATATTCCCATATGTCCATGGGATCTAAACTTGGTTCTGTCGGTTCTACAGAAACAACCATTTGAACCATTACAGCATATTTCCTTAGTGCTTCTCACCAGGAAATTGATTTTTCTAGTAGCCATTTGTTTGGCTAAAAGAGTATCGGAATTAGCAGCTATGTCCTGTAAGGAGCCATATCTGGTTATCCATAAGGACAGAGTAGTGTTACGTCCTCATCCAGCCTTTCTTCCTAAGGTGGTATCGAGTTTTCATTTGAACCAAGATGTGGTTCTTCCTTCTTTTTTCCCCAAGCCTACTTCGGTAGAGGAAAAGTTATTGCATTCTTTGGATGTAGTAAGAGCAGTTAAAGCTTATCTAAAAGCCACTGCTCAGATTCGCAGAACGGATACTTTGTTTATTCTGCCGGAAGGCCCCAGAAAGGGTCAGGCAGCGTCAAAATCTACTTTAGCCAAGTGGATTCGACAGGTCATAATACAAGCCTATAGCTTGAGAAGTAGACCGCCTCCGTTCAAAGTTAGGGCGCACTCCACGAGAGCAGTTGGAACTTCATGGGCAGTGCATCACCAGGCCTCCCTGGCTCAAGTCTGTAAGGCCGCAACATGGTCTTCAGTACACACGTTTACTAGGTTCTACCAGGTGGACGTTAGAAGTCAGGAGGATGTCGCCTTTGGGCGCAGTGTGTTGCAGACCACAAAAGATCCTCATGTCTGATAGCGCTCAGCTTATATATGGTGTATCCCCCCCCTCATTTGGCATTGCTTTAGGACATCCCATTAGTAATGACTATGTCGCTCTGTGTCCCGTGATGTACGAGAAAGAAAATAGGATTTTTATAACAGCTTACCTGTAAAATCCTTTTCTTGGAGTACATCACAGGACACAGAGCTCCCGCCCCTCTTTGGGGACACTTATTGCTTTGCTACAAAACTGAGGTGCTCCCGGATGGGAGGGGCTTATATAGGGGAGGGTACTTCCGGTTTTGGAAGTTGCCAGTGCCAGCACCTGACGGTAACTATATAACCCATTAGTAATGACTATGTCGCTCTGTGTCCCGTGATGTACTCCAAGAAAAGGATTTTACAGGTAAGCTGTTATAAAAATCCTATTATTACACACCGCAAAGGTTACATAAAATCTATCCTCAGAGGTCCGGGGAGTGTCCTAGGTGTCGCTCCTCGGACAGCACGTTCTTGCACATGTTCTGGACCTGCCCTTCCCTGGCTGGTTATTGGGATGCGGTGTTTGAGTGTATAAATGTGCGCTTGCAGCTGTCCCTTCCCATGTCCCCTGAACTGGCACTGCTAGGCATTCAGGACGATGAACAGAGGCCTAGGTCTACTAAGCAGCTTATCTCCTACGTCCTTTTTTATGCCAAAAAGGAAATGTTGCTCAGGTGGTTGTCCCCCTCGCCCCCTACGGTCGAGTCCTGGGATTCCTCTATAAATTCAGTAATGCCATTGTACAAGTTGACATATATTAATAGGGGCTGTCCACAAAAATTTGATCGCATTTGGTTGCCCTGGACAGAGTAGGTGGGAGTTCTGGGGTGCTGGGCCTCAGGACTGGTGTCTGTAACGTCCTCTTAGGGGGGGTGGCCGGATGGCCCTCCCCTCCCGCTGATATGTGCAGGATTTCCTGGATGTGGGCATTCCACCTATGTTGAGGGGGGGAAGGGATATCTGTATGTATGTGTATGTGTATGTATGTGTATATGTGTATGTATATGTGTGTATGCATGTTTATATATGTATGTATATGTATATATATATATATTTTTTTATTTTTTTATTTTTTTTTATTTTATTTTTTTTTCCCCTTTTCTTTCTCTTGCTCTTTTTTTGTTTTTTCTTTATGTACAGACATTGAAATGTATGTTTACCTGCTATTGTCCTTCACTGAGTTTCTGAGCCTCTAATTTGTAGGATTTCACCTGATTTGTATTTTGATAACTTAATGACTGCCTTTTGTGACTGCCTCAACTTTCAATAAAGACCAACCTTGTTGTTAAAAAACAAACCTTTCCCCGTTCTTCCTAGTGGTATGTCAGTGATCGTCTGTTCCCTGTCATAGGGAACGACGATCAGTGATGTCACATGCCAAGCCACGCCCCCTACAGTAAGAATCACTCACTAGGGCACACTTAACCCCTACAGCGCCACCTAGAGGTTAACCCCTTCACTGCCAGTGTAATTTTCACAGTAATCAGTGCATATTTATAGCACTGATCGCTGTAAAAATGACAATGGTCCCAAAAATGTGTCAAAAGTGTCCGATGTGTCCACCATAATGTCGCAGTCATGATAAAAATCGCTGATTACCAGTAAAAAAAAAAAATATTAATAAAAATGCCATAAACTACCCCCTATTTTGTAGACGCTATAACTTTTGTGCAAACCAATCAATAAACGCTTATTGCGATTTTTTTTTTTACCAAAAATATGTAGAAGAATACGTATCGGCCTAAACTGAGGGAAAAAATGTTTTTTTATATATTTTTTGGGGGTATTTATTATAGCAAAAAGTAAAGAATATGTAATTTTTTTCAAAATTTACGCTCTATTTTTGTTTATAGCACAAAAAATAAAAACCGCAGAGGTGATCAAATACCACCAAAAGAAAGCTCTATTTGTGGGAAAAAAAGGACGTCAATTTTGTTTGGGAACCACGTCGCACGACCGTGCAATTGTCAGTTAAAGCAACGCAGTGCCGTATCGCAAAAAGGGGCCTGGTCCTTTAGCAACAAAATGGTCCGGGGCTTAAGTGGTTAAGAAACAATGGACTTCCTAGAAAAAAGTTGCATCTGATCTATATCATATTTGGTATCTAATACTGTGTATAAAAGTCTTGTTATTGCATTAAGCAGACTTTATGGTCATTACAGTGCTATAATGCTATCATCCTCTGTGGGCGCAGATGGCTGGGAAATTAGGGCTTTCGGAAGGGTGGGTTTCAGCAGAGTATATGGCTTTTTGGGTGCCCCGATCTCATTGTAGTCTGTATTTTGCGAGTTTTCTTCTCATCTCAATTATGTAGAAACTTAGTAAGATTATTAAATACCAATTTTCAGTCTTTGTAATAAGTTAATGATAGTGGAGGTAGAGACGTGGGATCTCCATTTCTGCAATGTGACGTCACTGTCACACCAATTACGGTACTTTATTTTTTACAAGTTTATGTAGACGGTATGTTCTTGTTGAATATAGGCTATGTAAATGGGACGCAACACTGTTCAAACTTATATTTCCTGCTCTGCCTGCTATTCAAACACACCTCAATAGGACATTCTAATATGTAACGCATAGCATATGAAATGCAGCCTCTGACCTGTCATCTACACTATCCTATGGTAGTCAATGGGAATTGTCTGGGTTGCGTTTGATGTTTGTTTCAGATGCAGGAAAACAACGCCTGCTGACACGAGCCCGAAATCTTCTCATATTGGTTATGTCACATAAGGTCAGCAGGCAGATTTTGAGTTGCAGGATTTCTGCTGTGCATGCTGGGATTTATAGTCCCACCACAGATGGCCATCCTTTCCCTGGTCCAGATGCGTCACGCGGTCTTAGTTCAGCCCGTGGCGTGTATTTTTAGCTTCTTGTTGTTGCTGTGCTCTGAACGCACCTCCTGGACAGTGGCGGAGACAATGAGCTCCATTCAGCGGCTGGAACATCTCTGCGTTTTGTTATGGTAATAATTGGAGCGTCTGCTTGCAAAGAGCTGAAATTATCTGTAATAAAGCACGTAGGCTGACACATATAGAGCGACTGTCGCCAGTACAGAGGTTGGGGTATGGTGCAAAAATGGCACCGAAAAATATTGATGAATTGAATGGTGGAAGTAATGTGTCTGGAAAATGTATAATAATTAATAACATCACCCTTTAAAATGTGCACATTTATTACCATCAACCCAAAAGTGTGTACATTTAATACCATCACCTCTGAAGTTTGTACTTTTTATTATCATCACCCCTAAAAAGTGCATACCGTATTTATTACCTTCAGCCAAAAGTGTGAACATTTATTACAATCACCCCTAAAGCTTGTACTTTTATTATCATCACCCCTAAAGTGTGTACATTAATTTGGGTCACCCCTAAACTGTGCACATTTATTATTATCACCCCCTAAATTCTATACATTTATTATCACCACCTGAAGTGTATACATCTACTACTATCACCCCTACAGTGTGTGCATTCATTACCTGTCACCCCCAAATGTGTGTACTTTTTATTACTATAACCTCAAAAATGTATACATTTACTTACATCACCCCTAAAATATGTCAATTTATTACTATCATCACCAAAGTGTGTACATTTATTTCCATCACCCATAGTGTGTAAATTTTTAAGATCACCCCAAAAATATGTATATTGATTATCATAGCCACAAAATGTGTACATTTGTTACTGTCACCTATGAAAGTTTATGTATGTATTATCCTCACTAGGGAGGAGCCGAACACCCCCCGGTTCGCATCAGAACCTGCGAACGGACCGAAAGTTTGCGAGACCTTTAGAACCTTATTAAAGTCTATGGGACTCGAACGTTCGAAATCAAAAGTGCTAATTATAAAGGCTAATATGCAAGTTATTGTCCTAAAAAGGGTTTGGGGACCCGGGTCCTGCCCCAGGGGACATGTATCAATGCAAAAAAAAGTTTTAAAAACTGCAGTTTTTTCAGGAGCAGTGATTTTAATGATGCCTAAAGTGAAAAAAAATATGTGAAATATTCCTTTAAATATTGTACGTGGGGGGTGTCTATAGTATGCCTGTGAAGTGGCACATGTTTCCCGTGTTTAGAACTGTCCCTGCACAAAATGACATTTATAAAGGAAAAAAAGTCATATAAAACTGCTTGCAGCTTTAATGTAATGTCTGGTCCCGGCAATATGGATGAAAATCATTGAGAAAAACGGCATGGGTGCCCCCCCCTGGGTGCCCCCCCCCCCAGCCCATTTGGGTCTTGTATGGATATTAAGGGGAACCCTGCACCCAAATTAAAAAAAGGAAAGGCGTGGGGCCCCCAGGCCCTATATACTCTGAACAGCAGTATACAGGCGGTGCAAACAAGACAGGGACTGTAGGTTTGTTGTTAAGTAGAATCTGTTTGTAATTTTGAACTGGTACATTTTTAAAGTGTAGCTCCAGCCCAAAAATCTATTTTTAAGCTTTTTGGAAAACATAGGGAAGGCTTATCACCCCTGTAACATTTGTTTTGCTGTCTGTGCACCTCTTCAGAAGATTGTATTGAGGTAAGCTTTAGGTGCACACTGTGCAAAGGACACTAAAGCAAAATACTGCAGCTCCCTGCCTGTATTTGTATCAGAACACCAGCAATTGTATTCAGGTAAGCTTTTGGTGCACACTGTGCAAAGGACACTAAAGCAAAATACTGCAGCTCCCTGCCTGTATTTGTATCAAAACACCAACAATTGTATTGAGGTAAGCTTTAGGTGCACATTGTGCAAAGGACACTAAAGCAAAATACTGCAGCTCCCTGCCTGTATTTGTATCAGAACACCAGCAATTGTATTGAGGTAAGCTTTTGGTGCACACTGTGCAAAGGACACTATAGCAAAATACTGCAGCTCCCTGCCTGTATTTGTATCAGAACACCAGCAATTGTATTGAGGTAAGCTTTTGGTGCACACTGTGCAAAGGACACTAAAGCAAAATACTGCAGCTCCCTGCCTGTATCTGTATCAGAACACCAGCAATTGTATTGAGGTAAGCTTTTGGTGCACACTGTGCAAAGGACACTATAGCAAAATACTGCAGCTCCCTGCCTGTATTTGTATCAGAACACCAGCAATTGTATTGAGGTAAGCTTTTGGTGCACACTGTGCAAAGGACACTAAAGCAAAATACTGCAGCTCCCTGCCTGTATTTGTATCAGAACACCAGCAATTGTATTCAGGTAAGCTTTTGGTGCACACTGTGCAAAGGACACAGTACACTAAGTGAAACACTGCAGCTAGCACAATCACCTGCCTGCCTGTCAGTATAGAGAATAACAGGAACGGATCTAGCTAAACTGAATACAGTGTGTAAATATATATACAACACCTAGGATGCATATATATCCTCTACACACTGTAACTGCAGCTAACTGACTCGCCTGCCTTCTCTATCTAACTCAAATCAAATTACACTGTCTATCTCTCTGTCTCTTTCCTTTAACCAACTCCAACACACTACACAAGGTCACCAAGCCGGTGGCCTTATATAGTGTGGGGCGTGTACCTACTCCTCTGGGCCATGATTGGCCAAAGCCACCCTGGCTTTGGCCACTTACGGCGCTGTGATTGGCCAAGCATGCGGGTCATAGTGCATGCTTGGCCAATCATCAGCCAGCAATGCACTGCGATGCCGCAGTGAATTATGGGCCGTGACGTGCCACTCGAATTTGGCGCGAACGGCCCATAATGTTCGAAATTCGGCGAACAGCCGATGTTCGAGTCGAACATGGGTTTGACTCGAACTCGAAGCTCATCCCTAATCCTCATCCCTAAAGTGTGTGCATTTACTACCACCACCCATAAAGTATATACATATATAACTGTCACCCCTAAAGTGTGTATATTTATTACTATTGCCTCTAACTTGCGTACATTTATTACCATCACCCCCAAAGTGTGTAAATGTATTACTATTACCCCGAAAGTGTGTACATTTATTACCATCACCCCTAAAGTGTGTACATTTACTACCACAACCCCTAAAGTGTGTACATTTATTACCATCACCCCTAAAGTGTGTACATTTACTACCACAACCCTTAAGTGTGTATATTTATTATCATTACCCCACACAGTGTGTACATTTATTACCATCACCCCTAAAGTGTGTACATTTATTGCCACGACCCTTAAGTGTTTATATTTATTATCATTACCCCACAAAGTGTGTACATTTATTACCATCACCCCTAAAGTGTGTACATTTACTACCACGACTCTTAAGTGTGTATATTTATTACCATCACCCCTAAAGTGTGTAAATGTATTATCATTACCCCCATAAAGTATGTATATTTATTACCATCACCCCTAACATGTGGCCAGATATAAAGAATCATTTATGAGCAATAAACATGTGGAATATTGAAGTGGTAGTTTACATACTGTACATTTTACTCCTTTCATTACAATGGAGGACCAGTTACTCATTGCTAGTTCTGTACCCGTCACCCTCACATATGTTGTGTCTTCGCCCGCCAACTCCTTTACTTCATACTGATTGGCAGCAGAATTGCACGCTCCAGATTCGGGACAGGTACTAAGCTTCATAATTCTCAACATGTAGCTGTCAGTTAGAAGAGAACTGGCTGACTGTACAGGTGGGTTTGCAGCGTGGCATAGAAGGATTGTTTGTTCTGAGACATTCTACATACAAATCACACTTAGCGGAGTGTGTCTTTAGGATAATGATCCCTATGAGGGTAAATTGCGGTGTTCCTCTGGACTCACAGGGGACTTTGATGTCAGGATTGGAGGTTGAATCTTTCATCTTTGGAATAATTGTTGGGTTATTGGAGATCATGAAAGGAGACATTGTGAGATGCGAGGGATGGAAATGACATGAGATACACAGGATGATGGCAAGGGAGCAATTCACATCACACGGAAATGTTCCAGAATTTTCTCAACCTCCATATAATTGTATTCCACAGATTTATGGAAGAATTTAGCTAATTCAAAAATAACAATAACACTTGTGGGGCTCCTGGTGGCTGGTGACCATAAAGCCAGCCATACATGTGGCAATTTTCGGTCAAGTTCAATTCCTTTCAACCCACTGGAAACCACACAATTGATTGAAAGTTATTGGCAAAAAAAAAACACCACCATGAGTTCGATAGACCACCAGATTTGGCCAATTGTACAGTCACGGCTTATATAGGGAAGGAAAATTGTGATCCAATTCATATAGAATCAAAAAAAGAAAGACTCTATAGAAATCTTGTAGAAATTGATCTGATTTATTTTTATTTTTTCACTGTCTCTGATCAGAATGTTTTTCATACGTGTATAATGGAATTCACCGACTTATGTAACATCACATTCTAAAGCAAATCAGACTATAACAGTCAGTGTTGATGGGGGAATCCCTCCCGCTGCACTATTGTATTCTGACAGCGAGAGCTTTCCCTGCCATCAGAATACAATGATCGTTGTTGGTGGCTATAGCCACCGAAAGTGATCGCATGAGAAAAACCCAACAGCCTGCCCATCGAAATTTGTTCGGTTCCTGCTGAACTTGCCAAATTTCAGCCGGCCTTATGCCGCGTACACACGATCATTTTTCCCGTCGGGAAAAATGACATTTTTTCCTTTGGACGAGAAAAACGATCGTCTGTGGGCTTTTTGATGTTTTTCCCGACGGGAAAAATGGCATTAATCACGACGAGAAAAATTAGAACATGCTCTAATTTTTCTCGTCGTGATTCCTGTCATTTTTTTCCGCGGCAGTTTTCCCATAGGGAAACACTGCTGCGGAGCCTACACACCGTCGTTTTTCTCGCCAAGAGAAAAAATGATGGGAAAAACGGCCGTGTGTGGGGGAACAAGCCGTTCCCTCGTTTTTCCTGTCGTGATTCACGGCGGTGTTTTCACCGCCGTGAATCACGATCGTGTGTACGCGGCATTAGGCTGTTTTAAAATATCCTGGACTTGAAGTGGTTAAAAGAAGCTCATGACTGCAGCTGCAACCATGAACTTGTTACCATTTTTTTCAACTTGCAATTGGCTTCCAAGTAAATGTGATCTGGGCGGCTCTACAGCCACTTGGTCACTTTCGCAGTAGTGAGAATCGCGGCTGCTCATGGTTTCTGGGCTCTCCTGTTCCTCTGCTGTAAACTGCCAGAATAGTTAGTTACTCGATTTCCTCTGTGTGACTAATGAACCCTGAAGCAACAAGGATTGCTTCACTTCTGGTTTCAGAGCTGTCATTCCCTGATAATCTGTGCTTGATTAGCTGCAGTGGAAGGCAGGGGAGACATCGAAGGTCTAAAAGACCCCTGAAGTCTTCATAAAAGAACCTGTCCATACTATCACATAGGGTGCTTGTTAGCCCGCTTGGATTGCAATAAAGTTAAATGAAATCATTTGTTATAAAAGTGTAAAATAATTACATTTTAATAAAATAAATAGAAAGAACATGTAAAAGCATCCCTGTTCCCCCCATGTATACATGCAAATGCAAACAACATATACACTATATTATCAAAAGTATTGGGACGCCTGCCTTTACACGCACATGAAATTTAATGGCATCCCAGTCTTAGTCCGTAGGGTTCAATGTTGAGTTGGCCCACCCTTTCCAGCTATACCAGCTTCCACTCTTCTGGGAAGGCTGTCCACAAGGTTTAGGAGTGTCTCTATGGGAATATTTGACCATTTTTCCAGAAGCACATTTGTGAGGTCAGGCACTGATGTTGGACGAGAAGGTCTGGCTCTCAGTCTCCACTCTAAGGCCACTTTCACACTGAGGCGCTTCTAAACTGCCAGTAAAAACACTGAGCGCTTTTGAAGCGATTTTCAGGCGCTTTTGAAGAGCTTTCCATTAATTTCAATGGAGAGAGGAGTTTTTCACAGCCCTGCCAGCACACTGCCCCAGTGTGAAAGCATTCATTGATTTTAATGGAAATACGTTTTCGTGAGCTTTTTAGGCGCTGTTTTTAGCGTAAAAGCGCCTGAAAAGCGCCTCAGTGTGAAAGTGGTCTAATTCACCCCAAAGGTGTTCTATCGGGTTCAGGTCGGGACTCTGTGCACCGACCAGTCAAGTTCCTCCACCCCAAACTCGCTCATCCATGTCTTTATGGACCTTGCTTTGTGCACTGGTGAGCAGTCATGTTAGAACAGGAAGGGGCCATCCCCAAACTGTTCCCACAATGTTGGGAGCATGAAATTGTCCAAAATGTCTTGGTCATAGGTGTGCGCAGCCTGTTGCATTAGGGAGTGCACCTGAAAGCTCAAAAACACGGTACTGATCTCTCACTGTGTTCATTCAGAAAGGGAAGGGGCCGGTAAATGACATTACCCCTTCCCCCACTCATCCTGAAATATCATCTATGTGTGCCCACTGCAATAGCCAATGGGAGAGAAGGGAAGCCAGCCATGCTGTGGGAGGGGACACCAGGCAGCAGGAGGAATCTGCACTGCAGGGAGTGATTATGGTGTGCCTGGGCACACCTGGCACACCCTGTGCGCACGCCTATGGTCTTGGTATGCTGATGTCTTAAGAGTTCCCTTCACTGGAACTAAGGGGCCAAGCCCAACCCCTGAAAAACAATTTCACACCGTAATCCCCCCTCCACCAAATGATTTGGACCAGTGCACAAAGCAAGGTCCATAAGGACATGGATGAGCGAGTTTGGGGTGGAGGAACTTGACTGTCCTGCACAGTCTTGACTTCAAACTGATAGAACACCTTTGGGATGAATTTGAGTGGAGACTGCGAGCCAGGCCTTCTCATCCACATCAGTGTCTGACCTCACAAATGCGCTTCTGGAAGAATGGTCAAACATTCCCATAGACACACTCCTAAACCTTGTGGACAGCCTTCCCAGAAGAGTTGAAACTGTTATAGCTGCAAAGGGTGGGCCAACTCAATATTGAACCCTAAAGACTAAGACTGGGATGCCATTTAAGTTCATGTGTGTGTAAAGGCAGGTGTCCCAATACTTTTGGTAATATAGTGTAGGTCCTGTGCACTTATGTAAATAGCGATTGCACTGGACGTGATCGCTGGAGTGAGTGCAATCATTCTGGGGCCCTGGTGACCATCCTGAGGCCAGAGGGCCACATGTGGCCCTTTGGTAATATGATGTGTGATCAGTGGCGGTGCATCCATAGAGGGCGCAGGAGCGCCGCCCCCTCTCTCCTGCACCTGTCAATCAACAATAGATAGATTCATGCATTGCATGAATCTATCTATTGTCGCCGCTGCCACTCCCTATTAAAGTGTCCCGCCCCTTGTTGGGCACCGCGCATCTAAATTACAGCGGCGGGGGTGTATTTGGAAGTGCCTGATTAGAGCAGTCGGCTCTAATAGGCAGCCTGATTAGAGGCATGGGCTCTAATAGGCTTCCAAATTGTTAAACAGCGAGTGCACTGCTGTGCGTTCGCTGTTTACACAGTGCTGTGTTAGGGAAGCTGATAAATCGCTTCTCTAACACTGACCCGCCTCTCAGCCAATCAGGTGCACCGGGTCTGGTTACCTGTCACCTGATTGGCTGAAGCGACAGGCACTGTGATTGGATGCCCAGGCATCCAATCATAGCAGAAGAGGACAGGAGAAGACATTGAGGACTCGGAGGGAGCGTGGAGGAATGCGCTGACCCGAGACAGGTAAGTGCCGGGCGGGGGGGCACACTGGTGGCAATTGATGGGACAAACTGGTGGCAATTGATAGGGGAAACTGGTGGCAATGGATGGGGCAAACTGGTGGCAATTGATGGGGCAAACTGGCGGCAATTGATGGGCAAGCTGGCGGCAATTGATGGGCAAACTGGTGGCAATTGATGGGCAAACTGTCAGTAATCGATGGGGCAAACTCTTGATCTGTATTTACTGGATGCAACCTCATCTTTTATATGTTACCAAAAAATGGGTATTTTATTGTTTTATGTGCAGTAAAATGTATTTAACGGTGAAGTACATTTTCCACTCCTGTGACCCGTTTTCAGCAGACAGTGGGCTGAAGCCTGCTGTCAGCTGACATCACAGAGCCATCACACAGCTCGGGCAAGATGGCAACAATGAAGTCAGTATCTGCCCAAATGCCTGGATGGCACCCAGCTCAGCTCACACCCCCTCCACACCCCCGTGCACCAGTCACCAGCTCTCTGCTCAGGAAGCTCTGAGAACCAAGTGATTGGCGGGGTTTAATCGATCGGTTCTCAGTGTTAGAGCCGGCGGGGGAGAGACGCTGCATCCACCTAGGTAATTAAAAAAAAAAAAAAAACATACGTCTGTTTTAAAGTTCACCTTTTCCAGAAAATAGACTATACAGTCAAGGGGCATCAGCAGATATAAAAAAAATCTGTGCTGTTTTGTAAAATGATCATTAATTGTATTATTTTACCTGTAGGCCATTTGGTTCGCTTTAGAAGCCTGGCTTAAAAACTCCTAGTTTGTATCGGTTTGTGTAATGCTGTGAGCTATGGTAAGGTTTATACAGACATTATTTCTACATGCTATTTTCTGTATGCTGTATAGTGATGAGCCGAACACCCCCGGGTTCGGTTTGCACTAGGACCCGCGAACGGACCGAAAGTTCGCACGAACATTAGAACCCTATTAAATACAATGGATGCGAACGTTCGGATTCTAAAGTGCTAATTATAACGACTATTATCCATGTTATTGTCCTAAACAGAGTTTGGGAACCCGGGTTCTGCACCAGGGGACATGTATCAATGCAAAAAGAAGTTTTAAAAACGGACGTTTTCCGGGAGCAGTCATTTTAATGATGCATAAAGTGAAAAAAAAAAAAGTCAAATATTCCTTTAAATATTGTACCTGGGGGGTGTCTAAAGTATGCCTGTGAAGTGCCACATGTTTCCCGTGTTTAGAACTGTCCCTGCACAAAATTACATTTCTAAAGGAAAAAAAAGCCATTTAAAACTGCTTGCGGCTTTAATGTAATGTCTGGTCCCGGTAATATGAATGAAAATCTTTAAGAAAAATGGCATAGCTAATTGGCCCCTTAGGTGTTGGTGTTGGCACAACACTGTAAGCACTCACAGTTACTCTTGGTGGGTGCTGGAACGCCCTGCTGTCAACTATTATATCAGGAATTGTAATAACATATAATTGTTGAACAGTGGTAGTAAAAATTGGGCCTTTGATGATGGTGCTGGTGCCACAACACTGTAAGGCCTGACAGTTACACTTGGTGGGCGCAGCAATGGGCCCTGCTGTGAATTATTAGATCAATAATTATAATTGCATGCCCCTGTTGAACAGGGGCTGAAAAATTGGGCCTTTGGTGGTGGTGGTGGTGGTGGTGGTGGTGTTGACACAACACTGTAAGGCCTGACAGTTACTCTTGGTGGGCGCAGCAATGGGCCCTGCTGTGAATTATTAGATCAATAATTATAATTGCATGCCCCTGTTGAACAGGGGCTGAAAAATTGGGCCTTAGGCACTGGTGGCACAACACTGCAACCCCTCACAGATACTGTACTTGGAGCACAGCAATGAGGCCTGTTGCAAAGTATTGAATGAAAAATTTTAATTACACGCCCCTGTTAAACAGGGGCTGAAAAATTGGGCCTTAGCCACTGGTGGCGGCACCCATAAACCAAAATGATCTTCCAAGCTATCATCATTAATCGGATCATTGAGGAGGAGGAGGAGGATAGCTAGTCAACATAACAGCACAGGAACTCAGCATCAGCATCAGTCTTGAAGGGATGTGACATTTTAAAATCAATTAGTCTGTTATATCAGCATCAGGTGTGTGGTAGCTGGTGGTGATCCAAGACTGGTTCATCTTGATGAAAGTCAGTCGATCAACCGAGTCGGTGGACAGGTGATCCGTGACAAATCCTCCAGCAGCACTGAATGTGCGTTCTGAAAGAACGCTGGATGCAGGACAGGCCAGTAGCTCAATTGCATACTGTGCAAGCTCTGGCCAGTGATCCATCCTCAAGACCCAGTAAGCCAGAGGATTTTCGGTGGGGAAGGTGTCCAAGTCTGACCTTGCCCCTAGGTATTCCTGCACCATGTATATCAGACGCTGGCGATGGTTGCTGGAAACGATCATACTTTGGGGCTGCGGACTAAAGAATTGTCTGAACGCATCGGTCAGACGGCCACCTTCCCCACCGCTCCTTCTTTGACTGCCCGAAGCCTCAGCAACTCGTTGCCCAGGACCAGGAGTTTGTAACCTCCCAGTCTCTGGGAACGCGTTGCACAAACCTTTCTGCAAGGCCTCCCGGAGTTGTCTCATCCTCTGCTCCCTCTGCGACGGTAACATAAGGTCCACAACCTTACCCTTGCACCGTGGATCAAGGAGAGTGGCCAGCCAGTAATAGTCCCTCTCCTTGATCCGAAGAATACGAGGATCCTTCCGCAGACTTTGCAGGATCAGGGAGGCCATGCAGCGTAGGTTAGCTGAGGCATTCAGTCCGGAGTCCTCTGGGTCACTAAGGACGACATGATCCGCAGCCACCTCCTCCCAGCCACGTACAAGTCCACTGGTTTCTTGGGACTGTAAATCATCCCTAAAAGACTGCTGCTGATGATGCTGAGTGCCAGCCTCCACCTCCATGCTGACACAATCCTCCTCCTCCTCCTCCTCCTCCTCCTCTTCCTGTGCGATGGGTGGGACAGAAGGAACACTGTCAGGGTAAAGGGGGCCTTGAGAGGCAAGGAAGTCCTCCTCTTCCTGCCTCTGTTCTGCCTCAAGTGCCCTGTCCATTATTCCACGCAGCGTGTGCTCCAACAGGTGGACAAGAGGTACAGTGTCACTGATGCATGCACTGTCACTGCTCACCATCCTCGTGGCCTCCTCAAATGGTGCCAGGACAGTGCATGCATCCCTGATCATGCCCCACTGGCGTGGTGAAAAAAAACTGAGCTCCCCTGACCCTGTCCTGGTGCCGTAGGCGCACAGGTACTCATTGATGGCCCTCTGCTGCGTGTGCAGCCGCTGCAGCATGGCCAACGTTGCGTTCCACCTGGTGGGCATGTCACATATAAGGCGGTTCTTGGGCAGGTTCAACTCCTTTTGCAGCTCAGCCAGGCGAGCACTGGCATTATAAGATCTGCGGAAATGAACACAGACTTTCCTGGCCTGCCTCAGGACATCCTGTAAGCCCGGGTACCTGCCCAAGAACCGCTGCACCACCAGGTTAAGGACGTGAGCCATACAGGGCACATGGGTCAGTTGTCCCTGTCGGAGGGCGGAGAGGAGGTTGGTGCCATTGTCGCAAACCACCATTCCTGGCTTAAGCTGGTGTGGCGTCAACCACCTCTCGGCCTGCCCCTGCAGAGCAGACAGGACCTCTGCCCCAGTGTGGCTCCTGTCCCCCAAACACACCAGCGCAAGCACGGCATGGCATCTTTTTGCCTGCGTACTTGCGTAGCCCCTTGAACGCCTACGGAGCACCGCTGGTTCCGAGGACAAACCACAGGAAGAGGCCATGGAGGAAGAAGAAGAGGAGGGGGTGGAGGAGAGAGGTGTGTCACAACCAGTAGTAGCATTTTGGAGGCGTGGCGGTGGAACAACCTCCAACACTACTGCACCTTGTCCTGCATCCTTCCCAGCTGCCAAAAGAGTGACCCAATGGGCCGTGAAAGAAAGGTAACGTCCCTGTCCATGCCTGCTGGACCATGAGTCAGCGGTAATATGCACCTTACCGCTGACCGCCCTGTCCAGCGAGGCCAAGACATTGCCTTCCACATGCCTGTAGAGAGCTGGAATCGCCTTCCGTGAGAAAAAGTGGCGTTTGGGAACCTGCCACTGAGGAACCGCACATTGCACAAACTCACGGAAGGGGGCCGAGTCTACCAACTGAAAAGGCAGCAGTTGAAGCGCTAGCAATTTAGCCAAGCTAGCATTCAACCGCTGGGCATGTGGATGGCTGGGAGTGAACTTCTTTCGACGGTCCAGCAGCTGGGGCAGGGAAATTTGCCTGCTAGAATCGGACGTCGGTGTACTGCTAGCAGAGTGCCCGCAAGTACTTGGCTGTGACACACCTAATTCTACACCTTCATTCCTCTCAGAGCAGGTTTCAGAGAGGACTGAAGGTATAGTGGGGTTGGAGATCCCAGCTGATGCGGTGCAAGAAGAGGTCAGCTTTGTTCTTTGGTGTGGGTCTTTAAGGTAGGCTTGCCAACGAGCTGCATGGCAGGTCAACATATGTCTGATCAAGCATGTGGTGCCCAAGCGGCTGATGTTTTGGCCACGCGATATACGCTTGAGACATATGTTGCAAACAGCAGCTGTGCGATCTGATGCACTTGCCTCAAAAAAGGCCCACACCAAAGAACTTTTTGAATGACGGGCAGAGGCAGCGCCCTGCACAGGCGGAGCTCTGCGGTGTGATTCCGTCGGTGTGCTGCCCATACGCTGGCCACCCAAGGGCATCCTGCCTCGTTGGAGATGTGCCTCCTCCTCATCCTCCTCCTCCTCCTCTCTCCTATTAGGCACCCACGTGGAGTCAGTGATCTCATCATCCCCTCCCTCCTCATCACTGGAGCCAATCTGGCAGTATGCTGCAGCTGCTGGAGCATGACTGCCAGATTGGTGTCCTTCTTGAGCATCCCCTCTCTCTGCTCTCACGCTACTGCCTTCCTCTATCTGGGTATCATCATCAGATCCTTCGAAACGCTGGGCATCCTCCTGGAGCATGTACCCAACACTGTGCTCAAACAGTTCGGGGGACTCCTCAGGAGGAGGACATGGTGGGTCTAGGGAAGGATTGACTAATGAAGATAATGATACCAGAGAAGAGGACGCTTTGGCAGCTGCTTTGCCAGTACCCTGAGCCTGGGTGAGAGAGGATGAGGAGGATGAGGTGGGCTTGGTCATCCACTCTACCAAGTCTTCGGCATGATGTGGCTCAACATGTCCAGCTGCCGAAAAGAAGGACAAGCGTGTCCCATGGCCATGTGCTGATGACAATGCACCGTGTCCACGACCAGCACTGTTGCCCCCAGACACAGAGCCTGCTTGCCCTCTTTTTTTGCCTCCTGACTGTCTGCCTCTCCTTGTTTGCCTTCCAGACATTTTAATGGATGGCCTGCAGGGAGATGGGAAAAACAGCAATAAGGGCTACCTTCAGGTGTATACTGTGCAGGAGGCTTAGCAACAATGACACTGACACTGTCCCCTGCCTATCCTTCTCTGTCCCTAAACACAAGGATTTGCAATATGCTTCAGCAAGATTGGTTTAGCACAGAATAGCACACTGTCAGTTTCACTCACTGTCCTACTCTGTCCCTACAAACTAGATTTAGCACAGAATAGCACACTGAGAGTTTCCACGAGTGTCCTTCTCTGTCCCTAAACTCAAGGATTTCAAATATGGTTCAGCAAGATTGGTTTAGAACAGAATAGCACACTGACACTTTCCCTCACTGTCCTACTCTGTCCCTACAAACAAGATTTAGCACAGAATAGCACTCTGATAATTTCCACGAGTGTCCTTCTCTGTCCCTAAACTCAAGGATTTCAAATATGATTCAGCAAGATTGGTTTAGCACAGAATAGCACACTGTCAGTTTCACTCACTGTCCTACTCTGTCCCTACAAACAAGATTTAGCACAGAATAGCACACTGACACTTTCCCTCACTGTACCTCTCTGTCCCTAAACTCAAGGATTTCAAATATGGTTCAGCAAGATTGGTTTAGAACAGAATAGCACACTGTCAGTTTCACTCAATGTCCTACTCTGTCCCTACAAACAAGATTTAGCACAGAATAGCACACTGACACTTTCCCTCACTGTACCTCTCTGTCCCTAAACTCAAGGATTTCAAATATGGTTCAGCAAGATTGGTTTAGAACAGAATAGCACACTGTCAGTTTCACTCAATGTCCTACTCTGTCCCTACAAACAAGATTTAGCACAGAATAGCACACTGACACTTTCCCTCACTGTACCTCTCTGTCCCTAAACTCAAGGATTTCAAATATGGTTCAGCAAGATTGGTTTAGAACAGAATAGCACACTGTCAGTTTCACTCACTGTCCTACTCTGTCCCTACAAACAAGATTTAGCACAGAATAGCACACTGACACTTTCCCTCACTGTACCTCTCAGTCCCTAAACTCAAGGATTTCAAATATGGTTCAGCAAGATTGGTTTAGAACAGAATAGCACACTGACACTTTCCCTCACTGTACCTCTCTGTCCCTACAAACAAGGTTTAGCACAGAATAACACACTGACACTCTCCCTACCTATCCTTATTTGTCCCTAAACACAAGGAATCCAGGATTAGTAAAGGAAAAAAAATGACACTGTCCCTGCCTATGCTTCTCTTTCCCTGCTCCGGAACACACTACACAAGGCCGCCGCGCTGGCGGCCTTTTATAGTGTGGGGCGTGTACTAAATCCCCTCAAGAATAATTGGCCACAGGCATCCTGCCTGTGGCCAATCATTGCTCTCCTCGCTGCCGGCGCTGTGATTGGCCAAGCATGCGGGGTCACAGTGCATGCTTGGCCAATCACAGCGCCTGGATGACACTGCGATGGCGTAGTGCATTGTGGGCCGTTCGCGTCACTCGAATTTGGCGCGAACGGCCCAAATTGTTCGATCTTCGTCGAACGATCGAACAGCCGATGTTCGAGTCGAACGTATGTTCGACTCGAACACGAAGCTCATCCCTAATGCTGTATATGACATGTGGTACAAATGTTTGTCTTCCTGTTACTTTGGAATTTAAAACGTTTAATAAAGTTTTTTTATTGATAAATCAAAAAGTCTTTGTTTTATCAATAAAAAAACTTTATTAAATGTTTTTTTTTGATGATTTTTTTTGCATACTGTAACCAGAGTAATACAGTGTTACCATAGTAACACCGTACTACTCTGAGGAGGTGATCAGGATTTGTTTTTACTTTTATTTTGCACTCAATAAAAATAACAAAATGCGTGCGTTTATGGCTTGAAGGGGTTATACCGGGGGTGATATCCAGCTGCAGGCATCATCTCAGTACCATTTGTTAGAGCCAGCGGTCGGCTTTTAGTGATAACAACCGATGCGGCTAAAAGCCGCTCGGCTGTTATTCTAAAGGAGCGGGAGGGGCCTTCCCACCGGGGAGACCCGATCCACCATCCAGCGCATCCGCCGGCTAGAGTGAGACCCGAACAAAGCTGGGTTCAGCTCCCCGATGTAAAATCCCGGAAGCGACGTCACTTCTGGTTTATTAGGCTGGCAATGGCGCAAATTAAATATATATTTCTCTTGTCATCCATGGACTGACACAGCGTGTCTTATACACCTTTACACGTGGGTTATGTCCCTGCTTGCAGGAGAAGACCTAGGCAGAATGTGAGATGTTATACATACATTCTAAACAGCCAGAGCTGAACAGCCCCGCCCAGGGGGGCGGTCCCTCCGGACATAAACCTCCCACTGCAGTCAGCAGACCTCAGTTTTTTTCTGCCTAGCAGAAGGAGAAGACGTGGCTCTCTCAGGAGCCAGTCTCCTGACCTATTTTTTATTCCTTTTGGAATTTTTTCCTATTTTTTTTTCTTTTGAGATCTTCTATCAACTGTCGGCTGGGCAACAGGTTGGGTACAAGATATCCTCATAGTCTTCCCTGTCCGACCATCGAGCGTGCTGATCCTCGCCTTGTGTGAGTGAGACTCAGTTCACGACATGCCCCACGACTCCGGGGGTGGCCGGTGGGCTTCCAGCTCCGCGGTCCTCTCAAGATAGAACAGGCCGGCTGTATCTTTCGCGGTGGACCGGGCCGACAGCTACTCAGTACCGCACTGTGATAGTTCTGTCAGAAACACACCAGTGGGTCCCTCAGGGGACGGGTAAGTAGTCTCTCCTGGCTGCAGGTGAGTACATGCTGTGTGTTTCTTGTGTGGGGGATTTCCCTGTCTCCCCCTGTGTTTTTTAATGTCACTCTCTGTGCACTTCGCTGGCGCTGTACTGTGTGGGGTGCCTGGGGGCCATACTGTCCTGGGGGGGGGGCTCATGCTGCTCTGCATTTCGCTGGGGCTGTTTATTTGAGACTGAGGGGCCTGGGCGCCGTTCGGCGCCATGTTTGGTGACTGTGCTGTTTTTTTACATTGGCGGCCATCTTGCCGTGGTCCGCCAAAGCACATTGCGGCGGCCATTTTCTTGTAGCCGCACCTTCTTCTAGCTCTAGTTTGGCCTCTAGCGCCACTCAGGAACGGCGCGAATCTCCTCACAGTCTCTCTCCTCTCAGCTCACTCACGCTGAGCAGCGCGGCGCGGAGAGACAGGGCAGCGGAACCGAGCGGTCCTGGTCAGGTTGGTGGGTCCCCTGGGCATTCCCCTACTTCAGTCAGCACAGCCTGTGGGTGGTCTCAGAGGGGGACATTATGGAGTCAGAGTCACCAGCTTCCCCTAACATGCCAGAGGCAGCAGCCAGTGCTCCAGCACCTGCGGTCCCTATGGACCAGTTGTCGGCAGTCCTGGAATCATTTCTGACCAGGATGGAAGCTGTGTGTGAGCACAAGGGAGCAAAAAAGCGCCCTCTCCCCACTTTATCTCCACAAGGGGAGTGCTCTGATTCAGATATGGGCCTAGCTGCTGCTGCTCAGGACCCTAACTCTGAATATTTAGATGGTTTTGAACAGGACATTCCTTGTGAGGAAGACTCCAGTTCTGAGTCAGTAAATGACAGGGCGCTTGTTAGTGAACTCATTGATGCTGTGAGGGACACTCTCAAGCTAAATGCTGCGACTGCAGAACCTCAGGCGGATACAGTCTCCTTTGGTTCTTTTAAGACCAAGCCTTCTAAAAAGGTTTTTCCATATGTACCTTTCTTTGACCAGCTCATTGACCAGGTCTGGGAAAAGCCGCAGAAGACTTTCATGATCCCGCGGCGTTTGTCTATTAGATACCCCTTTGAAGACGCCCTGCTTAAAAAGTGGGCTTCTCCCCCGGTGGTCGACCCTCCAGTCGCCCGTTTAAACAAGGCCACCACTCTCCCGATGGAGGGGACTCCTGCGTTTAAGGACCCCACTGACAGGAGGTCAGAAGTGGTGAGTAGAGCCATGTTCGCCTTGTTGGGATCCGCCCTACGGCCCGTGGTAGCGGCGACCCTTGTGTCTCAGACACTCACGGAATGGGCAAAAATTTTGCACCAAACTGTGCAGGAGTATAACCTTCCTCCAGACACTATTGCTCTGGCCCACCAGATGGTGCAGGGTCTGATATATGTGTGCGACGCCACGTTGGACGCGGCCCCTTTAATATCCAGGGCCTCTGTCTCGGCGGTGGTATTGCGTCGTCTCATCTGGTTGAAATGCTGGTCTGCTGACCTAGCCTCTAAGAAGCTCCTGACAGATCTACCTTTTAAGGGTGGTAGACCTTTTGGTGCTGCTCTGGATGACATCATCAAGGATGTCACGGGAGGTAAAAGCACTCTCCTTCCTCAAACTATCAAGGGTAAGGAGGCCCGACGTAAACCGGGTCCTTCCTTTCCAGCAAAAAAGGTTTTTTTTCGTCCGTCAGAGTCCACGGGTAAGCCATCCCAGACTGACAACAGTGCGGCTGGCGGGCACAAGCGTCCCTGGGTGCGTAAGCCGAACAAGCCGGCTCCCAAGCCCGCCTCCGCGTGAAGTCTTGCCCCCGCCCGTCTCTGGGGTGGGGGGACGACTTTGCAGGTTCACGGATCGGTGGACCTCCCGGATCTCCGACCGGTGGGTGTGCGAGGTGGTCACCTCAGGATACAGAATAGAGTTCCGCTCCTGGCCCCCAGACAGATTCTTTCCCTCAAATCTCCCTCTCCTTCCTGCCCGTCGGGCAGCCCTCTTGGGGGCTGTACAGGATTTGATCGGGTCCGGAGTAATTGTGCCGGTTCCGTCCCAGGAGAGGTTTCAGGGGTTCTACTCGAATCTGTTTGTTGTTCCAAAGAAGGACGGGGTTCGGCCAATCCTGGACCTCAAGGCCCTGAATGCCTTCGTGAAGGTGCAAAAATTCCGCATGGAATCCATTCACACGGTGATCGCTACACTCCATCAAGGGGATTTTCTGGCATCCTTGGACATCAAGGACGCCTACTTGCATGTTCCGATCTGCGCAAGCCACCAGAAGTTTCTGCGCTTTGCGGTCGGCGAAGTCCACTATCAATTTGTGGCTCTTCCCTTCGGCCTAGCCTCGGCACAGAGGGTGTTCACCAAGGTGCTTGCTCCGGTCCTAGCTTTGCTGAGACAGCGAGGCATTGCTATCGTGGGCTATCTGGACGATCTTCTTCTAAGAGCAGACAGTGGCTCAGAATTGGAAGAAAGTGTGACTATCGTCAGTCAGACCCTCAGGGAGTTTGGGTGGCTCCTGAACGTTCAGAAGTCGGTTCTAGTCCCGACTCAGCGTATGGGGTATCTAGGTCTGATTCTGGACTCCTTGGAGGCAAGAGTCTTCCTACCTCCAGACAAACTACTGACACTTCAGTCTGCAGTACGGGTGCTGACGTCCCGAAAATGGTCGTCAATCCGCTTTTGCATGAGAGTCCTGGGACTCATGGTGGCCTCCTTCGAGGCCGTTCCTTATGCCCAAGCGCACACCAGGGCTTTACAGAAAGAGATCTTGTCCACTTGGGACAAATCCCCGTTGTCCTTGGATCTTCAGATCCAGGTGAGTCACCTGGTCAGGACGTCCCTGACGTGGTGGTTGAGGTCCCCGACTCTTCGGTCCGGGAAGTCGTTCCTCCCCATCCAATGGACGGTGATCACGACGGACGCCAGCCTGACGGGCTGGGGGGGAGTCTGGGGAGTCCTGTCGGCCCAAGGGCTTTGGACTCCGGACGAAGCCCTCTTACCGATCAATGTGCTGGAGATACGGGCAATCAGACTGTGCCTCTCCTCATGGTCGGAGAAACTACAGGGTCACTCCATCAGGATCCAATCGGACAACGCCACAGCAGTGGCGTATGTCAACCATCAAGGGGGGACTCGGAGCTCAGCTGCGGCTTCCGAGGTTGCCCGCATCCTGAGGTGGGCCGATAGAAGCGTGCCGGCTCTGTCGGCCGTCTACATTCCGGACGTAGACAATTGGCAGGCGGACTATCTAAGTCGCCAGACGCTGGACCAGGGAGAGTGGTCCTTCCACCCGGAGGTCTTTCAACTCCTTTGCAGACGGTGGGGCACGCCGGATGTGGACCTAATGGCCTCTCGACTCAATCGCAAGGTGTCGAGGTTTGTGACCAGATCCAGGGATCCCTGGGCGGATGCCTCGGATGCTTTGGTGGCCCCATGGGGTCAGTATCACCTGATATACATTTATCCTCCGCTGCAGTTGCTCCCTCACCTGCTCCGCAGGGTAGCGACCGAGGGAATTCCGGTGATCCTCATTGCTCCGGATTGGCCTCGGCGTCACTGGTACGCCGATCTGGTACGTCTCGTCGCAGACGTTCCCTGGCGGTTACCGATACGGGGGGACCTTCTGTCTCAAGGTCCTATATTTCATCCTGCTTTACAGTCTCTGGCTTTAACGGCATGGTTATTGAAAGCCAGGTGCTGAGAGACCGAGGTCTCTCGGATTCGGTCATTTCGACCATGTTAAGGGCACGGAAGTCTTCCTCCAGAAAGATCACCGTACTTGGAGAGCTTACATCGCCATGTGCGAAGAGCTGGACTGGCGCCCACGAACGTATTCCGTTCCCAGAATCCTGCATTTTCTGCAGCGTGGCGTGACCCAAAAGCTCGCTTTGAGTACCATTAAGGGTCAGATTTCGGCCTTGGCCGTCTTCTTTCAGCGACCGCTGGCGGGTCATCCCTTGGTTAGCACCTTTGTGCAGGGGGTTCGCCATGTGCTCCCCCCTGTCAAGCCTCCTCTCCCCCCGTGGGATCTGAATTTGGTGCTCTCGGTCCTCCAGGAACCTCCCTTTGAAAATATTAGAGATATTCCCCTCTTGACTTTGTCTCAGAAGGTGGCCTTCTTGGTGGCCATTACTTCCATTAGACGAGTGTCTGAATTGGCGGCCTTGTCCTGCAAGTCGCCCTTTTTGGTCATCCATAAGGATAAGGCGGTGTTACGTCCGTGACCTTCTTTTCTGCCAAAGGTGGTCTCGGCCTTCCACTTAAACGAGGACATTGTCCTCCCGTCCTTGTGTCCTCACCCATCGCATCCCAGAGAGTTTGCGCTTCACACTTTGGATGTGGTACGAGCCTTGCGGGTGTACCTGTCTGCTACTGCTTCTATTCGGAAGTCTGACTCACTATTTGTGGCTGTCTCTGGTCCAAAACAGGGCCAAGCGGTTTCGTCTGCCACCATTTCTAGGTGGATCAGACAAACCGTCATTCAAGCTTATGCTCTCAAGGGGCGGGCGCCTCCCTTTCCGGTTACGGCACATTCCACCAGGGCAATTGGTGCTTCCTGGGCTTTCCGACATCAAGCGTTGGTTGCACAAGTGTGCAAGGCGGCGACCTGGTCGTCTGTTCATACCTTTTCTAAGTTTTATAAGGTTGATGTGGCTGCATCTTCGGATGCTTCCTTCGGCCGCAAGGTGTTGCAGGCCGCTGTTTGATGTTGCAACTCCTCCGTTGAGGAGCTCTGCCTTGTTTGGAGTGAAGTTTTTGGTTTTCCATTTATACTGCTCCCATCCCTCTTGACACTGCTTTGGGACATCCCACGTGTAAAGGTGTATAAGACACGCTGTGTCAGTCCATGGATGACAAGAGAAAATAGGATTTTTGTACTCACCGTAAAATCCGTTTCTCTGGCATCCATGGACTGACACAGCACCCACCCTTCTTTTTAAGTTTGTACTGCTTTGTTACGAACTGAGGTCTGCTGACTGCAGTGGGAGGGTTATGTCCGGAGGGACCGCCCCCCTGGGCAGGGCTGTTCAGCTCTGGCTGTTTAGAATGTATGTATAACATCTCACATTCTGCCTAGGTCTTCTCCTGCAAGCAGGGACATAACCCACGTGTAAAGGTGTATAAGACACGCTGTGTCAGTCCATGGATGCCAGAGAAACGGATTTTACGGTGAGTACAAAAATCCTATTTTTAGGGCTGTGGAAATTAACTATTAATTCCTCGATTAATCGATTAATTGCTTTGATCGATCAAAATTATTTTGATCGATCAAAATTCGATCAAAATTCTTTGGGCTTGCCGTGTCCATCTGAAGGGCTCCTTTGCTGTGCCTTCATATCTGCATGCCGGCAGGACCTTACTATCTGCCACACGCAAGGGCTGTTACATTTCCCTCTATCAACCTGGGATTCTACAGCCATCCACTGGGAGTTGTGATAGTTCCCTTCACAGGACATCTACAGGCCGACGGACTGATGTTAGCCCCTTCTCATCTGGATTCAGCAGTGGTATCGTTGTACACATTTTTATACCAGTATCATACTTAGATACATGTTTTTATGACTGCTTTTGCTACCATAGATTTTATCTCCAGTGCAATATTTATTTTGTTACCTACTTGAAGACTATAAAAGTTTTAATGCTATTCCCATCGAGCGCTGTCTTTGTGTGTTTTTTGTATCCTGCTATCGATTTTTCCAGTGGTTGGTAGCTGCACTGGGAATCCACCTGCAAGGAGATCAGCTAAAAGTAGTTGGATATCTATGTGTGTTATAATTAATCGAAATTAGTCGAAAAAAATCGATTAATCGAACACGAAAATTTTAATCAGTAACAGCCCTAATATATTTTTTTAATTACTGAACTCAGAATCGCCAATTTTGGCGATCTGACTACTTTTAAGTGCAAAGGAGAGATTTGGGATCTTTTAGACCCCCCGATCCCTCCATAAAGAGGACCTGTCACCACCTGTTGCTGGGGATGTTTACATTTCTTCTCACAGCAATAAAGGTGATCAGATTTATTAAACTTTGGTTGGGTAAAAAAAAAATAAGAAAAAAAATTATAATAATTTTTAAAGCACCCCCGTCCCCACGAGCTCGTGCAGCAAAGAAAACACATACGTGAGTCACGCCCGCATATGTAAAACGGCATTCAAATCACACATGTGAGGTATCGCCGCGATGGTCAGAGCGAGAGCAATAATTCTAGCATTAGACCTCCTCTGTAACTCTAACCTGTAGAAATTTTTAAAGGGTCACCAATGGAGAATTTTAGGTAGTGTAGTTTGTCGCCATTCCACTAGCGTGTGCAATTTTAAAGCGCGACATGTTAGGCATCTATTTACTCGGCGTAACATTATCTTTCACATTATACAAAAAATATTAGGCTAAACTTTACTGTTCAGTTTTTTTGTTATTTTTTTTAGTTCATGAAAGTGTCTCTTTCCCCCCAAAAAATTGCATTTGAAAGACCGCTGCGCAAATACTGTGTGACATAAAATGGCGATTGTTGCAATCTTTTATTCTCTAGGGTCTCTGCTAAAAAAAGAAATAATAAATATATATATAAATATAACGTTTGGGGGTCCTAAGTAATTTTCGAGCAAAGAATACGGATTTTAACTTGCAACAACAAATGTCAGAAATAGGCTTAGGCATGAAAAGGGATTCTATATCTATATATATATATATATATATTTATGAAAATAATAATTTTAAATGAAAAAAAAATCCTAATTTTAAAAATAAGATTATTAATTAAATAATGATTTGTAATAATTGTAGCAGAAAAAAATCTCTATTTCTTTCTTTCTTTCTCCCACCATTTTTCTTTCTTTCTTTCTCCTTCCATCTCTTTTTCTTTCTTTCTTTCTTTCTCCCTCCATCTCTTTTTCTTTCTTTTTTTCTTTCTCCATCCATCTCTTTTTCTTTCTCCCTCCATCTTTCTTACTTTCTTTCATTCTTTCTCCATTTCTTTCTTTCTTTCTTTCTTTCTTTCTTTCTCCGTCTATCATTCTTTCTTTCTCCCTCCATTTCTTTCTTTTTCTTTATTTCTCCCTCCATCTCCTTTCTTTCTTTCTTTCTTTCTTTCTTTCTTTCTTTCTTTCTTTCTTTCTTTCTCCCTCTATCTTTCTTTCTTTCTCCTTCTATCTTTCTTTATCGCTCCATCTTTCTGTCTGTCTTTCTTTCTTTCCCCTCCATCTCTCTCTCTCTTTCTTTCTTCCTCCATCTCTCTTTCTCCCTCCATCTCTATTTCTTTCTTTCGTTCTTTCTCCCTACATCTCTCTTTTTTTCTTTCTCCCTCTTCCTTTCTTTCTTTCTCCCTCCATTTCTCTTTCTTTCTTTCTCCCTCCATCTTTCTTTCTTTCTTTTTTTTCCCTCCATCTCTCTTTCTTTCTCTCTTTCCTTTCTTTATCTTTTTTCTTTCTTTCTCCCTCCATCTTTCTTTCTTTCTTTCTTTCTTTATTTCTCCCTTCATCCCTTTTTCTTTCTTTCTTTCTTTCTTTCTTTCTTTCTTTCTCCCTCCCATTTTTCTTTCTTTCTCCCTTCCATTTTTCTTTCTTTCTCCCTCCTCTCTCTCTTTCTTTCTTTGTTTTTCCCTCCATCTCTTTCTTTCTTTCTTTCTTTCTTTCTCCCTCCATTTTTCTTTCTTTCTCCCTCCATTTTTCTTCCTTTCTCCCTCCATTTTTCTTTCATTCTCCCTCCTTCTCGCTCTCTTTCTTTCTTTGTTTTTCCCTCCATCTCTTTCTTTCTTTCTTTCTCCATCCATCTCTCTTTCTTTCTTTCTTTCTTTCTTTCTTTATCCCTCCATCTTTCTTTCTTTCTTTCTCCCTCCATCTTTCTTTTTTCTTTCTTTCTCTCTCCGTCTATCATTCTTTCTTTCTCCCTCCATTTCTTTCTTTATTTCTCCCTCCATCTCTTTCTTTCTCCCTCCATCTCTTTCTTTCTCCATCCATCTCTCTTTCTTTCTTTCTTTCTCCCTCCATCTTTCTTTCTTTCTTTCTCCCTCCATCTTTCTTTCTTTCTTTCTTTCTTTCTCCCTCTATCTTTCTTTATCCCTCCATCTTTCTTTCTGTCTTTCTTTCTTTCCCCTCCATCTCTCTCTCTCTTTCTTTCTTCCTCCATCTCTCTTTCTCCCTCCATCTCTCTTTGTTTCTTTCTCCCTCTTCCTTTCTTTCTTTCTCCCTCCATTTCTCTTTCTTTCTTTCTCCCTCCATCTTTCTTTCTTTCTTTCTTTTCCCTCCATCTCTCTTACTTTCTCTCTTTCTCCCTTTATCTTTTTTCTTTCTTTCTCCCTCCATCTTTCTTTCTTTATTTCTCCCTTCATCCCTTTTTCTTTCTTTCTTTCTTTCTTTCTTTCTCCCTCCATTTTTCTTTCTTTCTCCTCTCTCTCTTTCTTTCTTTGTTTTTCCCTCCATCTCTTTCTTTCTTTCTTTCTTTCTCCCTCCATTTTTCTTTCTTTCTCCCTCCATTTTTCTTCCTTTCTCTCTCCATTTTTCTTCCTTTCTCTCTCTATTTTTCTTTCATTCTCTCTCCTTCTCGCTCTCTTTCTTTCTTTGTTTTTCCCTCCATCTCTTTCTTTCTTTCTTCCTTTCTTTCTCTCTCCATTTCTTTCTTTCTTTCTCCCTGCATCTATCTTTCTTTCTTTCTCCCTCCATTTCTTTCTTTATTTCTTTATTTCTCCCTTTTTTCTCCTTCCGTCTCTCTTCTTTCTTTTTTCTTCCCTATCTCTCCCTCCATCTTTCTTTCTTTCTTTCTTTTTTTCTTTCTTTTTCTTTCTCTCTCCCTCCACCCCTCTTTCTTTCCTTCTTTTTTTCTTTATTTCCCTCCCCTCTCTCCCTCCATCCATCCCCTTTTCTCTTTCTTTTTTTCCTTTATTTCCATCCACCCTTCTTTCTCTTTTTTTCTTTCTTTCTCTTTCCTTCTCTCTCCCTCCATCCCTCTTTCGTTCTTTCTTGCCATCATCTCTAATCTCTATTGGACATCACTGACTTACCCTGCTCAGCGGGGGGGGGGACCTTATAGAACAGAGGCCGTATATGGGCAGCATAGAGGCTTAGTGGTTAGCCTTGCAGCACTGGGGTCCTTGGTTCAAATCCTGACCAGGACACTATCTGCATGGAGTTTGCATGTTCTCCCAGTGCTTGTGTGGGTTTCCTCCGGGTTCTCCGGTTTCCTCC
This sequence comes from Rana muscosa, assembly GCA_029206835.1. Lineage (NCBI taxonomy): Eukaryota > Metazoa > Chordata > Amphibia > Anura > Ranidae > Rana > Rana muscosa. The sequence goes on along the minus strand of CM055123.1, from coordinate 258,899,140 downwards.
CACACTATAAAAGACATGCTACTTTGCGTTGGTGGTGCAGTGGTGAGCATAGCTGCTGTGTGGTGGATATTTTGATTCTAATTCTTTTTCATATCCTGTACTCTAAATAAACCACCATGCCCCCCAACGGACACATGTATATATGTATTTATGAAACACTACCCTTGTAGGAGCTGCTGGTTTAATAGCGTCCAATCATTGGGAACAGGACGCTGTATGTGTATGTATGTTTATATATATATATGTAGGGGGACGGGTAAAATCTGTTATGAATTTACTGAAATATATCTTCTTTGAGAGAGAGCTCCCCCCATACTGTAAACAAAGGACGTATCATCTCCTGTTGGGTGGGAACATGGATGAGGTTTCAGGTGATACTTAAGTGTCCTTTGTCTTGGGGGGGCCGGTCACCGCAGGGGCCCTTAGCATGCTAATATGGGAACTGGTTAGACTAAGCTGATAAAACAACCAGTATTTCAGCTTTAGAGTGGGCAGGCTAGGTAAAGAGACCTGAGATTTCAACCAATCAGGTGGTCAGATTTGAACCAATGAGACCACCGGATTTTGGATTATAAATTAGTCAGCCAGAGCCATGATGAGGCCTTGCAAATGATGGCCTGACCGGAGGAGCATGGTGAAGTACTCTTAAGGTATAAACATTGGAATCATATGTCCGGGTATCAGACCACCTAAAATGTGGACATATTCAGACCAGGCTGTGGCTTGCCAAGTAGCTAAGCACCACAAGCGCCCAGTGCATAGGTGTGCGCACGGCAGGGTGTGCCTTGGCACACCATAAGCACCAGGGTTGCCAATTGTCTGGAGGGCTGGCGGCAGTTGTCTAAGCTGAGTGTCTATGACACTCTCTCTCACATTGCCCAGAGCCAGTACCATCCCCCCCCCCCAATGGACAGGAGAGGAGAGAAGACTCGATCTGCTCTTCTTCTTCCTGCCCCCATCCCTCTGTGTTTTCCCCCTGCATCCTGTGCCTCAGAAAAGGTATGTGTGGGTGGGGAATTTGAAGCCCAACAGCTAGCAGATACATCAAGAATGAAAGGTTCTGATGCCTGAACCTACTTCCTTGGGTGAGTGAGCTCACCATCCACTGTCTGTAACTGAAGTCTAACCTCTTAATGAGAACACTAAGGTAAGGGGGACTCAGATATAAGGGGTGCTCTGTGGACTCCGATGTAAGTGGGGGCTTTGGGAACCCTGATATAAGGGGGACTCTGATGTAAGGGGTGCTCTGCGGACTCTGATGTAAAGGGGGCTTTAGGAACCCTGATTTAAGGGGGGCTTTGGGAACCCTGATATAGGGGGACTCTGATGTAAGGGGGCTTTGGGAACCCTGATATAAGGGAGACTCTGATGTAAGGGGTGCTCTGCGGACTCTGATGTAAGGGGGGCTTTGGAAACCCTGATATAAGGGGGACGGGGGACTCTGATGTAAGAGGTGCTCTGCAAACTCTGATGTAAGTGGGGGCTTTGGGAACCCTGATATAAGGGGGACTCTGATATAAGGGGTGCTCTGCGGACCCTGATGTGAGGGGTTCTCTGTGGACTTTGATGTAAGGGGGGCGTTGGGAACCCTAATTTAAGGGAAACTCTAAAGTAAGTGGGGCTTTGGTGAGTGGTCACCCCCTTACATTAGAGTTCCCCTTTAGACTAGAATCCACAGCATTTCCCCCTTAAAAAATAAATTGCTGTGCACCGCTGAAGTGTTCAGGATTGGCTTGAAGAAAAGGTGGCCACCATACACCTGCATGTCATGTGAATTGGATGCGGGGGAAACTCGCACATACTCTATGTGAACCCGGCCTAAGGCCCCTTTCACACTGGGGCAGGAGGTGCGCTTAACCGTCGGAATTGCGGCGGTATTCGGGCCGCTAGCAGTGCGGTTTTACCCCCCCGCTAGCGGCCGAAAAAGGGTTAAAACCACCCGCAATGCGCATTGCGAGCGGTATAGCCGCGCTGTCCCATTGATTTCAATGGGCAGGAGCGGTGTATGAGCGGTAAACACACCGCTCCTTCACCGCCTAAAAGATGCGGCTAGCAGGACTTTTGAGACAGCAGCGGCTGTTTAGGGTTGGTTTGCAGGCGCTATTTTTAGCGCAATAGCGCCTGCAAACCGCCCCAGTGTGAAAGGGGTCTAAAGGTAGAAACTTAGATATAAAGGCGTCTGAGCCGTGACTACGCCCCCTCACTGCTGGTTCAGGCGGCTCCGCCTGGACTGTCAATCAGGCGCAGTGTGACAACTAAGTGATAAAATAAATGTAACATTTTAGATGAAATACTTATAAAGGTTACAAATATAAAATGTCGCCCCGATCTCACCAAAGATGAAGAGGAAATGTGCGTTGCGGTGTGCGTTCTGGTAAAGGTTGTTAGACGGATATCTGGTCTATCTACTGGGATGAATATCCGTAGGCTGTTCCTCAATCATTGCTTCGCTCGACACGTGTAAAGCTTTTGATGGTGTTGAATGGCCCTACTTATTCCAAATTCTGAAACTCTACGGGATTGGTCCTCGTTTTGGTGGCATGGATACGCCCCCTTTATACTGCCCCAGTGGCACGCATCAGGGGTAATTCCCACGTCACTGACGCTTTTCCAATACATAGGGGCATACATGTCGCCCCCTCCTGTTTGCCTTAGCCATGGAACCCCTTGCTATATACATCTGTACTTCCCCTTTGATTAGAGCTCCCCCTATTGGTACCATTGAGGAACGTATTTCACTTTATGCAGATGATACTTTGGTTTACCTGGCCGACCCTTGCCAATCCCTAAAAGCACTTCTGGTTGAAATTGACACCTTTGGAGATTTCTCTGGCTTCCGGTTGAATTGGGACAAATTCCCCTTGAACCAAACGGCGGTTCCTATAGTCCACCCGGATTCCAGACTACAAGTTGTTCCTTCATTTAGATATCTAGGTATTACGTTTCAACTACAACTATCATCGTGTATAGCGAACAATCAATGTCCTTTATTGTCCCAACTACAACTTCAAACTAGGCGATGGATGGACCTACCTCTAGACCCAATGGGGTGGGCTAATGTTATTACAATGATACACCTTCCCAAGTTGCTATATGTCAGTGATGGGTAACCTTGGCACCCTAGATGTTTTGGAACTACATTTCCAATGATGCTCCACTACACTGCAGAGTTCATGAGCATCATGGGATATGTAGTTCTAAAACATCTGGGGTGCCAAGGTTCACCATCACTGCTCTATGTCATGGCGCATTCCCCATGCAGAATACCTAAATCAATTTTTAAACACATTGACACCATACAGTTGTGCTCATAAGTTTACATACCCTGGCAGAATTTATGATTTCCATTTTTCAGAGAATATGAATGATAACACAAAAACTTTTCTTCCACTCATGGTTAGTGTTTGACTGAAGGCATTTATCAATCAACTGTGTTTACTCTTTTTAAATCATAATGGCAACATAAACTACCCAAATGACCCAATCAATAGTTTACATACCCCAGTTCTTAATATCGTGTATGGCCCCTTTAACATCAATGACAGCTTGAAGTCTTTTGTGGTATTTGTGGATGAGGCTCTTTATCTTCTCAGATGGTAAAGCTGCCCATTCCTCTTTGTAAAAAGCCTCCAGTTCCTGTAAATTCTTGGACTGTTTTGCATGAGCTGCACCTTTGAGATCTCCCCAAAGTGGCTCAATGATATTGAGGTCAGAAGACTGAGATGGCCACTCCAGAGCCTTCACTTTATTCAGCTGTAGCCAATGAGAGGTCGAATTGGCCTTGTTCCTCCAGTATTTTTTGATAACATGCTGCATTCATCTTGCCATCAATTTTGACCAAATTTCCTGTGCCTTTGTAGCTCACACATCCCCAAAACATCAGCGATCCACCTCCGTGTTTCACAGTAGGAATGGTGTACCTTTCATCATAGGCCTTGTTGACTCCTCTCCAAATGTAGTGTTTATGGTTGTGGCCAAAAAGCTCAATTTTGGTCTCATCACTCCCTGATGATGATATGTATTCCATCCGGCATATGAGGCCACCTACTGACCCCCTGTCATTATCCTCCTAATCATCTCCCTGTGCCTGGCATCCCACCACCCTACCTCCTGTCACCTTCATCCCCCCTGTACCCTTCTGCCAGCTTCCTACCACCCCATCTTCATCCACCTTGTACTCCACTGCCAGCTTCCTACCACCCCTGTCATCTTCATCCTCCCTGTACCCCTCTGCCAGCTTCCTACCACCCCACCCCTGTCATCTTCATCCCCCTGTACCCCTCTGCCAGCTTCCTACCACCCCACCCTGTGTCATCTTCATCCCCCCTGTACCCCTCTGCCAGCTTCCTAACACCCCACTCCATCATCTTCATTCCTCTGTACTCCACTGCCAGCTTCCTACCACCCCCCCTCCCCCCCCACTATCATCACCCCCATAACTTACTTCTGACATCCTACCACCCTGACTCCTGTCATCAACCATCAACATTCCCATCATCCCCTGTACACCACCACTAACATCCAACCACCCTACCCCCATCATCATCCTTATCTTCACCCCCTTTACCCCTCTGCCACCTACTTACCACCCCACCCATTTTAATCAACATCCCCATCATCCCTCTCTACCCCACCTCTGGCATCCTGCCACCCTGCCTCCCGTCATTATCATCCTCATCCCTCCTGCACCCCACCTCTGGCACCCTATCACCTATCACTATTATTATAGGAGAGATATGATCTCAGCCCCTCACCCCAATGCTGCCACCATTACCCCAAACTTGGCTGGGAAGCCGTGATTTTTTTTTTTTGTTTTTCTTTTAATTCCAGGCTTCCCAGCCTAGAGGTCTTATTGACCTCATATCTCACTGTAAAGAGGACCTGTCATGCACCATTCCTATTACAAGGGATATTTACATTCCTTGTAATAGGAATAAAAGTGATCAAAATCAAATTTTTTTTTAAAAGTGTCAAACTGAAAAGTAGAATTAACAATACATTTTTTTTAAAAAGTGCCTCTGTCCCCTTGTGCTCGCACGCAGAAACGAACGTATACGTAAGTCCCGCCCACATATGAAAACGGTGTTCAAACCACACATGTGAGGTATCGGCGCGAACGTTAGAGCGAGAGCAATAATTTTAGCCCTAGACCTCCCCTGTAACTCAAAACATGTAACCAGTAAAAAAAATTAAAGCGTTGCCCATGAGGATTTTTAAGTACTGAAGTTTGGCGCCATTCCACAAGCGTGTGCAACTTTGAAGGGTGACATGTTAGGTATCTATTTACTCGGAGTAACTTCAGCTTTCACTTTATGCAAAAAAATTGGGCTAACTTTACTGTTTTTTTTTTTTAAAGCATGAAACTGTTATTTTTAAAAACGCGTTTGAAAAATTGCTGCGCAAATACCGTGTGAGATAAAAAGTTGCAACAACCGCCATTGTATTCTCTAGGGTCTCTGCTAAAAAAAACATATATAATGTTTGAGGGTTCTATGTAATTTTCTAGCAAAAAAATTATGATTTTTACATGTAGGAGCGAATTGCCAGAATTGGCCCAATGGGAAGTGGTTAAATAAGAATTGCGCGGTCATGCTACACTGTACCCAAACAAAATCTTTATCATTTTGTTCCCACAAATAGAGCTTTCTTTTGGTGGTATTTGATCACATCTGCGGTTTTTAGTTTTTGCTAAACAAATAAAAAATGACCAAAAATGTAAAAAAAAAAAAAGTTTTTCTTTGTTTCTGTTATAAAATGTTGTAAATAAGTAAGTTTTCTCCTTTACTGATGGGCACTGATGAGGCTGCACTGACGGGCAATGATAAGGTGGTACCGATGAGGTGACACCAATGAGATGGCACTGATGATGGGTACTAATATGCAGCACTGATGGGCATTGATAGGCGGCACTGATGGGCACTCATAGGTGGGACTGAAAGGCTGCCCTGATGGGTATCTATGGGTGCCACTGATAGGTGGCACTGATGGGCATCACTGATAAGGAGGCACTGGCAGGCATTACTGATGGGCACTGATCGGCATAATTTGTGGGCACTGTTTGGCATAATTTGTGGGCACAGATTGGCATCCCTGGTGGCCATGGGTGGCATACCTGGTGGTCATTAGTGGTGGGCATCCCTGGTGGCCCTATGTGGGCATCCTCGGGGGGGGGCTGCGCTGATAATCGACACAGGTCCCCCCCCCCTGTCGGGAGAGCAGCTAAGCTTTTCGGTTTCAGTATGAGTGTCCCCCGTGTACAAAGCCAGCTCCATAAAGACATGGCGTGACCAGTTTAGTGTGGAGGAACTCGAGTGGTCCTGACCTCAACCCTACTGATCACCTCTGGGAGGAATTGGAAGGCCGATGGTGATCCAGGTCTTCTCATCTAACATTAGTACCTGGGCACAAATTCCCACAGACCCTCCAAAATCTTGTGGAAAGTCTTCCCTTTAGACTAATAGAGTTTGGTTAGGCACATTCGACCACAGGTTTGATAGACACAGAACGCTATTGTCACCGTCATGTTGAATCTTCTATCTAACTGTTGTCGCAACGAAACGAAAATAAAGCATTTTTTATGTCGGATCTTTCGGATTCCGGATTCTGCGCGTTCCTTATCGTTTGTTAAAACAAACGCGAAAATCCCAGAAATTCGGATGAAAATGCATTTGGACGAAAACGAATGCAAGTGTCCAGTGACCAGTTTGGTTTGGAGGAACTCCAGTGGCCTGACCTCAGCCCTACTGATCACCTCTGGGAGGAATTGGAAGGCTGATGGTGATCCAGGTCTTCTCAACCAACATTAGTACCTGGGCACAAATTCCCACAGACCCTTCAAAGAGGAGGATGTTATAGTCACAAAAAGGGGAAGGCGGCTCCATAAAGACATGGTGTCAGTGGTGTAGCTAGGGTTGGTGTCACCCAGTGCGAAAAAAAATTGGTGTCATCCCTATATGCCAACTATAGCCTCCCTTCAGTACAGACCCACCCCACTAAGTACAGACCCCCTTTCCTCAGTATAAACCCCCCATTAAGTACAGACCCCCTCCATCAGCATAGTCACCCCCCAGTGCAGACCCCCTCCATCAGCATAGTCACCCCCCCAGTGCAGACACTCTCCATCAGCATAGTCACCCCCCCCCTGTGCAGACCCCCTCCATCAGCATAGTCACCAACCCCCCTGCAGACCCACCCCCCTCACACCTCACTTCGGGCTCGGGCCAGCGGCGGTCACCTCCTCAACGCAAGCTGACACCCTCCCGGCCGTTACAGCACCAGCTCCTTGCCAGGGCAGGCGGGTGGCTAGGTAAACTGTAGCGGCAGCTGGAGCAGAGAGAAAAGTTTGCAGCCGCACGGGCGGAGATAGTGATGGCACTTGAGGAGTCCGAGAAGTCATTGGATTGGCTGCTCTGCTGTGATGAGATTAACCACTTCATCTCCGGAAGGTTTTACCCCCTTCATGGACCAGGCCATTTTTTCCTATTCAGCACTGCGCTACTTTAACTGGCGGTCATACAACGCTGTACACAAAATTACATTTATATAATTTTTTCCACACAAATAAAGTTTTCTTTTGATGGTATTTGATCACCTCTGGAGGGTTTTTATTTTTTATATATATAATATAATGAAAAAAAGACTGAAAATTTGGAAAAAATATATATACTGTATTTATTGGCATATAACACTCACTTTTTTACCCTGAAAATAGAGGGTAAACTGTGCCTGCGTGTTATACGCAGGGGGTTGTGGAAAGTTTTTTTCCTGAAACTTCCCTCTTAAAGTTAGGGTGCGTGTTATACGTCTGTGCGTGTTATACGCCGATAAAGACGGTAATTTTTACTTTCTGCTATAAAACACATCCAGTAAAATAAATCAAATTCTTTCATAAATTGTATATTGATTAGTTTGTGTTAAAGTTATTGGTCTAGACTATGTACAGTGGAACCTTGGATTACGAGCATAATCCGTTCCAGGAGAATGCTCATAATCCAAAGCACTCGCATATCAAAGCGAGTTTCCCAATAGAAGTCAATGGAAACTAAAAAAAACACCCGGGAGCGGAGTATTTCCGAGTACCGTATATACTCGAGTATAAGCTGACCCGAATATAAGCCGAGGCACCTAATTTTACCACAAAAAAATGGGAAAACGTATTGACTTGAATATAAGCTTAGGGTGTCCATCTGCATGCCTCACTGTACCTCACTTTGCCTCACTGTGTCCATGTGCATGCCTCACTATGCCTTACTGTGTCCATGCCTCACTGTGCCCATGCCTCACTGTGTCCATGCCTCACTGTGCCCATGCCTCACTGTCACTGTGCCCATGCCTCACTGTGTCCATTACTCACTGTGCCCAATCTCCCTACCTGATCTCCGGTGCTGTGTGACTAGACTGACTTTTAACATGGGAGTCTATGGAAGGGGTGTCCGGCTTTGAAAAATTGGTGCTCCCCGGCCGTAGGTCCCCCGGACAATAAACTGTGCACACTTGTAGAGGAAGAGTGGGGCTACGTATGTGCCAAGTTTGGGGTCCAGGGGACCTACGGCTGGCCAGAAACAGGCGCGCAAAGTTGAAGATGGACACAGACTCGAGTATAAGCCGAGGGGGGGGGGGGGGGGGGGGGGCATTTTCAGCACACAAAAAATGTGCTGAAAAACTTGGCTTATACTCGAGTATATACAGTAATTCTGAGTATTTCCGAACGGCTCCGAACCGTTTCGAGTGTCCCCGGCGCCCCCGCACCTCTGGCCAAATGCGGTACTGCACACCTCATTAGCTTGAATTCTGCTCGTTTTGCGAGACAACGCTCGCAAACCGAGTCAGATTTTTTTTTAAAAAGTTGCTTGTCTTTCAAAATGCTTGTTAACCGCGTTACTCGTAAACCAAGGTTCCACTGTATACTGTAACTGTAACTATATATATACTGGAATTTTTCATTTTCTTTATATGGTGGCAATGGCAATGGTGGCGATCAGCGACTTATAATGGGACTGCGATATTGCAGCTGACAATCTGACACTAATTAATGCTGGAAGGGGAGGGAACGGACTGACACTAATACAGTGATCGTGATAATACTATATACTGTCACTGTACTAATGACACTGGCTGGGAAGGGGATAACACCTCAGGTATCCAAAGGGTTAAATGTGTGCCTAACAATGTGTAATGTGTGCTCCTGTGCAGGGATGAGACACTGACAGATCCCTCCCTCTTTACAGAGCTCTGCGCTGTGATTGGACACAGCCGATCAGCAGGTCCCGGGCCGTGAACCATTGGACAGGACTTGTTGACAGGCTTGCTGTGTACAATCACAGGGGGAGCCAGCCGGGGGTCGCCCATGGGAGGTGCCCTAAACCCGGAAGTAGGTAGAGACATGCCAGTAGGTCGCTTTGACTACAGCGGCCGCCTGTCCGTGTTACATTGTGGGCAGGGCAAGTGGATAAAGTAAAAATTTATCTCTAGTAATATGTTACATGGAACTCCCATATATAGGGTGTAACATGTATCATGATACTGATGCCCCCCCCCCCCCCCACTGTAAAAGCAGTCAGGGGTCCCTCTACCCGCTGTCATAATTTTAATATAGCTCCGCCCACACAGCTGCGTCATTCATTCTGTGAACGAAAGAATTACAAGTCCCGTCTGCCATGGCAGCAGACAGCTTGTAGTTCTCAACAAAGTGTGAGGGCATTAGTGAGAGCTCCTGCTCTTCAGTTACTGTCTGCCCCTAGAGGAGTGTGGGGGTACTGTGGTAACATCATATTGCTCTGGTCACAGTATAGGCACATGTTACAACCCAAAAATTTGTGTGAAAAAAAAAAAAATGTAAATGTTTTTTATTGTTTTTTTTATGTGATAGACCAACAAAAAGTGGCACATAATTGTGAAGTGGAAGGAAAATGGTAAACTGTTTTCAATTTTTTTTACAAATAAATATGTGAAAAGTGTGGCGTGCATTTATATTCAGCCCCCCCTGAGTCAATACTTTGTAGAACCGCCTTTCACTGCAATTACAGCTGCAAGTCTTTTTGGGGATGTCTCTACCAGATTTGCACATCTAGAGAGGGACATGTTTGCCCATTCTTCTTTGCAAAATAGCTTAAGCTCTGTCAGATTGGATGGAGAATGCCTGGACAGCAATTTTCAAGTCTTGCCACAGATTCTCAATTGGATTTAGGTCTGGACTTTGACTGGGACATTCTAACACATGAATATGCTTTGATCTAAACCATTCCATTGTAGCTCTGGCTGTATGTTTAGTGTCGTTGTCCTGCTGGAAGGTGAACTTCCACCCCCAGTCTCAAGTCTTTTTCAGACTCTTAACAGGTTTTCTTCTAAGATTGCCCTGTATTTGGCTCCATCCATCTTCCCATCAACTCTAAACAGCTTCCCTGTCCCTGCTGAAAAAAAGCATCCCCACAACATGTTCACAGTGGAGATGGTGTGTTCAGGATGATGTGCAGTGTTAATTTTCCACCGCAAAAGTTTTTTAGGCCAAAAGTTTAATTTGGTCTCATCTGAGCACAGCTTCTCACAAACTGCAAACGTGACATCTTATGGCTTTCTTTCAACAATGGCTTTCTTCTTGCCACTCTTATATAAAGGCCAGATTTGTGGAGTGCACCACTAATAGTTGTCCTGTGGACAGATTCTCACACCTGAGCTGTGGTTCTCTGCTGCTCCTCCAGAGTTTCCATGGGCCTCTTAGCTGCTTCTCTAATTAATGTTCTCCTTGCCCGGCCTGTCAGTTTAGGTGGACGGCCATGTCTTGGTAGGTTTGCAGTTGTGCCATATTCATTCCATTTTCGGATGATGGATTGAACAGAGCTCCGTGAGATGTTCAAAGCTTGGGATATTTTTTTTATAACCTAACCCTGCTTTACACTTCTCCACAACTTTATCCCTGACCTGCCTGGTGTGCTCCTTGGCCTTCATGATGCTGTTTGTTCACTAAGGTTCTCTAATAAACCTCTGAGGGCTTCACAGAACAGCTGTATTAATACCGAGATTAAATTACACACAGGTGGACTCTATTTACTAATTAGGTGACTTCTTAGAAGCACTGAGAAGACCCTCTATACTAAAGGAGAGTCAGGAACATACCCGGCAGGTGCCGGCAGGGGCTAGCACAGAGGTGGGTGGAGACAAAGAGGTGCAGGCACTAGAAAATAGTAGATAGGTGACAGTCAGGAAGGGTAGAGGGGGAAGTGTCAGGGAGGCCGATCCAGGGCTGGAGCATCCCAATAAGTACGCTTCATTGAGTGACATTGGTGAAACCAGTCAGGGACCAGCACTGCTGGAGCTGAGGGACTCTCCTAGCTGCCGGGGGAAGAACTCCTCCAGTGAGACTGGTGGGGGGGAGCGAAGGGAAAGGAAAGACAGATTCTGGTGGTAGTGGACTCAATTCTTAGAAGGACAGAGAGGGCAATCTGTAACAAAGACCTAAAGCGCAGAACTGTATGTTGTCTACCGGGCGCTCAGGTTCGGCACATCACTGATCTGGTGGACAGATTACTGCGAGGGGCTGGGGAAGACCTAGCTGTCATGGTGCACGTTGGCACCAATGACAACGTCAGAGGCAGATGGAGTGTCCTAAATAGGGATGAGCTTCGAGTTCGAGTCGAACTCATGTTCGACTCGAACATTGCCTGTTCGCCCGTTCGCCGAACAGCGAACAAATTGGAGTGTTCGCGGCAAATTCGAAAAATCTATGGGAGAAATCTAAAGTGCTAATTATAAAGGCTTATATGCAAGTTATTGTCCTAAAAAGTGTTTGGGGACCGGGGTCCTGCCCCAGGGGACATGTATCAATGCAAAAAGAAGTTTTAAAAACGGCCGTTTTTTCGGGAGCAGTGATTTTAATAATGCTTAAAATGAAAAAATAAAAGTGAAATATTCCTTTAAATTTCGTACCTGGGGGTGTGTATGATATGCATGTAAAGTGGCGCATGTTTCCCGTGCTTAGAACTGTCCCTGCAAAAAATGTCATTTTTGAAAGAAAAAAATGCATTTAAAACTGACTCGCGGCTATTAATGAATTGTCGGCTCCCGGCAATACATACAAAAGTCATTGATAAAAAAAAAGAAAAAAGCGTGGGGGTTCCCCAGAATTCAATTACCAGGCCCTTCAGGTCTGGAATGGATATTAAGGGGAACCCCGCCGCAAATTAAAAAAAAAATTGACGTGGGGTTCCCCCAAATATCCATTCCAGGCCCTTCAGATCTGGCATGGATTTTAAGGGGAACTCCACCCCAAATTTAAAAAAAAATGGCGTGGAGTCCCCCTAAAAATCCATACCAGACCCCTTATCCGAGCACGCAACCTGGCCGGTCGCAGGGGAAAAGGGGGGGACGAGAGAGTGGCCCCCCCTCCCTCCTGAACCGTACCAAGCCACATGCCCTCAACATGGGGAGGATGTCCCCATGTTGATGGGGACAAGGGCCTCATCCCCACAACACTTGCCCGGTGGTTGTGGGGGTCTGCGGGCGGGGGGCTTATCGGAATCTGGAAGACCCCTTTAACAAAGGGGACCCCCAGATCCCGGCCCCCCCTATGTGAATTGGTAAGGGGTACATTGTACCCCTACCATTTCACGAAGAAAGCGTAAAAAAATGTTTAAAAAAACACACAAACACCTTGAAAAAGTCCTTTATTTAAAAAAAAAAAAAAAAAACATTCCAGCGGTGAAATCCAGTGTCCCGCGGCGATCCCGATGTCCAGTGCTGTCCTTCATTGGTTGTGCCTGAGCGGACCTGATGGGGAACTCCCTCTCAGTATTTTAAATGTATAGACCCGCCCCTTCTAAAGTTCCCCATCAGATCCGCTCAGCGGACCAGATGCGGAACATGAGAAGGGGCGGGTCTATACATGTATTACCAAAGTGAGAGCAGTTCCCCATCAGGTCCGCCCCCTCGGTATGTCGGACCCGCCTACGTCATTGGCTTGAGCGGGGAACTTCCTTCACTGTGTAATTTAAATTTAGGGGAGGGAACGGACTGACACTAATACAGTGATCGTGATAATACTATATACTGTCACTGTACTAATGACACTGGCTGGGAAGGGGATAACACCTCAGGTATCCAAAGGGTTAAATGTGTGCCTAACAATGTGTAATGTGTGCTCCTGTGCAGGGATGAGACACTGACAGATCCCTCCCTCTTTACAGAGCTCTGCGCTGTGATTGGACACAGCCGATCAGCAGGTCCCGGGCCGTGAACCATTGGACAGGACTTGTTGACAGGCTTGCTGTGTACAATCACAGGGGGAGCCAGCCGGGGGTCGCCCATGGGAGGTGCCCTAAACCCGGAAGTAGGTAGAGACATGCCAGTAGGTCGCTTTGACTACAGCGGCCGCCTGTCCGTGTTACATTGTGGGCAGGGCAAGTGGATAAAGTAAAAATTTATCTCTAGTAATATGTTACATGGAACTCCCATATATAGGGTGTAACATGTATCATGATACTGATGCCCCCCCCCCCACTGTAAAAGCAGTCAGGGGTCCCTCTACCCGCTGTCATAATTTTAATATAGCTCCGCCCACACAGCTGCGTCATTCATTCTGTGAACGAAAGAATTACAAGTCCCGTCTGCCATGGCAGCAGACAGCTTGTAGTTCTCAACAAAGTGTGAGGGCATTAGTGAGAGCTCCTGCTCTTCAGTTACTGTCTGCCCCTAGAGGAGTGTGGGGGTACTGTGGTAACATTATATTGCTCTGGTCACAGTATAGGCACATGTTACAACCCAAAAATTTGTGTGAAAAAAAAAAAAATGTAAATGTTTTTTATTGTTTTTTTTATGTGATAGACCAACAAAAAGTGGCACATAATTGTGAAGTGGAAGGAAAATGGTAAACTGTTTTCAATTTTTTTTACAAATAAATATGTGAAAAGTGTGGCGTGCATTTATATTCAGCCCCCCCTGAGTCAATACTTTGTAGAACCGCCTTTCACTGCAATTACAGCTGCAAGTCTTTTTGGGGATGTCTCTACCAGATTTGCACATCTAGAGAGGGACATGTTTGCCCATTCTTCTTTGCAAAATAGCTTAAGCTCTGTCAGATTGGATGGAGAATGCCTGGACAGCAATTTTCAAGTCTTGCCACAGATTCTCAATTGGATTTAGGTCTGGACTTTGACTGGGACATTCTAACACATGAATATGCTTTGATCTAAACCATTCCATTGTAGCTCTGGCTGTATGTTTAGTGTCGTTGTCCTGCTGGAAGGTGAACTTCCACCCCCAGTCTCAAGTCTTTTTCAGACTCTTAACAGGTTTTCTTCTAAGATTGCCCTGTATTTGGCTCCATCCATCTTCCCATCAACTCTAAACAGCTTCCCTGTCCCTGCTGAAAAAAAGCATCCCCACAACATGTTCACAGTGGAGATGGTGTGTTCAGGATGATGTGCAGTGTTAATTTTCCACCGCAAAAGTTTTTTAGGCCAAAAGTTTAATTTGGTCTCATCTGAGCACAGCTTCTCACAAACTGCAAACGTGACATCTTATGGCTTTCTTTCAACAATGGCTTTCTTCTTGCCACTCTTATATAAAGGCCAGATTTGTGGAGAGCACCACTAATAGTTGTCCTGTGGACAGATTCTCACACCTGAGCTGTGGTTCTCTGCTGCTCCTCCAGAGTTTCCATGGGCCTCTTAGCTGCTTCTCTAATTAATGTTCTCCTTGCCCGGCCTGTCAGTTTAGGTGGACGGCCATGTCTTGGTAGGTTTGCAGTTGTGCCATATTCATTCCATTTTCGGATGATGGATTGAACAGAGCTCCGTGAGATGTTCAAAGCTTGGGATATTTTTTTTATAACCTAACCCTGCTTTACACTTCTCCACAACTTTATCCCTGACCTGCCTGGTGTGCTCCTTGGCCTTCATGATGCTGTTTGTTCACTAAGGTTCTCTAATAAACCTCTGAGGGCTTCACAGAACAGCTGTATTAATACCGAGATTAAATTACACACAGGTGGACTCTATTTACTAATTAGGTGACTTCTTAGAAGCACTGAGAAGACCCTCTATACTAAAGGAGAGTCAGGAACATACCCGGCAGGTGCCGGCAGGGGCTAGCACAGAGGTGGGTGGAGACAAAGAGGTGCAGGCACTAGAAAATAGTAGATAGGTGACAGTCAGGAAGGGTAGAGGGGGAAGTGTCAGGGAGGCCGATCCAGGGCTGGAGCATCCCAATAAGTACGCTTCATTGAGTGACATTGGTGAAACCAGTCAGGGACCAGCACTGCTGGAGCTGAGGGACTCTCCTAGCTGCCGGGGGAAGAACTCCTCCAGTGAGACTGGTGGGGGGGAGCGAAGGGAAAGGAAAGACAGATTCTGGTGGTAGTGGACTCAATTCTTAGAAGGACAGAGAGGGCAATCTGTAACAAAGACCTAAAGCGCAGAACTGTATGTTGTCTACCGGGCGCTCAGGTTCGGCACATCACTGATCTGGTGGACAGATTACTGCGAGGGGCTGGGGAAGACCTAGCTGTCATGGTGCACGTTGGCACCAATGACAACGTCAGAGGCAGATGGAGTGTCCTAAATAGGGATGAGCTTCGAGTTCGAGTCGAACTCATGTTCGACTCGAACATTGCCTGTTCGCCCGTTCGCCGAACAGCGAACAAATTGGAGTGTTCGCGGCAAATTCGAAAAATCTATGGGAGAAATCTAAAGTGCTAATTATAAAGGCTTATATGCAAGTTATTGTCCTAAAAAGTGTTTGGGGACCGGGGTCCTGCCCCAGGGGACATGTATCAATGCAAAAAGAAGTTTTAAAAACGGCCGTTTTTTCGGGAGCAGTGATTTTAATAATGCTTAAAATGAAAAAATAAAAGTGAAATATTCCTTTAAATTTCGTACCTGGGGGTGTGTATGATATGCATGTAAAGTGGCGCATGTTTCCCGTGCTTAGAACTGTCCCTGCAAAAAATGTCATTTTTGAAAGAAAAAAATGCATTTAAAACTGACTCGCGGCTATTAATGAATTGTCGGCTCCCGGCAATACATACAAAAGTCATTGATAAAAAAAAAGAAAAAAGCGTGGGGGTTCCCCAGAATTCAATTACCAGGCCCTTCAGGTCTGGAATGGATATTAAGGGGAACCCCGCCGCAAATTAAAAAAAAAATTGACGTGGGGTTCCCCCAAATATCCATTCCAGGCCCTTCAGATCTGGCATGGATTTTAAGGGGAACTCCACCCCAAATTTAAAAAAAAATGGCGTGGAGTCCCCCTAAAAATCCATACCAGACCCCTTATCCGAGCACGCAACCTGGCCGGTCGCAGGGGAAAAGGGGGGGACGAGAGAGTGGCCCCCCCTCCCTCCTGAACCGTACCAAGCCACATGCCCTCAACATGGGGAGGATGTCCCCATGTTGATGGGGACAAGGGCCTCATCCCCACAACACTTGCCCGGTGGTTGTGGGGGTCTGCGGGCGGGGGGCTTATCGGAATCTGGAAGACCCCTTTAACAAAGGGGACCCCCAGATCCCGGCCCCCCCTATGTGAATTGGTAAGGGGTACATTGTACCCCTACCATTTCACGAAGAAAGCGTAAAAAAATGTTTAAAAAAACACACAAACACCTTGAAAAAGTCCTTTATTTAAAAAAAAAAAAAAAAAACATTCCAGCGGTGAAATCCAGTGTCCCGCGGCGATCCCGATGTCCAGTGCTGTCCTTCATTGGTTGTGCCTGAGCGGACCTGATGGGGAACTCCCTCTCAGTATTTTAAATGTATAGACCCGCCCCTTCTAAAGTTCCCCATCAGATCCGCTCAGCGGACCAGATGCGGAACATGAGAAGGGGCGGGTCTATACATGTATTACCAAAGTGAGAGCAGTTCCCCATCAGGTCCGCCCCCTCGGTATGTCGGACCCGCCTACGTCATTGGCTTGAGCGGGGAACTTCCTTCACTGTGTAATTTAAATTTAGGGGAGGGAACGGACTGACACTAATACAGTGATCGTGATAATACTATATACTGTCACTGTACTAATGACACTGGCTGGGAAGGGGATAACACCTCAGGTATCCAAAGGGTTAAATGTGTGCCTAACAATGTGTAATGTGTGCTCCTGTGCAGGGATGAGACACTGACAGATCCCTCCCTCTTTACAGAGCTCTGCGCTGTGATTGGACACAGCCGATCAGCAGGTCCCGGGCCGTGAACCATTGGACAGGACTTGTTGACAGGCTTGCTGTGTACAATCACAGGGGGAGCCAGCCGGGGGTCGCCCATGGGAGGTGCCCTAAACCCGGAAGTAGGTAGAGACATGCCAGTAGGTCGCTTTGACTACAGCGGCCGCCTGTCCGTGTTACATTGTGGGCAGGGCAAGTGGATAAAGTAAAAATTTATCTCTAGTAATATGTTACATGGAACTCCCATATATAGGGTGTAACATGTATCATGATACTGATGCCCCCCCCCCCACTGTAAAAGCAGTCAGGGGTCCCTCTACCCGCTGTCATAATTTTAATATAGCTCCGCCCACACAGCTGCGTCATTCATTCTGTGAACGAAAGAATTACAAGTCCCGTCTGCCATGGCAGCAGACAGCTTGTAGTTCTCAACAAAGTGTGAGGGCATTAGTGAGAGCTCCTGCTCTTCAGTTACTGTCTGCCCCTAGAGGAGTGTGGGGGTACTGTGGTAACATTATATTGCTCTGGTCACAGTATAGGCACATGTTACAACCCAAAAATTTGTGTGAAAAAAAAAAAAATGTAAATGTTTTTTATTGTTTTTTTTATGTGATAGACCAACAAAAAGTGGCACATAATTGTGAAGTGGAAGGAAAATGGTAAACTGTTTTCAATTTTTTTTACAAATAAATATGTGAAAAGTGTGGCGTGCATTTATATTCAGCCCCCCCTGAGTCAATACTTTGTAGAACCGCCTTTCACTGCAATTACAGCTGCAAGTCTTTTTGGGGATGTCTCTACCAGATTTGCACATCTAGAGAGGGACATGTTTGCCCATTCTTCTTTGCAAAATAGCTTAAGCTCTGTCAGATTGGATGGAGAATGCCTGGACAGCAATTTTCAAGTCTTGCCACAGATTCTCAATTGGATTTAGGTCTGGACTTTGACTGGGACATTCTAACACATGAATATGCTTTGATCTAAACCATTCCATTGTAGCTCTGGCTGTATGTTTAGTGTCGTTGTCCTGCTGGAAGGTGAACTTCCACCCCCAGTCTCAAGTCTTTTTCAGACTCTTAACAGGTTTTCTTCTAAGATTGCCCTGTATTTGGCTCCATCCATCTTCCCATCAACTCTAAACAGCTTCCCTGTCCCTGCTGAAAAAAAGCATCCCCACAACATGTTCACAGTGGAGATGGTGTGTTCAGGATGATGTGCAGTGTTAATTTTCCACCGCAAAAGTTTTTTAGGCCAAAAGTTTAATTTGGTCTCATCTGAGCACAGCTTCTCACAAACTGCAAACGTGACATCTTATGGCTTTCTTTCAACAATGGCTTTCTTCTTGCCACTCTTATATAAAGGCCAGATTTGTGGAGAGCACCACTAATAGTTGTCCTGTGGACAGATTCTCACACCTGAGCTGTGGTTCTCTGCTGCTCCTCCAGAGTTTCCATGGGCCTCTTAGCTGCTTCTCTAATTAATGTTCTCCTTGCCCGGCCTGTCAGTTTAGGTGGACGGCCATGTCTTGGTAGGTTTGCAGTTGTGCCATATTCATTCCATTTTCGGATGATGGATTGAACAGAGCTCCGTGAGATGTTCAAAGCTTGGGATATTTTTTTTATAACCTAACCCTGCTTTACACTTCTCCACAACTTTATCCCTGACCTGCCTGGTGTGCTCCTTGGCCTTCATGATGCTGTTTGTTCACTAAGGTTCTCTAATAAACCTCTGAGGGCTTCACAGAACAGCTGTATTAATACCGAGATTAAATTACACACAGGTGGACTCTATTTACTAATTAGGTGACTTCTTAGAAGCACTGAGAAGACCCTCTATACTAAAGGAGAGTCAGGAACATACCCGGCAGGTGCCGGCAGGGGCTAGCACAGAGGTGGGTGGAGACAAAGAGGTGCAGGCACTAGAAAATAGTAGATAGGTGACAGTCAGGAAGGGTAGAGGGGGAAGTGTCAGGGAGGCCGATCCAGGGCTGGAGCATCCCAATAAGTACGCTTCATTGAGTGACATTGGTGAAACCAGTCAGGGACCAGCACTGCTGGAGCTGAGGGACTCTCCTAGCTGCCGGGGGAAGAACTCCTCCAGTGAGACTGGTGGGGGGGAGCGAAGGGAAAGGAAAGACAGATTCTGGTGGTAGTGGACTCAATTCTTAGAAGGACAGAGAGGGCAATCTGTAACAAAGACCTAAAGCGCAGAACTGTATGTTGTCTACCGGGCGCTCAGGTTCGGCACATCACTGATCTGGTGGACAGATTACTGCGAGGGGCTGGGGAAGACCTAGCTGTCATGGTGCACGTTGGCACCAATGACAACGTCAGAGGCAGATGGAGTGTCCTAAATAGGGATGAGCTTCGAGTTCGAGTCAAACTCATGTTCGACTCGAACATTGCCTGTTCGCCCGTTCGCCGAACAGCGAACAAATTGGGGTGTTCGCGGCAAATTCGAAAAATCTATGGGAGAAATCTAAAGTGCTAATTATAAAGGCTTATATGCAAGTTATTGTCCTAAAAAGTGTTTGGGGACCGGGGTCCTGCCCCAGGGGACATGTATCAATGCAAAAAGAAGTTTTAAAAACGGCTGTTTTTTCGGGAGCAGTGATTTTAATAATGCTTAAAATGAAAAAATAAAAGTGAAATATTCCTTTAAATTTCGTACCTGGGGGGTGTGTATGATATGCATGTAAAGTGGCGCATGTTTCCCGTGCTTAGAACTGTCCCTGCAAAAAATGTCATTTTTGAAAGAAAAAAATGCATTTAAAACTGACTCGCGGCTATTAATGAATTGTCGGCTCCCGGCAATACATACAAAAGTCATTGATAAAAAAAAAGAAAAAAGCGTGGGGGTTCCCCAGAATTCAATTACCAGGCCCTTCAGGTCTGGAATGGATATTAAGGGGAACCCCGCCGCAAATTAAAAAAAAAATTGACGTGGGGTTCCCCCAAATATCCATTCCAGGCCCTTCAGATCTGGCATGGATTTTAAGGGGAACTCCACCCCAAATTAAAAAAAAAATGGCGTGGAGTCCCCCTAAAAATCCATACCAGACCCCTTATCCGAGCACGCAACCTGGCCGGTCGCAGGGGAAAAGGGGGGGACGAGAGAGTGGCCCCCCCTCCCTCCTGAACCGTACCAAGCCACATGCCCTCAACATGGGGAGGATGTCCCCATGTTGATGGGGACAAGGGCCTCATCCCCACAACACTTGCCCGGTGGTTGTGGGGGTCTGCGGGCGGGGGGCTTATCGGAATCTGGAAGACCCCTTTAACAAAGGGGACCCCCAGATCCCGGCCCCCCCTATGTGAATTGGTAAGGGGTACATTGTACCCCTACCATTTCACGAAGAAAGCGTAAAAAAATGTTTAAAAAAACACACAAACACCTTGAAAAAGTCCTTTATTTAAAAAAACAAAACAAAAACATTCCAGCGGTGAAATCCAGTGTCCCGCGGCGATCCCGATGTCCAGTGCTGTCCTTCATTGGTTGTGCCTGAGCGGACCTGATGGGGAACTCCCTCTCAGTATTTTAAATGTATAGACCCACCCCTTCTAAAGTTCCCCATCAGATCCGCTCAGCGGACCAGATGCGGAACATGAGAAGGGGCGGGTCTATACATGTATTACCAAAGTGAGAGCAGTTCCCCATCAGGTCCGCCCCCTCGGTATGTCGGACCCGCCTACGTCATTGGCTTGAGCGGGGAACTTCCTTCACTATGTAAATTTAAATTACACAGTGAAGGAAGTTCCCCGCTCAAGCCAATGACGTAGGCGGGTCCGACATACCGAGGGGGCGGACCTGATGGGGAACTGCTCTCACTTTGGTAATACATGTATAGACCCGCCCCTTCTCATGTTCCGCATCTCGTCCGCTGAGCGGACCTGATGGGGAACTTTAGAAGGGGCGGGTCTATACATTTAAAATACTGAGAGGGAGTTCCCCATCAGGTCTGCTCAGGCACAACCAATGAAGGACAGCGCTGGACATCGGGATCGCCGCGGGACACTGGATTTCACCGCTGGAATGTTTTTTTTTGTTTTTTTTAAATAAAGGACTTTTTCAAGGTGTTTGTGTGTTTTTTTAAACATTTTTTTACGCTTTCTTCGTGAAATGGTAGGGGTACAATGTACCCCTTACCAATTCACATAGGGGGGGGGGCCGGGATCTGGGGGTCTCCTTTGTTAAAGGGGTCTTCCAGATTCCGATAAGCCCCCCGCCCGCAGACCCCCACAACCACCGGGCAAGGGTTGTGGGGATGAGGCCCTTGTCCCCATCAACATGGGGACATCCTCCCCATGTTGAGGGCATGTGGCTTGGTACGGTTCAGGAGGGAGGGGGGGCCGCTCTCTCGTCCCCCCCTTTTCCCCTGCGGCCGGCCAGGTTGCGTACTCGGATAAGGGGTCTGGTATGGATTTTTAGGGGCACTCCACGCCATTTTTTTTTTAAATTTGGGGTGGAGTTCCCCTTAAAATCCATGCCAGATCTGAAGGGCCTGGAATGGATATTTGGGGGAACCCCACGTCAATTTTTTTTTAGATTTGCGGCGGGGTTCCCCTTAATATCCATTCCAGACCTGAAGGGCCTGGTAATTGAATTCTGGGGAACCCCCACGCTTTTTTTTTTTTTTTTATCAATGACTTTTGTATGTATTCCCGGGAGCCGACAATTCATTATTAGCCGCGAGTCAGTTTTTAAATGCATTTTTTTCTTTCAAAAATGACATTTTTTGCAGGGACAGTTCTAATCACGGGAAACATGCGCCACTTCACATGCATATCATACACACCCCCCAGGTACGAAATTTAAAGGAATATTTCACTTTTATTTTTTCATTTTAAGCATTATTAAAATCACTGCTCCCGAAAAAACGGCCGTTTTTAAAACTTCTTTTTGCATTGATACATGTCCCCTGGGGCAGGACCCAGGTCTCCAAACACTTTTTAGGACAATAACTTGCATATTAGCCTTTATAATTAACACTTTAGATTTCGAACGTTCGAGTCCATTGTATTTAATAGGGTTCTAAAGTTTACACGAACATTTTGTCTGTTCGCAGGTTCTGGTGCGAACCGAACAGGGGGGTGTTCGGCTCATCCCTGGTCCTAAAGAATGATTTTAGGGACTTGGGAGCTAAATTGAGGAAGAGGACTTCCAAGGTAGTAGTCTCAAATTTGCTCCTGATAGAAATTTGAACAAATTTGATGTCTATATAGATTTTCAAAAGTTCATCAGGAAAATTAATATTAAAAAGTTTTTTTCAAAAAATCCAGCAACAGCGAATCCTATTCTAGAGGAGTACCAACATACCTCCCTTAGGAACAATTCTGTCTTTAACCCTAAAAATGCTAACAATCATTTTGTAGGAGTTTTCAAATCCTTGGTTGAACAAGATTTGGATAAATTTATTTTGCGTCCACATCAGAATAATAAAGATTGTTCGAATGGGCTTGCACTATTGGAGAAGAATAAGAACATTGTTATCAGGTCAGCTGATAAAGGGGGGGGGGTTGTCATTTTGAATAAATCTGACTATTTGGAGGAACTAAATAGATTGGTTGGCGATCAGGATACCTATGAAAGACTTAAAGGTAATCCTACTAAGAAATTTAGATTGAAACTGAAGGGTCTCATCCAAGAAGCCACTGAGAATGGTATCCTTAAGAAGAAAGAGGCAAGATATCCTATTCCCGATGCACCTAAGGTTCCGGTGGTTTACCAACTACCGAAGATTCACAAGGTTCCTGTTAAACCTCCAGGTAGACCCATTGTGAGTGGAGTAAATTCTTTGTTCTCTAGGGTTGGTGAATACCTTGATTTCTTTCTCCAGCCACTTACTAAGGCATGTCCTGCATATTTGAGAGATAGTAAAGATTTGATCGAGTTAATCACACCGTTAACAGTGGATTCCAACTGTATTTTAGCCAGTGTTGATGTCAACTCTTTGTATACTGTGGTAGTGTGGTACCCCACCAGTGTATGAATACAGGATTCTCAACCAGGCAGGTTGAGGGGCTCCAGGGTATTTGCTTGTTTGGGAGGAAACTGGCTTTTCAGTTTCCTCATGATTTACTA
Organism: Rana muscosa; assembly: GCA_029206835.1. Classification (NCBI taxonomy): domain Eukaryota; kingdom Metazoa; phylum Chordata; class Amphibia; order Anura; family Ranidae; genus Rana; species Rana muscosa. The sequence goes on along the minus strand of CM055123.1, from coordinate 258,875,913 downwards.
AAATCCACTTTGGGACCCGGAGCTTGGGGATTTCTTAGAGATCCGGGTGGGATGAAATCCCCAGTCCTGGATCCGGGTTTTGAGACTCAACTGCACACTGATTGTTCAGGTGTGTGTGGGCCTGATAGTAGAATCAGGACCAGCATTCTGGGCCCCACCCTCCCGACGAGTGCAGGTGTGCACTGGGGAAGCCATAGAGTGCAAGTGTGCACTGGAGAAGTCAGAGAGTGCTTGTGTGCACAGTGGAAGCCAGAGACCCAGGTCTGAGGGTCAGAGCAGCAAGGAGCTGCTATCCAAATGGATGGTGTTGCAGATGGAATAGTCTATAGGAGACAGACAAGAGCCTGAAGTGGAAGGCCTGAGCAGCACTGCTGTATGTATAAGCCAGGAGGCTGAATGTCATTTTGTTGTTGAAAAGTAGTGATGAGCCGAACACCCCCGGGTTCGGTTCGCACCAGAACCCGCGAACGGACCGAAAGTTCGCACGAACATTAGAACCCTATTAAATACAATGGATGCGAACGTTCGGATTCTAAAGTGCTAATTATAACGACTATTATCCATGTTATTGTCCGAAACAGAGTTTGGGAACCCGGGTTCTGCACCAGGGGACATGTATCAATGCAAAAAGAAGTTTTAAAAACGGACGTTTTCCAGGAGCAGTCATTTTAATGATGCATAAAGTGAAAAAAAAAAAGTCAAATATTCCTTTAAATATTGTACCTGGGGGGTGTCTAAAGTATGCCTGTGAAGTGCCACGTGTTTCCCGTGTTTAGAACTGTCCCTGCACAAAATAACATTTCTAAAGGAAAAAAAGCCATTTAAAACTGCTTGCGGCTTTAATGCAATGTCTGGTCCCGGTAATATGGATGAAAATCTTTAGGAAAAATGGCATAGCTACCCCATCACCCCCCCCCCCCCCCTACCCCAGCCCATTACCAGCCCCTTTGGGTCTTGTATGGATATTAAGGGGAACCCCGCACACAAAATAAAAAAGGACCTATATACTCTGAACAGCCGTATACAGGCGGTGCATACAAGACAGGGACTGTAGGTTTGTTCTTATGTAGAATCTGTTTGTAATTTTGAACAGCTGCATTGTTTAAGTGTAGCTCCATGCCAAATTCCTTTTTTTTAGCTTTTTGTAAAACATAGGGAACGGTTATCACCCCTGTCACATTTTTTTTGCTGTCTGTGCCCCTGTTCAGAACATTTCACCTCACTTTGCGTCCAAATGACAACTGTTTTTGAAATGTGGTGTTTTTATTGAAACAAGGATTGGTGATAAAGCATTAGTAGAGAGGAGACACCTTTCTCCCATATTAATTCTTACAGGAGAGAATTTTCCTTCCAAGGGGTAGATTTCCTCTCACTTCCTGTTGTCTTCTTCCGTTTGCAAGTAGTAGTAGTTTGTAAGTTGGATGTTTGAAAGTAGGGACCTGCCGTATATACTCTGCAGAAATTGGCCCCTTAGGTGTTGGTGTTGGCACAACACTGAAAGCACTCACAGTTATTCTTGGTGGGTGCTGGAACGCCCTGCTGTCAACTATTATATCAGGAATTGTAATAACATATAATTGTTGATCAGTGGTAGTAAAAATTGGGCCTTTGATGGTGGTGCTGGTGCCACAACACTGTAAGGCCTGACAGTTACTCTTGGTGGGCGCAGCAATGGGCCCTGCTGTGAAATATTACATCAATAATTATAATTGCATGCCCCTGTTGAATAGGGGCTGAAAAATTGGGCCTTTGGTGGTGGTGGTGATGGTGGTGCTGGTGCCACAACACTGTAAGGCCTGACAGTTACTCTTGGTGGGCGCAGCAATGGGCCCTGCTGTGAATTATTCGAACAATAATTATAATTGCATGCCCCTGTTGAACAGGGGCTGAAAAATTGGGCCTTTGGTGGTGGTGGTGGTGGTGATGGTGGTGCTGGTGCCACAACACTGTAAGGCCTGACAGTTACTCTTGGTGGGCGCAGCAATGGGTCCTGCTGTGAATTATTCGATCAATATTTATAATTGCATGCCCCTGTTGAACAGGGGCTGAAAAATTGGGCCTTTGGTGGTGGTGGTGGTGGTGCTGGTGCCACAACACTGTAAGGCCTGACAGTTACTCTTGGTGGGCGCAGCAATGGGCCCTGCTGTGAATTATTAGATCAATAATTATAATTGCATGCCCCTGTTGAACAGGGGCTGAAAAATTGGGCCTTAGCCACTGGTGGCGTCACCCATAAACCAAAATGATCTTCCAAGCTATCATCATTAATCGTATCATTGAGGAGGAGGAGGAGGATAGCCAGTCAACATAACAGCACAGGCACTCAGCATCAGCATCAGTCTTGAAGGGATGTGACATTTTAAAATCAATTAGTCTGTTATATCAGCATCTGGTGTGTGGTAGCTGGTGGTGATCCAAGACTGGTTCATCTTGATGAAAGTCAGTCGATCAACCGAGTCGGTGGACAGGCGCACCCTGTGATCCGTGACAAATCCTCCAGCAGCACTGAATGTGCGTTCTGAAAGAACGCTGGATGCAGGACAGGCCAGTAGCTCAATTGCATACTGTGCAAGCTCTGGCCAGTGATCCATCCTCAAGACCCAGTAAGCCAGAGGATTTTCGGTGGGGAAGGTGTCCAAGTCTGACCTTGCCCCTAGGTATTCCTGGACCATGTATATCAGACGCTGGCGATGGTTGCTGGAACCGATCATACTTTGGGGCTGCGGACTAAAGAATTGTCTGAACGCATCGGTCAGACGGCCACCTTCCCCACCGCTCCTTCTTTGACTGCCCGAAGCCTCAGCAACTCGTTGTCCAGGACCAGGAGTTTGTAACCTCCCAGTCTCTGGGAACGCGTTGCACAGACCTTTCTGCAAGGCCTCCCGGAGTTGTCTCATCCTCTGCTCCCTCTGCGACGGTACGATAAGGTCCGCAACCTTACCCTTGTACCGTGGATCAAGGAGAGTGGCCAGCCAGTAATGGTCCCTCTCCTTGATCCGAAGAATACGAGGATCCTTCCGCAGACTTTGCAGGATCAGGGAGGCCATGCAGCGTAGGTTAGCTGAGGCATTCAGTCCGGAGTCCTCTGGGTCACTAAGGACGACATGATCCGCAGCCACCTCCTCCCAGCCACGTACAAGTCCACTGGTTTCTTGGGACTGTAAATCATCCCTAAAAGACTGCTGCTGATGATGCTGAGTGCCAGCCTCCACCTCCATGCTGACACAATCCTCCTCCTCCTCCTCCTTCTCCTCTTCCTGTGCGATGGGTGGGACAGAAGGAACACTGTCTGGGTAAAGGGGGCCTTGAGAGGCAAGGAAGTCCTCCTCTTCCTTGCCTCTGTTCTGCCTCAAGTGCCCTGTCCATTATTCCACGCAGCGTGTGCTCCAACAGGTGGACAAGAGGTACAGTGTCACTGATGCATGCACTGTCACTGCTCACCATCCTCGTGGCCTCCTCAAATGGTGCCAGGACAGTGCATGCATCCCTGATCATGCCCCACTGGCGTGGTGAAAAAAAACCGAGCTCCCTGACCCTGTCCTGGTGCCGTAGTCGCACAGGTACTCATTGATGGCCCTCTGCTGCGTGTGCAGCCGCTGCAGCATGGCCAACATTGAGTTCCACCTGGTGGGCATGTCACATATAAGGCGGTTCTTGGGCAGGTTCAACTCCTTTTGCAGCTCAGCCAGGCGAGCACTGGCATTATAAGATCTGCGGAAATGCACACAGACTTTCCTGGCCTGCCTCAGGACATCCTGTAAGCCCGGGTACCTGCCCAAGAACCGCTGCACCACCAGGTTAAGGACGTGAGCCATACAGGGCACATGGGTCAGTTGTCCCTGTCGGAGGGCGGAGAGGAGGTTGGTGCCATTGTCGCAAACCACCATTCCTGGCTTAAGCTGGTGTGGCGTCAACCACCTCTCGGCCTGCCCCTGCAGAGCAGACAGGACCTCTGCCCCAGTGTGGCTCCTGTCCCCCAAACACACCAGCGCAAGCACGGCATGGCATCTTTTTGCCTGCGTACTTGCGTAGCCCCTTGAACGCCTACGGAGCACCGCTGGTTCCGAGGACAAACCACAGGAAGAGGCCATGGAGGAAGAAGAAGAGGAGGGGGTGGAGGAGAGAGGTGTGTCACAACCAGTAGTAGCATTTTGGAGGCGTGGCGGTGGAACAACCTCCAACACTACTGCACCTTGTCCTGCATCCTTCCCAGCTGCCAAAAGAGTGACCCAATGGGCCGTGAAAGAAAGGTAACGTCCCTGTCCATGCCTGCTGGACCATGAGTCAGCGGTAATATGCACCTTACCGCTGACCGCCCTGTCCAGCGAGGCCAAGACATTGCCTTCCACATGCCTGTAGAGAGCCGGAATCGCCTTCCGTGCGAAAAAGTGGCGTTTGGGAACCTGCCACTGAGGAACCGCACATTGCACAAACTCACGGAAGGGGGCCGAGTCTACCAACTGAAAAGGCAGCAATTGAAGCGCTAGCAATTTAGCCAAGCTAGCATTCAACCGCTGGGCATGTGGATGGCTGGGAGTGAACTTCTTTCGACGGTCCAGCAGCTGGGGCAGGGAAATTTGCCTGCTAGAATCGGACGTTGGTGTACTGCTAGCAGAGTGCCCGCAAGTACTTGCCTGTGACACACCTAATTCTACACCTTCATTCCTCTCAGAGCAGGTTTCAGAGAGGAGTGAAGGTATAGTGGGGTTGGAGATCATAGCTGATGCGGTGCAAGAAGAGGTCAGCTTTGTTCTTTGGTGTGGGTCTTTAAGGTAGGCTTGCCAACGAGCTGCATGGCAGGTCAACATATGTCTGATCAAGCATGTGGTGCCCAAGCGGCTGATGTTTTGGCCACGCGATATACGCTTGAGACATATGTTGCAAACAGCAGCTGTGCGATCTGATGCACTCGCCTCAAAAAAGGCCCACACCAAAGAACTTTTTGAATGACGGGCAGAGGCAGCGCCCTGCACAGGCGGAGCTCTGCGGTGTGATTCCGTCGGTGTGCTGCCCATACGCTGGCCACTCAAGGGCATCCTGCCTCGTTGGAGATGTGCCTCCTCCTCATCCTCCTCCTCCTCCTCCTCTCTCCTATTAGGCACCCACGTGGAGTCAGTGACCTCATCATCCCCTCCCTCCTCATCACTGGAGCCAATCTGGCAGTATGCTGCAGCTGCTGGAGCATGACTGCCAGGTTGGTGTCCTTCTTGAGCATCCCCTCTCTCTGCTCTCACGCTGCTGACTTCCTCTAGCTGGGTATCATCATCAGATCCTTCGAAACGCTGGGCATCCTCCTGGAGCATGTACCCAACACTGTGCTCAAACAGTTCGGGGGACTCCTCAGGAGGAGGACATGGTGGGTCTAGGGAAGGATTGACTAATGAAGATAATGATACCAGAGAAGAGGACGCTTTGGCAGCTGCTTTGCCAGTACCCTGAGCCTGGGTGAGAGAGGATGAGGAGGATGAGGTGGGCTTGGTCATCCACTCTACCAAGTCTTCGGCATGATGTGGCTCAACATGTCCAGCTGCCGAAAAGAAGGACAAGCGTGTCCCATGGCCATGTGCTGATGACAATGCACCGCGTCCACGACCAGCACTGTTGCCCCCAGACACAGAGCCTGCTTGCCCTCTTTTTTTGCCTCCTGACTGTCTGCCTCTCCTTGTTTGCCTTCCAGACATTTTAATGGATGGCCTGCAGGGAGATGGGAAAAAGAGCAATAAGGGCTACCTTCAGGTGTATACTGTGCAGGAGGCTTAGCAACAATGACACTGACACTGACACTGTCCCCTGCCTATCCTTCTCTGTCCCTAAACACAAGGATTGAAAATATGGTTCAGCAAAATTGGTTTAGAACAGAATAGCACACTGACACTTTCCCTCACTGTCCTACTCTGTCCCTCCCTACAAACAAGATTTAGCACAGAATAGCACACTGATAGTTTCCACGAGTGTCCTTCTCTGTCCCTAAACTCAAGGATTTCAAATATGGAACAGCAAAATTGGTTTAGAACAGAATAGCACACTGACACTTTCCCTCACTGTCCTACTCTGTCCCTCCCTACAAACAAGATTTAGCACAGAATAGCACACTGATAATTTCCACGAGTGTCCTTCTCTGTCCCTAAACTCAAGGATTTCAAATATGGAACAGCAAAATTGGTTTAGAACAGAATAGCACACTGACACTTTCCCTCACTGTCCTACTCTGTCCCTCCCTACAAACAAGATTTAGCACAGAATAGCACACTGATAATTTCCACGAGTGTCCTTCTCTGTCCCTAAACTCAAGGATTTCAAATATGGAACAGCAAAATTGGTTTAGAACAGAATAGCACACTGACACTTTCCCTCACTGTCCTACTCTGTCCCTCCCTACAAACAAGATTTAGCACAGAATAGCACACTGATAGTTTCCACGAGTGTCCTTCTCTGTCCCTAAACTCAAGGATTTCAAATATGGAACAGCAAAATTGGTTTAGAACAGAATAGCACACTGACACTTTCCCTCACTGTCCTACTCTGTCCCTCCCTACAAACAAGATTTAGCACAGAATAGCACACTGACACTTTCCCTCACTGTACCTCTCTGTCCCTAAACTCAAGGATTGGAAATATGGTTCAGCAAGATTGGTTAAGAACAGAATAGCACACTGACACTTTCCCTCACTGTACCTCTCTGTCCCTACAAACAAGGATTAGCACAGAATAGCACACTGACACTTTCCCTCACTGTCCTACTCTGTCCCTCCCTACAAACAAGATTTAGCACAGAATAGCACACTGATAATTTCCACGAGTGTCCTTCTCTGTCCCTAAACTCAAGGATTTCAAATATGGAACAGCAAAATTGGTTTAGAACAGAATAGCACACTGACACTTTCCCTCACTGTCCTACTCTGTCCCTCCCTACAAACAAGATTTAGCACAGAATAGCACACTGATAATTTCCACGAGTGTCCTTCTCTGTCCCTAAACTCAAGGATTGAAAATATGGTTCAGCAAAATTGGTTTAGAACAGAATAGCACACTGACACTTTCCCTCACTGTCCTACTCTGTCCCTCCCTACAAACAAGATTTAGCACAGAATGGCACACTGATAGTTTCCACGAGTGTCCTTCTCTGTCCCAAAACTCAAGGATTGAAAATATGGAACAGCAAAATTGGTTTAGAACAGAATAGCACACTGACACTTTCCCTCACTGTCCTACTTTGTCCCTCCCTACAAACAAGATTTAGCACAGAATAGCACACTGATAATTTCCACGAGTGTCCTTCTCTGTCCCTAAACTCAAGGATTTAAAATAGGGAACAGCAAAATTGGTTTAGAACTGAATAGCACACTGACACTTTCCCTCACTGTCCTACTCTATCCCTCCCTACAAACAAGATTTAGCACAGAATAGCACACTGATAGTTTCCACGAGTGTCCTTCTCTGTCCCTAAACTCAAGGATTTCAAATATGGAACAGCAAAATTGGTTTAGAACAGAATAGCACACTGTCAGTTTCACTCACTGTACCTCTCTGTCCCTAAACTCAAGGATTGAAAATATGGTTCAGCAAAATTGGTTTAGAACAGAATAGCACACTGACACTTTCCCTCACTGTCCTACTCTATCTCTCCCTACAAACAAGATTTAGCACAGAATAGCACACTGATAGTTTCCACGAGTGTCCTTCTCTGTCCCTAAACTCAAGGATTGAAAATATGGAACAGCAAAATTGGTTTAGAACAGAATAGCACACTGACACTTTCCCTTACTGTCCTACTCTGTCCCTCCCTACAAACAAGATTTAGCACAGAATAGCACACTGATAATTTCCACGAGTGTCCTTCTCTGTCCCTAAACTCAAGGATTTCAAATATGGAACAGCAAAATTGGTTTAGAACAGAATAGCACACTGACACTTTCCCTCACTGTCCTACTCTGTCCCTCCCTACAAACAAGATTTAGCACAGAATAGCACACTGATAATTTCCACGAGTGTCCTTCTCTGTCCCTAAACTCAAGGATTGAAAATATGGTTCAGCAAAATTGGTTTAGAACAGAATAGCACACTGACACTTTCCCTCACTGTCCTACTCTGTCCCTCCCTACAAACAAGATTTAGCACAGAATGGCACACTGATAGTTTCCACGAGTGTCCTTCTCTGTCCCAAAACTCAAGGATTGAAAATATGGAACAGCAAAATTGGTTTAGAACAGAATAGCACACTGACACTTTCCCTCACTGTCCTACTTTGTCCCTCCCTACAAACAAGATTTAGCACAGAATAGCACACTGATAATTTCCACGAGTGTCCTTCTCTGTCCCTAAACTCAAGGATTTCAAATAGGGAACAGCAAAATTGGTTTAGAACAGAATAGCACACTGACACTTTCCCTCACTGTCCTACTCTGTCCCTCCCTACAAACAAGATTTAGCACAGAATAGCACACTGATAGTTTCCACAAGTGTCCTTCTCTGTCCCTAAACTCAAGGATTGAAAATATGGAACAGCAAAATTGGTTTAGAACAGAATAGCACACTGACACTTTCCCTCACTGTCCTACTCTATCCCTCCCTACAAACAAGATTTAGCACAGAATAGCACACTGATAGTTTCCACGAGTGTCCTTCTCTGTCCCTAAACTCAAGGATTTCAAATATGGAACAGCAAAATTGGTTTAGAACAGAATAGCACACTGTCAGTTTCACTCACTGTACCTCTCTGTCCCTAAACTCAAGGATTGAAAATATGGTTCAGCAAAATTGGTTTAGAACAGAATAGCACACTGACACTTTCCCTCACTGTCCTACTCTGTCTCTCCCTACAAACAAGATTTAGCACAGAATAGCACACTGATAGTTTCCACGAGTGTCCTTCTCTGTCCCTAAACTCAAGGATTGAAAATATGGAACAGCAAAATTGGTTTAGAACAGAATAGCACACTGACACTTTCCCTTACTGTCCTACTCTGTCCCTCCCTACAAACAAGATTTAGCACAGAATAGCACACTGATAATTTCCACGAGTGTCCTTCTCTGTCCCTAAACTCAAGGATTTCAAATATGGAACAGCAAAATTGGTTTAGAACAGAATAGCACACTGACACTTTCCCTCACTGTCCTACTCTGTCCCTCCCTACAAACAAGATTTAGCACAGAATAGCACACTGATAGTTTCCACGAGTGTCCTTCTCTGTCCCTAAACTCAAGGATTTCAAATATGGAACAGCAAAATTGGTTTAGAACAGAATAGCACACTGACACTTTCCCTCACTGTCCTACTCTGTCCCTCCCTACAAACAAGATTTAGCACAGAATAGCACACTGATAGTTTCCACGAGTGTCCTTCTCTGTCCCTAAACTCAAGGATTGAAAATATGGAACAGCAAAATTGGTTTAGAACAGAATAGCACACTGACACTTTCCCTCACTGTCCTACTCTGTCCCTCCCTACAAACAAGATTTAGCACAGAATAGCACACTGATAATTTCCACGAGTGTCCTTCTCTGTCCCTAAACTCAAGGATTTCAAATATGGAACAGCCAAATTGGTTTAGAACAGAATAGCACACTGTCAGTTTCACTCACTGTACCTCTCTGTCCCTAAACTCAAGGATTGAAAATATGGTTCAGCAAAATTGGTTTAGAACAGAATAGCACACTGACACTTTCCCTCACTGTCCTACTCTGTCCCTCCCTACAAACAAGATTAAGCACAGAATAGCACACTGACACTTTCCCTCACTGTACCTCTCTGTCCCTAAACTCAAGGATTGAAAATATGGTTCAGCAAGATTGGTTTAGAACAGAATAGCACACTGACACTTTCCCTCACTGTACCTCTCTGTCCCTACAAACAAGGTTTAGCACAGAATAACACACTGACACTCTCCCTACCTATCCTTATTTGTCCCTAAACACAAGGAATCCAGGATTAGTAAAGGGAAAAAAATGACACTGTCCCTGCCTATGCTTCTCTTTCCTTGCTCCGGAACACACTACACAAGGCCGCCGCGCTGGCGGCCTTTTATAGTGTGGGGCGTGTACTAAACCCCCTCAGCAATAATTGGCCACAGGCATCCTGCCTGTGGCCAATCATTGCTCTCCTCGCTGCCGGCGCTGTGATTGGCCAAGCATGCGGGGTCACAGTGCATGCTTGGCCAATCACAGCGCCTGGATGACACTGCGATGGCGTAGTGCATTGTGGGCCGTTCGCGTCACTCGAATTTGGCGCGAACGGCCCAAATCGTTCGATCTTCGTCGAACGATCGAACAGCCGATGTTCGAGTCGAACGTATGTTCGACTCGAACACGAAGCTCATCCCTATTGAAAAGGAGTACTGAAACCCCTGCGAGGGAAAACCTTTTGATTTTGTTTTGAACTTCTTTTAATAAAAATGGGCAAACAACCCTTAAAAAGAAGAACCAGCGAGTGGCGGTGTCCTTCAAGCTCTACACTTGATGCTAGTCCTTCACAATACTAATATTCAGCAACCCCATGCCCTAGAGGCTGTAAAATGGGCATTAAAGAAAACTGATATGAAACGTAAACAAAGAAAATTTTTGCTCCAAATTCTTGATTTGGCAATGAGCCATAATTTATTTTGGCATGAAAAAGTCTACTATTGTTGTGTTACACTATGTGATTATTCTTGCTCTGTGTCTTTAAGATCTGTCCCCTTCTTTCTAGCTGAACTCTCTCTCTCACCGTAGTTCTTTATATATCTCCTCCACTTCCTGATTCTGGTCATTACTCCTGTATATCTTCCATGCTAAACATCTTACATGTGGCTTACAACTGCAACGTTTTTCTACCTATGAATATCCATCATTAAACGGAACATTCAAAAGGATTCATCGTCTGTCGTCCTAACTGTGAGTTTATTCATTGAGTTAAACTGCCTGTATCGATGCAAGGGATGAATATCAAACCAGCTTGTGTAAGGCCTACCTAAACCTGGAGATGAACTTTATCGCTTTGTAGTTGAGACAGAACAGTAGAAAAACGGAGTTTCACAGCCTAATTACAAGATTTCTGCATGTCAGTACTGAAACAGACAAGATTTACTGCCCTCATAGCAAGACGGAAGGGACAGAGCAGCACATGGCAGCCTTATGGCCTGAGACAATCTGCACAGTGTCATATTTCAGCACACAGATCCTGCCTGCTTTCACAGTCAGTCTGCTATCATGAGTGACCAAGCTTCTGCATGTGAACTCACATCTACCTCCCCACAAGTTCCTGAAGAAACTGAGTTACCCAAACACTCAGTTAAACCCACTTGGAAAGTAATGGAGAATTATGAAGCTTCAAGGACTGAATTGTCAAATAGCTTGGAATTAGTATGGGAGAAAATCCTTGCTGAAGCCAATACAGTGTCTGTTGAACGTGAACTACTGACACTAGAGGGCGCCATTAAACAACTTTCTGCCTCATATGAGCTTTATCAGCTTACCAGCATCAAATTCACTAATGTCTTACAAAACATGAAGACAGAAAATGCGATGAGGCAGTTAAAGCGTGTCAACATTCTTAATATTGAAAGAGACAGTTTTATCCAGCAAACCAGATTAAAGGCAGAAGCAAAAATAAAGCTGTTACAGGACACTGCATCTCACAGATCTGTTTCCACCAGACGTTCTAAAAACTCGTCAAGATCACATAGTTCAAGATACTCAACACTCAGTGAGCGACTTATTAATGCCCGCGCTGAAGTGGAAGCCAGCAAAGTGCAGGTGACATATGCAGAAAAAAGAGCAGAGTTGGAAGCGCAGTCAGCACGTCAAAGGGCAGAGTTGGAAGCGCAGTCAGCACGTCAAAGAGCAGAGTTGGAAGCTCAGAGAGCAGAGTCGGAAGCTCAGTCAGCACGACAAAGAGCAACAATGGAAACCTTAAATAAACAGTGTAAACATGACGCAGCTATGGCAAAGCTAAGGGTCCTACAGCAAACTATCAGTGCAGACGAAGGTGCAAGTGAGAAAGACAGCATTAACCTAAACATAGCAGATATGGAAGACCCCCTCAAACGCACTAAAGACTATGTCCTAAGCCACTGCAGTGCACACTCCATTGTCTCCAATGCTCCCGACTACATAGAGACTCCTTCACAGCTTCAAGTTAAAGAGGTTCCAGCAACTTCCTGCACTCAAAATCACTCCACTGCATTTCCTACCTGTCTACCTTGCCTGCCCTTATACGTCACAGAGCATCAGCGCAAGCTTCAGGCAAGTCATCAATCTCCAGTCATCGGTACAGCCTTGAATCAACGTACCATTGGAACAACTGACTTCAAGCAAGCAACTCACCTGGATGCATCTGCTGCACCATATTTCCCTGTGTCCTTTAACAACAATGTCAAAGATAACGCAATCAGCACCATACAGCCAACAGCATCTCATATAAAGGCGGAGACAACTGAGACAGAAGAGTTTGTGAGGTACATGCTTCGCAGAGAGCTCACAAAAACTGGTCTTACAAGTTTTGATGACCAACCTGAGAACTACAGAAGTTGGAAATGTGCCTTCAGAACTAAAATCAGCAATATTTGCATTACAGCTGATCAAGAATTGAATCTGCTGATCAAATGGCTTGGTCCTCTATCTGCTGCACGTGTTAAGCCATTAAGATCGGTTTTCATGGACAATCCTACTGCAGGCCTCACAGCTGCATGGGAGCGACTAGAGCAAAGTTATGGCAGTCCAGAAGCTATAGAAAATGCTTTGTTCATACGTCTGGAAACTTTCCCAAAGATATCCGGTAAGGACAACAAGGAGTTCCAGAGACTGAGTGACCTTCTCCTTGAGCTTCAGCTAGCCAAGACAGACCCAAAACTACCTGGACTCAGTTACCTTGACACTCCAAGAGGGGTAAACCCAATTGTCTCCAAGCTCCCGTATGGTTTGCAAGAGAAATGGACTGCACTAGGGTCATCATACAAAAGAGAGAACAAGGTTTCCTTCCCTCCATTCTCTTTCTTCTGTGAATTCATCAGGAAAATTGCAGAGACCAAGAACGATCCAAGTTTTTCCTATGGTGAGTACAGCCTCTTCTCACCCTTTCCTAAGAGTACCAGTCTTCAGGGCAACTATAGAAACCATAGAGGCCCAGTGTCCGTGAAAAAGACTGACATTCTTCCCACTCCTACCACAGTTCTGGCCACGAACAAACAGAGTAGGAAGATTGAAAACCCTAGCAGAGTGTGTCCCATACACAAGAAGCCACACCCCCTCAATAAATGTATCGGCTTTAGGAAAAAGCCTCTGGAAGAGCGCAAGGAGCTTTTAAAGACATTTAGGGTATGTTTCAGGTGCTGTGCTTCTACAGAACATTTTGCAAGGGACTGTAATGTGTCCATCAAGTGCATAGAGTGTGGCTCTGAAGAACATGTGCAAGCCCTCCATCCTCTTGAGCCCAGCTCTGCACAACCTGCCAACACTCCTCCCAGGTTAACGCATGGCGGGGAGAATACAGACCAAGTGCCTAATTCTACCATCATTTCTTCATCCTGCACTGAAGTTTGTGGAGAAGACCGCTGTGGTAAGTCCTGCGCTAAGATATGCTTGGTGAACATATACCACAAGGATCAACCAGAAAAGTCTCTAAAGGCATATGTTATCTTAGACGATCAGAGCAATCGATCACTTGCAAAATCGGAATTGTTCAATCTATTTGAAATAAAAGGCGAAGCTCATCCTTACACCTTGGGTACCTGTAGTGGAACTATAGAGGTTTCTGGAAGAAGGGCTCATGGACTCATGGTATCTTCTCTCAAAGGTAACTTGCAATTACCCTTACCTACACTCGTTGAGTGCAATCAGATACCTGCTAACAGGGAAGAAATCCCTACTCCAGCTGCTGCTTTCCATCACCCTCACCTCAAGGTAATAGCAAATGAGATACCGCCGCTTGACAAAGATGCTCAGATCCTTCTTCTGTTAGGAAGAGACATTCTAAGAGTTCACAAGGTACACAGACAAGTCAGTGGACCCCCAGATGCCCCATTTGCCCAGCGCACGGATCTAGGGTGGGTCATCATAGGCAATGTCTGCATAGGCAAAATGAAAAGACCTACCAACATTTCGTCATTCAAGACAAATGTTCTGCCAAATGACCGAAACACTTACTTCGAGCCATGCCCACTTCACTACTGGGTGAAAGAGAAGATAGCCAGCCACGAATGGCAACATGGTATCTCAGGTGACACAAGCCCTTTCTCCTGCCATGATGGCGACTTCGGCTCTACAGTGTTTAATGCAACCAGTGAAGATGACATACTGGCTCCTTCAATGGAAGACAAAGAATTCATCAAGGTAATGGACAATGAGTTCTTTCAAGATGACTCCAATAACTGGGTAGCACCCCTACCCTTTCGTCCCCCAAGAGAGAGATTGCCCAACAACTTACAGCAGGCCATCAGTAGATTCTCCTCCTTAAAGCGAAACTTAAGCAAGAAACCAGAGATGCAAAAGCACTTTGTGGACTTTATGCAAAATGTATTTGACAGAGATCATGCAGAGCCTGCTCCCCCACTAAAGGAGGGAGAAGAATGCTGGTACCTTCCATCCTTTGGCGTGTATCACCCACGCAAACCAGACCAAATCAGAGTTGTCTTTGATTCCAGTGCTCAGCACGAAGGTGTTTCTCTTAACAACATGCTCCTTACTGGACCCAACTTGAACAACAGTCTAATAGGAGTCTTGATTCGTTTCAGACAAGAGCCTGTAGCAGTAATGGCTGACATTCAACAGATGTTTCACTGCTTCATCGTCAGAGAAGACAACAGAAACTACCTCAGGTTTCTATGGCACAAGGACAATGACCTCAACAAGGAAGTTATAGATTATCGCATGAAGGTACATGTCTTCGGTAACAGTCCTTCCCCAGCAGTGGCAACTTATGGGCTAAGGAAAACAGCTCAGACTGGAGAAGTTGAATATGGATCTGATGCCCGTCAATTTGTTGAAAGAAACTTCTACGTTGACGACGCACTTAAGTCCTTTCCAACTGCTAAAGAAGCAATTGATCTTCTCACCAGAACAAAGGAGATGCTGTCTGTAGCAAACCTTAGACTGCACAAGATTATATCCAACAGTCAGGAACTTATGAATGCCTTTCACTCTGAGGACTATGCCACTAGTCTAAAAAACCTTGACTTAGGTACAGATGTGCCTCCTGTTCAGCGAAGTCTGGGTTTGTTGTGGAACATCAAGCAAGACAAATTCACCTTCCAAGTGTCAACTTGTGACAAACCCTTCACTAAGAGAGGAGTCCTGTCCGTGGTGAATAGCATCTATGACCCACTGGGTTTCCTTTCTCCAGTTACCATTCAAGGTAAGATTTTACTAAGACAGTTGTCTACTGAGAACATAGACTGGGATACTCCCTTGCCTAGTGAGAATCAACACAAGTGGGAAAGGTGGAGATATTCTTTGAAGTCACTAGAAAAACTTCAGATTCCCCGTTGCTATGTTCCAGGATCCACTTCAACTGCTAACCGGAGAGAGATTCATATTTTCTCTGATGCATCAGTTGAAGCTATTGCTGCAGTAGCCTATTTGAAGACCTCTGAACTGAATGGAGAATCACACTGTAGTTTTGTCCTAGGCAAGGCAAAACTCACAC
Source organism: Rana muscosa (assembly GCA_029206835.1). NCBI lineage: Eukaryota > Metazoa > Chordata > Amphibia > Anura > Ranidae > Rana > Rana muscosa. The sequence continues at coordinate 258,860,297 of CM055123.1, read as the reverse complement.
CCAAGCCTGCACATACCATACCAACACTTGAACTTTGTGCAGCCGTGCTAGCAGTAGAAATTGCCGAGGTCATACGAAGTGAAATGGACACTACAATTGATTCTTTCACCTTCTATACAGACAGTAAGGTAGTACTTGGTTACATAAACAACCAAACAAAACAATTTTATGTGTACGTCAGCAACAGGGTTGAACGTATCAAGAGATTCTCTCTACCAAGTCAATGGCATCACGTTCCCACTGAACTCAACCCAGCTGACTGTGGGACCAGAGCCGTGTCACCTGCCGCTCTTCAGGACAGCTTATGGCTGTCACCTCCAAGGTTTCTGCGTGAGAACTCTTACTTACTCCCTATTGACACCACCTATGGGCTAGTAGGGATGAGCTTCGTGTTCGAGTCGAACATACGTTCGACTCGAACATCGGCTGTTCGATCGTTCGACGAAGATCGAACGATTTGGGCCGTTCGCGCCAAATTCGAGTGACGCAAACGGCCCACAATGCACTACGCCATCGCAGTGTCATCCAGGCGCTGTGATTGGCCAAGCATGCACTGTGACCCCGCATGCTTGGCCAATCACAGCGCCGGCAGCGAGGAGAGCAATGATTGGCCACAGGCAGGATGCCTGTGGCCAATTATTGCTGAGGGTGTTTAGTACACGCCCCACACTATAAAAGGCCGCCAGCACGGCGGCCTAGTGTAGTGTGTTCCGGAGCAGGGATAGAGCAGCATAGGCAGGGACAGTGACTGTTATTTCTTTCTTGCTTAACCTGGATTCCTTTAGTTTAGGGAAAGAGAAGGATAGGTAGGGAGAGTGTCAGTGTGTTTTGTGCTTGTGCTATAGTGTGCTTAAAAAAAACATTTATTCTAGGGACAGAAAACTGTAGGTAGGGACAGTGTCAGTTTCTTTCACTCTGCAAGTCCTTGTTTCCAGGGACCTGGAAGGACAGTGAGTGAATTGTCCTTGTGCTATATTGTGCTTAAAAAAACATTTATTCTAGGGACAGAAAACTGTAGGTAGGGAGAGTGTCAGTTTCTTTCACTCTGCAAGTCCTTGTTTCCAGGGACCTGTAAGGACAGTGAGTGAATTGTCCTTGTGCTATATTGTGATTAAAAAAAACATTTTTTCTAGGGACAGAAAACTGTAGGTAGGGAGAGTGTTTTTTTTCTTTCACTCTGCAAGTCCTTGTTTCCAGGGACCTGGAAGGACAGTGAGTGAATTGTCCTTGTGCTATATTGTGCTTAAAAAAAAACATTTTTTCTAGGGACAGAAAACTGTAGGTAGGGAGAGTGTTTATTTTCTTTCACTCTGCAAGTCCTTGTTTCCAGGGACCTCTAAGGACAGTGAGTGAATTGTCCTTGTGCTATATTGTGCTTAAAAAAAACATTTATTCTAGGGACAGAAAACTGTAGGTAGGGACAGTGTCAGTTTCTTTCACTCTGCAAGTCCTTGTTTCCAGGGACCTGGAAGGACAGTGAGTGAATTGTCCTTGTGCTATATTGTGATTAAAAAAAACATTTTTTCTAGGGACAGAAAACTGTAGGTAGGGAGAGTGTTTTTTTTCTTTCACTCTGCAAGTCCTTGTTTCCAGGGACCTGGAAGGACAGTGAGTGAATTGTCCTTGTGCTATATTGTGCTTAAAAAAAAACATTTTTTCTAGGGACAGAAAACTGTAGGTAGGGAGAGTGTTTATTTTCTTTCACTCTGCAAGTCCTTGTTTCCAGGGACCTCTAAGGACAGTGAGTGAATTGTCCTTGTGCTATATTGTGCTTAAAAAAAACATTTATTCTAGGGACAGAAAACTGTAGGTAGGGAGAGTGTCAGTTTATTTCACTCTGCAAGTTCTTGTTTCCAGGGACCTGGAAGGACAGTGAGTGAATTCTCCTTGTGCTATATTGTGATTAAAAAAAACATTTTTTCTAGGGACAGAAAACTGTAGGTAGGGAGAGTGTTTTTTTTCTTTCACTCTGCAAGTCCTTGTTTCCAGGGACCTGGAAGGACAGTGAGTGAATTCTCCTTGTGCTATATTGTGCTTAAAAAAAACATTTATTCTAGGGACAGAAAACTGTAGGTAGGGAGAGTGTCAGTTTATTTCACTCTGCAAGTCCTTGTTTCCAGGGACCTGGAAGGACAGTGAGTGAATTGTCCTTGTGCTATATTGTGCTTAAAAAAAACATTTATTCTAGGGACAGAAAACTGTAGGTAGGGAGAGTGTCAGTTTATTTCACTCTGCAAGTCCTTGTTTCCAGGGACCTGGAAGGACAGTGAGTGAATTGTCCTTGTGCTATATTGTGATTAAAAAAAACATTTTTTCTAGGGACAGAAAACTGTAGGTAGGGAGAGTGTTTTTTTTCTTTCACTCTGCAAGTCCTTGTTTCCAGGGACCTGGAAGGACAGTGAGTGAATTCTCCTTGTGCTATATTGTGCTTAAAAAAAACATTTATTCTAGGGACAGAAAACTGTAGGTAGGGAGAGTGTCAGTTTATTTCACTCTGCAAGTTCTTGTTTCCAGGGACCTGGAAGGACAGTGAGTGAATTCTCCTTGTGCTATATTGTGATTAAAAAAAACATTTTTTCTAGGGACAGAAAACTGTAGGTAGGGAGAGTGTTTTTTTTCTTTCACTCTGCAAGTCCTTGTTTCCAGGGACCTGGAAGGACAGTGAGTGAATTCTCCTTGTGCTATATTGTGCTTAAAAAAAACATTTATTCTAGGGACAGAAAACTGTAGGTAGGGAGAGTGTCAGTTTATTTCACTCTGCAAGTCCTTGTTTCCAGGGACCTGGAAGGACAGTGAGTGAATTGTCCTTGTGCTATATTGTGCTTAAAAAAAACATTTATTCTAGGGACAGAAAACTGTAGGTAGGGAGAGTGTCAGTTTATTTCACTCTGCAAGTCCTTGTTTCCAGGGACCTGGAAGGACAGTGAGTGAATTGTCCTTGTGCTATATTGTGATTAAAAAAAACATTTTTTCTAGGGACAGAAAACTGTAGGTAGGGAGAGTGTTTTTTTTCTTTCACTCTGCAAGTCCTTGTTTCCAGGGACCTGGAAGGACAGTGAGTGAATTCTCCTTGTGCTATATTGTGCTTAAAAAAAACATTTATTCTAGGGACAGAAAACTGTAGGTAGGGAGAGTGTCAGTTTATTTCACTCTGCAAGTCCTTGTTTCCAGGGACCTGGAAGGACAGTGAGTGAATTCTCCTTGTGCTATATTGTGCTTAAAAAAAACATTTATTCTAGGGACAGAAAACTGTAGGTAGGGAGAGTGTCAGTTTATTTCACTCTGCAAGTCCTTGTTTCCAGGGACCTGGAAGGACAGTGAGTGAATTGTCCTTGTGCTATATTGTGCTTAAAAAAAACATTTATTCTAGGGACAGAAAACTGTAGGTAGGGAGAGTGTCAGTTTATTTCACTCTGCAAGTCCTTGTTTCCAGGGACCTGGAAGGACAGTGAGTGAATTGTCCTTGTGCTATATTGTGATTAAAAAAAACATTTTTTCTAGGGACAGAAAACTGTAGGTAGGGAGAGTGTTTTTTTTCTTTCACTCTGCAAGTCCTTGTTTCCAGGGACCTGGAAGGACAGTGAGTGAATTCTCCTTGTGCTATATTGTGCTTAAAAAAAACATTTATTCTAGGGACAGAAAACTGTAGGTAGGGAGAGTGTCAGTTTATTTCACTCTGCAAGTTCTTGTTTCCAGGGACCTGGAAGGACAGTGAGTGAATTCTCCTTGTGCTATATTGTGATTAAAAAAAACATTTTTTCTAGGGACAGAAAACTGTAGGTAGGGAGAGTGTTTTTTTTCTTTCACTCTGCAAGTCCTTGTTTCCAGGGACCTGGAAGGACAGTGAGTGAATTCTCCTTGTGCTATATTGTGCTTAAAAAAAACATTTATTCTAGGGACAGAAAACTGTAGGTAGGGAGAGTGTCAGTTTATTTCACTCTGCAAGTCCTTGTTTCCAGGGACCTGGAAGGACAGTGAGTGAATTGTCCTTGTGCTATATTGTGCTTAAAAAAAACATTTATTCTAGGGACAGAAAACTGTAGGTAGGGAGAGTGTCAGTTTATTTCACTCTGCAAGTCCTTGTTTCCAGGGACCTGGAAGGACAGTGAGTGAATTGTCCTTGTGCTATATTGTGATTAAAAAAAACATTTTTTCTAGGGACAGAAAACTGTAGGTAGGGAGAGTGTTTTTTTTCTTTCACTCTGCAAGTCCTTGTTTCCAGGGACCTGGAAGGACAGTGAGTGAATTCTCCTTGTGCTATATTGTGCTTAAAAAAAACATTTATTCTAGGGACAGAAAACTGTAGGTAGGGAGAGTGTCAGTTTATTTCACTCTGCAAGTCCTTGTTTCCAGGGACCTGGAAGGACAGTGAGTGAATTCTCCTTGTGCTATATTGTGCTTAAAAAAAACATTTATTCTAGGGACAGAAAACTGTAGGTAGGGAGAGTGTCAGTTTATTTCACTCTGCAAGTCCTTGTTTCCAGGGACCTGTAAGGACAGTGAGTGAATTGTCCTTGTGCTATATTGTGATTAAAAAAAACATTTTTTTTAGGGACAGAAAACTGTAGGTAGGGAGAGTGTTTTTTTTCTTTCACTCTGCAAGTCCTTGTTTCCAGGGACCTGGAAGGACAGTGAGTGAATTCTCCTTGTGCTATATTGTGCTTAAAAAAAACATTTATTCTAGGGACAGAAAACTGTAGGTAGGGAGAGTGTCAGTTTATTTCACTCTGCAAGTCCTTGTTTCCAGGGACCTGGAAGGACAGTGAGTGAATTGTCCTTGTGCTATATTGTGATTAAAAAAAACATTTTTTCTAGGGACAGAAAACTGTAGGTAGGGAGAGTGTTTTTTTTCTTTCACTCTGCAAGTCCTTGTTTCCAGGGACCTGGAAGGACAGTGAGTGAATTCTCCTTGTGCTATATTGTGCTTAAAAAAAACATTTATTCTAGGGACAGAAAACTGTAGGTAGGGAGAGTGTCAGTTTATTTCACTCTGCAAGTCCTTGTTTCCAGGGACCTGGAAGGACAGTGAGTGAATTCTCCTTGCGCTATATTGTGCTTAAAAAAAACATTTATTCTAGGGACAGAAAACTGTAGGTAGGGAGAGTGTCAGTTTATTTCACTCTGCAAGTCCTTGTTTCCAGGGACCTGTAAGGACAGTGAGTGAATTGTCCTTGTGCTATATTGTGATTAAAAAAAACATTTTTTCTAGGGACAGAAAACTGTAGGTAGGGAGAGTGTTTTTTTTCTTTCACTCTGCAAGTCCTTGTTTCCAGGGACCTGGAAGGACAGTGAGTGAATTCTCCTTGTGCTATATTGTGCTTAAAAAAAACATTTATTCTAGGGACAGAAAACTGTAGGTAGGGAGAGTGTCAGTTTATTTCACTCTGCAAGTCCTTGTTTCCAGGGACCTGGAAGGACAGTGAGTGAATTGTCCTTGTGCTATATTGTGCTTAAAAAAAACATTTATTCTAGGGACAGAAAACTGTAGGTAGGGAGAGTGTCAGTTTATTTCACTCTGCAAGTCCTTGTTTCCAGGGACCTGGAAGGACAGTGAGTGAATTGTCCTTGTGCTATATTGTGATTAAAAAAAACATTTTTTCTAGGGACAGAAAACTGTAGGTAGGGAGAGTGTTTTTTTTCTTTCACTCTGCAAGTCCTTGTTTCCAGGGACCTGGAAGGACAGTGAGTGAATTCTCCTTGTGCTATATTGTGCTTAAAAAAAACATTTATTCTAGGGACAGAAAACTGTAGGTAGGGAGAGTGTCAGTTTATTTCACTCTGCAAGTCCTTGTTTCCAGGGACCTGGAAGGACAGTGAGTGAATTCTCCTTGTGCTATATTGTGCTTAAAAAAAACATTTATTCTAGGGACAGAAAACTGTAGGTAGGGAGAGTGTCAGTTTATTTCACTCTGCAAGTCCTTGTTTCCAGGGACCTGTAAGGACAGTGAGTGAATTGTCCTTGTGCTATATTGTGATTAAAAAAAACATTTTTTCTAGGGACAGAAAACTGTAGGTAGGGAGAGTGTTTTTTTTCTTTCACTCTGCAAGTCCTTGTTTCCAGGGACCTGGAAGGACAGTGAGTGAATTGTCCTTGTGCTATATTGTGCTTAAAAAAAACATTTATTCTAGGGACAGAAAACTGTAGGTAGGGAGAGTGTCAGTTTATTTCACTCTGCAAGTCCTTGTTTCCAGGGACCTGGAAGGACAGTGAGTGAATTCTCCTTGTGCTATATTGTGCTTAAAAAAAACATTTATTCTAGGGACAGAAAACTGTAGGTAGGGAGAGTGTCAGTTTATTTCACTCTGCAAGTCCTTGTTTCCAGGGACCTGTAAGGACAGTGAGTGAATTGTCCTTGTGCTATATTGTGATTAAAAAAAACATTTTTTCTAGGGACAGAAAACTGTAGGTAGGGAGAGTGTTTTTTTTCTTTCACTCTGCAAGTCCTTGTTTCCAGGGACCTGTAAGGACAGTGAGTGAATTGTCCTTGTGCTATATTGTGCTTAAAAAAAACATTTATTCTAGGGACAGAAAACTGTAGGTAGGGAGAGTGTCAGTTTATTTCACTCTGCAAGTCCTTGTTTCCAGGGACCTGGAAGGACAGTGAGTGAATTGTCCTTGTGCTATATTGTGATTAAAAAAAACATTTTTTCTAGGGACAGAAAACTGTAGGTAGGGAGAGTGTTTTTTTTCTTTCACTCTGCAAGTCCTTGTTTCCAGGGACCTGGAAGGACAGTGAGTGAATTGTCCTTGTGCTATATTGTGATTAAAAAAAACATTTTTTCTAGGGACAGAAAACTGTAGGTAGGGAGAGTGTTTTTTTTCTTTCACTCTGCAAGTCCTTGTTTCCAGGGACCTGTAAGGACAGTGAGTGAATTGTCCTTGTGCTATATTGTGCTTAAAAAAAACATTTATTCTAGGGACAGAAAACTGTAGGTAGGGAGAGTGTCAGTTTCTTTCACTGTGAAAGTCCTTGTTTCAAGGGACAGAGAAGGACACCTGAAGGTAGCCCTTATTGCTTTTTTCCCATCTCCCTGCAGGCCATCTATTAGAATGTCTGGAAGGCAAACAAGGAGAGGCAGACAGTCAGGAGGCAATAAAAGAGGGCAAGCAGGCTCTGTGTCTGGGGGCAACAGTGCTGGTCGTGGACGCGGTGCATTGTCATCAGCACATGGCCATGGGACACGCTTGTCCTTCTTTTCGGCAGCTGGACATGTTGAGCCACATCATGCCGAAGACTTGGTAGAGTGGATGACCAAGCCCTCCTCCTCCTCCTCATCCTCTCTCACCCAGGCTCAGGGTACTGGAAAAGCAGCTGCCAAAGCGTCGTCTTCCCTGGTATCAATGTCAGACAAATCATCAGTCACTCCTTCCCTAGACCCACCATGTCCTCCTCCTGAGGAGTCCCCCGAACTGTTTCAGCACAGTGTTGGGTACATGCTCCAGGAGGATGCCCAGCGTTTCGAAGGGTCTGATGATGAAACCCAGCTAGAGGAAGGCAGTAGCGTGAGAGCAGACAGAGGGGATGCTCAAGAAGGACACCAATCTGGCAGTCATGTTCCAGCAGCTGCAGCATACTGCCAGATTGGCTCCAGTGATGAGGAGGGAGGGGATGATGAGGTCACTGACTCCACGTGGGTGCCTAATAGGAGAGAGGAGGAGGAGGAGGATGAGGAGGAGGCACATCTCCAACGAGGCAGGATGCCCTTTGGTGGCCAGCGTAAGGGCAGTACACCGACGGAATCACACCGCAGAGCTCCGCCTGTGCAGGGCGCTGCCTCTGCCCGTCATTCAAAAAGTTCTTTGGTGTGGGCCTTTTTTGAGGCTAGTGCATCAGATCGCACAGCTGCTGTTTGCAACATATGTCTCAAGCGTATATCGCGTGGCCAAAACATCAGCCGCTTGGGTACCACATGCCTGACCAGACATATGTTGACCTGCCATGCAGCTTGTTGGCAAGCCTACCTCAAAGACCCACACCAAAGAACAAAGCGGACCTCTCCTTGCACCGCATCAGCTGGGATCTCCAACCCCACTATAACTTCAGTCCTCTCTGAAACATGCACTGAGAGGAATGAAGGTGTAGAATTAGGTGTGTCACAGCCAAGTACTTGCGCCCACTCTGCTAGCAGTACACCGACGTCCGATTCTAGCAGGCAAATTTCCCTGCCCCAGCTGCTGGACCGTCGAAAGAAGTTCACTCCCAGCCATCCACATGCCCAGCGGTTGAATGCTAGCTTGGCTAAATTGCTAGCGCTTCAACTGCTGCCTTTTCAGTTGGTAGACTTGGCCCCCTTCCGTGAGTTTGTGCAATGTGCGGTTCCTCAGTGGCAGGTTCCCAAACGCCACTTTTTCTCACGGAAGGCTATTCCGGCTCTCTACCGGCATGTGGAAGGCAATGTCTTGGCCTCGCTGGACAGGGCGGTCAGCGGTAAGGTGCATATTACCGCTGACTCATGGTCCAGCAGGCATGGACAGGGACGTTACCTTTCTTTCACGGCCCATTGGGTCACTCTTTTGGCAGCTGGGAAGGATTCAGGACAAGGTGCAGTAGTGTTGGAGGTTGTCCCACCGCCACGCCTCCAAAATGCTACTACTGGTTGTGACACACCTCTCTCCTCCACCCCCTCCTCTTCTTCTTCCTCCATGGCCTCTTCCTGTGGTTTGTCCTATGAACCAGCGGTGCTCCGTAGCCGTTCACGGGGCTACGCAAGTACGCAGGCAAAAAGATGCCATGCCGTGCTTGCGCTGGTGTGTTTGGGGGACAGAAGCCACACTGGGGCAGAGGTCCTGTCTGCTCTGCAGGGCCAGGCCGAGAGGTGGTTGACGCCACGCCAGCTTAAGCCAGGAATGGTGGTTTGCGACAATGGCACCAACCTCCTCTCCGCCCTCCGACAGGGACAACTGACCCATGTGCCCTGTGTGGCTCACGTCCTTAACCTGGTGGTGCAGCGCTTCTTGGGCAGGTACCCGGGCTTACAGGATGTCCTGAGGCAGGCCAGGAAAGTCTGTGTGCATTTCCGCAGATCTTATAATGCCAGTGCTCGCCTGGCTGAGCTGCAAAAGGAGTTGAACCTGCCCAAGAACCGCCTTATATGTGACATGCCCACCAGGTGGAACTCAACGTTGGCCATGCTGCAGCGGCTGCACACGCAGCAGAGGGCCATCAATGAGTACCTGTGCGACTACGGCACCAGGACAGGGTCAGGGGAGCTTGGTTTTTTTTCTCCACGCCAGTGGGGCATGATCAGGGATGCATGCACTGTCCTGGCACCATTTGAGGAGGCCACGAGGATGGTGAGCAGTGACAGTGCATGCATCAGTGACACTGTACCTCTTGTCCACCTGTTGGAGCACACGCTGCGTGGAATAATGGACAGGGCACTTGAGGCAGAACAGAGGCAGGAAGAGGAGGACTTCCTTGCCTCTCAAGGCCCCCTTTACCCAGACAGTGTTCCTTCTGTCCCACCCATCGCACAGGAAGAGGAGGAGGAGGAGGAGGAGGAGGAGGAGGAGGAGGATTGTGTCAGCATGGAGGTGGAGGCTGGCACTCAGCATCATCAGCAGCAGTCTTTTAGGGATGATTTACAGTCCCAAGAAACCAGTGGACTTGTACGTGGCTGGGAGGAGGTGGCTGCGGATCATGTCGTCCTTAGTGACCCAGAGGACTCCGGAGCGAATGCCTCAGCAAACCTACGCTGCATGGCCTCCCTGATCCTGCAAAGTCTGCGGAAGGATCCTCGTATTCTTCGGATCAAGGAGAGGGACCATTACTGGCTGGCCACTCTCCTTGATCCACGGTACAAGGGTAAGGTTGCGGACCTTATGTTACCGTCGCAGAGGGAGCAGAGGATGAGACAACTCCGGGAGGCCTTGCAGAAAGGTCTGTGCAACGCGTTCCCAGAGACTGGGAGGTTGCAAACTCCTGGTCCTGGACAACGAGTTGCTGAGGCTTCGGCCAGTCAAAGAAGGAGCGGTGGGGAAGGTGGCCGTCTGACCGATGCGTTCAGACAATTCTTTAGTCCGCAGCCCCAAAGTATGATCGGTTCCAGCAACCATCGCCAGCGTCTGATAAACATGGTGCAGGAATATCTAGGGGCAAGGTCAGACTTGGACACCTTCCCCACCGAAAATCCTCTGGCTTACTGGGTCTTGAGGATGGATCACTGGCCAGAGCTTGCACAGTATGCAATTGAGCTACTGGCCTGTCCTGCATCCAGCGTTCTTTCGGAACGCACATTCAGTGCTGCTGGAGGATTTGTCACGGATCACAGGGTGCGCCTGTCCACCGACTCGGTTGATCGACTGACTTTCATCAAGATGAACCAGTCTTGGATCACCACCAGCTACCACACACCTGATGCTGATATAACAGACTAATTGATTTTAACATGTCACATCCCTTCAAGACTGATGCTGATGCTGAGTGCCTGTGCTGTTATGTTGACTGGCTATCCTCCTCCTCCGAGTCCTCAATGATACGATTGATGATGATAGCTTGTAAGATCATTTTTGTTTATGGGTGCCGCCACCAGTGCCTAACGCCCAATTTTTCAGCCCCTGTTTAACAGGGGCGTGTAATTACAATTTTTGAAGCAATACTTTGCAACAGGGCTCATTGCTGTGCTCCAAGTACAGTATCTGTGAGGAGTTGCAGTGTTGTGCCACCAGTGCCTAAGGCCCAATTTTTCAGCCCCTGTTTAACAGGGGCGTGTCATTACAATTTTTGAAGCAATACTTTGCAACAGGGCTCATTGCTGTGCTCCAAGTACAGTATCTGTGAGGAGTTGCAGTGTTGTGCCACCAGTGCCTAAGGCCCAATTTTTCAGCCCCTGTTTAACAGGGGCGTGTCATTACAATTTTTGAAGCAATACTTTGCAACAGGGCTCATTGCTGTGCTCCAAGTACAGTATCTGTGAGGGGTTGCAGTGTTGTGCCACCAGTGCCTAAGGCCCAATTTTTCAGCCCCTGTTCAACAGGGGCATGTAATTACAATTCTTGATCTAATAATTCACAGCAGGGCCCATTGCTGCACCCACCAAGAGTAACTGTCAGGGCTTACAGTGTTGTGGCACCAGCACCACCATCAAAGGCCCAATTTTTACTACCACTGTTCAACAATTATATGTAATTAAAATTCCTGATATAATAGTTGACAGCAGGGCGTTCCAGCACCAACCAAGAGTAACTGTGAGTGCTTACAGTGTTGTGCCAACACCAACAACTAAGGGGCCTATTTCTGCAGAGTATATACGGCAGGTCCCTACTTTCAAACATCCAACTTACAAACGACTCCTACTTGCAAACGCAAGAAGACAACAGGAAGTGAGAGGAAATCTACCACTAGGAAGGAAAATTCTCTCCTGTAAGAATAAATATGGGAGAAAGGTGTCTCCTCTGTACTGATGCTTTATCAGCAATCCTTGTTTCAAGAAAAAGACCACATTTCAAAAAGAGTTGTCATTGGGACGGAAAGTGAGGTGAAATGTTCTGAACAGGGGCACAGACAGCAAAACAAATGTTACAGGGGTGATAACCCTTACCTATGTTTTCCAAAAAGTTTAAAAATAGATTTTTGGTCTGGAGCTACACTTCAACAATGTACCTGTTCAAAATTACAAACAGACTCTACATAAGAACAAACCTACAGTCCCTGTCTTGTATGCACCGCCTGTATAGGGCTGTTCAGAGTATATAGGGCCTTTTTTATTTTATGTGCGGGGTTCCCCTTAATATCCATACAAGACCCAAAGGGGCTGGTAATGGGCTGGGGTAGGGGGGGGGGGTCATGGGGTAGCTATGCCATTTTTCTTAAAGAATTTCATCCATATTACCGGGACCAGACATTACATTAAAGCCGCAAGCAGTTTTAAATGGCTTTTTTTTCCTTTAGAAGTGTCATTTTGTGCAGGGACAGTTCTAAACACGGGAAACACGTGGCACTTCACAGGCATACTTTAGACACCCCCCAGGTACGATATTTAAAGGAATATTTGACTTTTTTTTTTTCACTTTATGCATCATTAAAATGACTGCTCCCGAAAAACGACCGTTTTTAAAACTTCTTTTTGCATTGATACATGTCCCCTGGTGCAGAACCCGGGTTCCCAAACCCTTTTTAGGACAATAACATGCATAATAGTTGTTATAATTAGCACTTTAGAATTCGAACGTTCGCATCCATTGTATTTAATAGGGTTCTAATGTTCGTTCGAACTTTCGGTCCGTTCGCGGGTTCTGGTGCGAACCGAACCCGGGGGTGTTCGGCTCATCACTATGGGCTAGTAAACCCTGAAGATGATAAGAAAATAAGAACTGTGAACACCTCACTCCACACTTCTGTAAGTACAAAACAGAAGCTGCGGTCACACCGTTACAGGCATCAATGGAAGCAGGTGCAGCATCTAGCCAATGTGTTCTGGCATCGCTGGAAGAAAAAGTATCTTCACCACCTTCAAGGTTGTAACAAATGGCAAGCATCTAAGCCGAATCTTAAGGTTGGAGACCTCATCCTTCTAAAAGACAAGGAAGTTTGTCGAAATGAGTGGCCTATGGGTCTTATTACTAAAGTTATGCCCAGCGACGATAACAAAGTCCGGAAGGTAGAAGTCAAGGTAACCAAGGGAGGATCGACACAAACCTTTAGTCGACCAATTACAGAGTTAGTACTCCTTTTGCCAGGTGAGTGACTTGTGCAAGGACTAGTCATGCTGTTTGCACGGCGGGGAGTACATTGCTGCCATCTACAGGTTCTACTCAGAACTTTGGAATTATTTGAAGACATCATACTGTGACTTTATGTTCTTCATCCTGTTGAACTTACGTTTATTATTTGCTTGTTGCATGTTTTTCATTACAGGTTCCAGGACATTCGTCAGTATTGGACTTTTTGAAAATATATATATTAGTTTAAGGTTATGAAATCTAAAGATTTCAGACGGGGAGTGTTGTGTTACACTATGTGATTATTCTTGCTCTGTGTCTTTAAGATCTGTCCCCTTCTTTCTAGCTGAACTCTCTCTCTCACCGTAGTTCTTTATATATCTCCTCCACTTCCTGATTCTGGTCATTACTCCTGTATATCTTCCATGCTAAACATCTTACATGTGGCTTACAACTGCAACGTTTTTCTACCTATGAATATCCATCATTAAACGGAACATTCGAAAGGATTCATCGTCTGTCGTCCTAACTGTGAGTTTATTCATTGAGTTAAACTGCCTGTATCGATGCAAGGGATGAATATCAAACCAGCTTGTGTAAGGCCTACTTAAACCTGGAGATGAACTTTATCGCTTTGTAGTTGAGACAGAACAACTATAGACAAAAAAAGGGTGTTGCGATGGGGGCTAAATATGCCCCCTCAGTTGCTAACCTTTTCATGAGCCTATGGGAAAGTAAGGCCATCTACAATGTGAATATACCAGAACTCAGATTGTACAAAAGATATATTGACGATATCGTGATTATCTGGGATGGGACACAGGAGTCCTTCCAGAATTTTTTGAGCAGTCTGAGTGATAATCCCTATGGTATCTCCTTCTCTGAAACTTACAGTCAACAAGAGGTTAATTTTCTAGATCTAACACTTTTCAAGGAGGGAAATCGGTTATTCACTAGAACGTTTTTAAGAGTGTAGATGGGAATGGCTACATCCCTCTTGGAAGTTGCCATCATCCAAGATGGTTAGGTGGCATTCCCAAGAGTCAGATGATTAGAATAAGGAGGAATTGCAATATGATTGACGATTATAATGCACAAGCGGATCTTGTATTGAAACGATTCCATGAAAAAGGATATAATCTGGAAAATTTAACCAAGGTCAAAACTACGGTTGGTTTACTAGACAGAAATGAATTATTCAAAAAGAAAGAGAAGAAACAAAAAGACTTTGGTCTTGCCTTTCTTACTGGCTACAACCGGCAGTATAAAGAATTTGAAAAAATCATTAAAAAACACTGGCCATTGCTTTTGGAAGATCGAGAATTAAAAGAGGTGCTATCAAAGAAACCAAAATTTATTTACACCAAGCCACCCACCCTAAGACTTCAGTTGGCACATAATGTAGTTAACCCTCCTAAGAAGCTTGTAACTTTCTTAAATCAGACTGGCTTTTACAGCTGTGGAAGATGTAAGATGTGTAGGACGTCCAAATTCAGAAGGAGAAAGACGACCCATTTTAGTTCTTTTACGGATGGTAGGTCCTATGAAATTACTAAATTCATCACATGTGGGACCACGCATGTTACCTACTTGCTTTCTTGCCCTTGTGGGTTTCAGTATGTCGGTCGAACCACGAGACAATTAGGAGTACGACTTCGGGAACATGTTAATAGGATAAAAAAGGGCTACCGTCACCATGGACTGTCCAATCACTTTAGATTATATCACAATCGTGATCCCAGCTGTCTCACATTTTGTGGGATAGATAGAGTTGAAGAACACTGGCGAGGATCTAATCTCAAACAATTAATTTCGCAAAATGAATCCCAATGGATTCATAGGCTTCGCACTTTAAGCCCGGCGGGGCTGAACATTGAGCTGGATTTAAATTGTTTTTTATCCAATTGGTAATTTTTTTTTTTTTTATTTTTTTTTTTTTTTATTTATTTTTTTTTTTTCATTTTCATATTTTTTTTTTTTTTTATTTTTTTTTTTTTATTTTTATCTTTATTTTATTTTTTCATCTTTACGTCAATCTCAATTTTAGTAGTGAGACCTAATTTTACATATATATATATATATATATATATATATATATATATATATATATATATATTTAAATATTTTTATTAATTTTTTGAGTCATTTTTGATTGTATCCACAAGATGGCAGCAGTCTTCTGTCTCTTTTTTTAATAAAGTTTGGATGGTAATCAGGACAATGATGTTTAACCAGGAAGTAGGTTTTCTTCAATTGATTACACCCAGTGGGAGGTCATTCCCTAACTATAAATTGCTTTGCTCTAGACCGGATGTGATGTCCTTTGATGACGCTCTGTGGGTAGAGCGAAACGTGTCGACGCACGTCCGGTTTACGGCCAAACCATTGACACCATTTCCTGCTTCTTGTGGAGCGCACGCTATTCAGCGGCGCTCGTGGAAGTTGATACTGAGTGCCTGCTTCTACCATCCTGTGCTTTGTAAGTCTAGCGAACGGGCTAGACCTGGCAAGTAACTTCTCATTTGTTCTCCCGTGCATTTGAACCTCACTCTACTAGTTTCCAGTAAGTCATTTTTATTTGGATTTTTTGTTTATTTGAGCTCATCATTCTTGTCCTTGGAAGTAAGCACCTTCTACTAATGGTGAGTGGATCGTTTGACTATAATCCATCTGAGTTTGTGACATCTGCAGGACTATTTGTGATCATTTGCTACCTATTTATTTTGCACCTATTTTTTCACAATTTGCAAGAAGATTTATACATTGACTATTTGTTTTTCACATTGAGATATTATTGGACATTCCCTGGTTTTTTCTTGTGTGTTTTTTGCTAGCGCTATAGTTAAATTCACGTTTTCACATACCGGTACATCGAGCCACACCAGAAAGGGAGATTAGGGAAGAAAACAAGTGGCTGAGGAGCTGGTGTAGTAAGAAGGGGTTTGGGTTCCTGGAGGACTGAGTGGACTTCTCAGTTGATAACCAGTACTATAGAAGGGACGGACTGCACCTAAATGAGAAGGGTGGGAATGAAGATGGCCAAAAAGTTAGAGGGGATTTTTAACTAGGCGACGGGGGGGGGGGGGGAGGGTCCAGAGGTAGAAATAGTCAGCGCCGAACATATTCCAGAGGGTAGTATTGGGGCATTAGTGGTAGGGTGACCAAAGCAAATAAACCCAAGGTAAGTATATTAGCGAGTCCTAGTTGCAATCTCGGAACACCCAATAAGAGGATAGTATGCGACTGGTCTAAACTACGTGGCATGTTCACCAATGCCAGGAGCCTGGAGGACAAGATGGGTAAATTAGAGATACTGTTGTACGAGGAGGATTTAGATTTTTGGGGAATTTCAGAGATCTGGTTCAACAGCTCTCATGATTGGCTGGCAACCATTCAAGGGTATATTCTTTATCGCAAGGATAGAGAGTGTAAAAAAGGGGGAGGGGTATGCCTATATATCAAGAATAATGTACAAGTGAATGTGAGAGATGACATCACTAAGGGAGGTAGGGAGGAGGTGGAATCCTTATGGGTAGAGCTCCAAAAGGATAAATCTAAGGGGGAAATAATACTAACCTGAGGGAGGAGGGGGAGACAGATCTCCTATCACATTTTGGATTAGCAGCAAGGATGGGAAGAGTTTTCATAATGAGGGAGTTTAATTATCCAGACATAGACTGGGCGGAGGGAATCACGCATTTATCTAAGGCTCGTTAGTTCCTAAATGTCTTGCAGGACAATTTTATGGGTCAGATGGTAGACGCACCAACCAGAAATAAAGCGTTACTGGATCTACTGATTACCAACAATACAGACCTGATCACAGATGTGGAAATACGGGGCAATTTAGGTAACATCTGCAAAACTGACAGCAGAATAGAGAGCAGACCTGCTCTCTGCTCTCTATTCTGCTGTCAGTTTTGGAGATTGAAAAGGAACAAGGGGGAGTACAAATGCCTTTTGCCTAAGCTTATGAAGAGCAGTATATCACGATTGTTGGATTGAGATGGTATCCTGCAAAAAAAATTCTTGGAAACATTGATTGCATCCTGTGAGAGGCCTGATTAAGGAAGCACCCTGAGGAAAGTTTTTCTCCTATATGCCTGGTGGCCATTTATGGCCTTGGAAATCTGGTGAGCGCATTTGTGTGGCACTGCGGGTGAAGCACTTTGATTGATGCACGTTGCACTTTTTAGGAGGCATGGTGTTGGAACATTAGAAGCAGTGCTGTATCTTGGCCTAGGCCAACAAGGCCCAGGCCTAGGGCAGCACTTTGCAGGGGGGCAGCACCGAAAGAGTCCCCACCGGGGACTATTAGTATAGCGCCCGTCTTATGGGGCGGACTTGGCTGAGAGGCAAATTAGTTTAGCGCCCCCATAAAGCGGCCTCACTGCTTCAGGTATGCGGGCGGCCGGCATTCCGCAACTGTGGGGGGCGCTGCTTACAATTTTGACTGTCCTAACATCCTGGACCACAAACCTTCCTCACTGTGCTATATGTTTTCTGCTGCACCATTGACAAGGTTATATCTTCTTAGTCCGCTCAATAAAATTATCAGAAATTTGTGCTTAAAGTAGAAAGATAGGCAACACTTTTTTTTATTTTGGATAGAGTAAGGGAGGGATATAGCCCCTGTCAGTTTATTTTTTCAACCATCCCTGTCCCATTGCAGAGATTTCCCTTCACTTCCCTCCCCATAGCCAAACAGGAAGTGAGAGGAAATTTATGCAAATTAAGCAAATCCATTGCCCCCCCCCCCCCCACGCAGGCCCTCAGAACTAGTGTCCCCACTCGAAAATTTCAGGTCTTAAACAGAAATGGGTGTGGCCTTGACAGGAAGGGGTGGGTCGTATTTAAATTAGGGGGTGCACGAGTTTAGTCAGGCCTTGGGGAAGCACAAAACCTAAATACACTACTGATTAGAAGACCCAAATTCACTATTGTTTATACACTGTATTATAGAATGTTATAACTATCTGCTTTAATTATGGACATTGATTATATATATCATTTTTGACACTATATGCACCTTGACCCTTATCCTGCTGAGCCCTCTCACTTCTTATACATGGCAAATGAGGTTCAATGTAGAAAAATGTAAAATAATACATTTGGGTGGCAAAAATATGAATGCAATCTACTCACTAGGGGGAGAACCTCTGGGGGAATCTAGGATGGAAAAGGACCTGGGGGTCCTAGTAGATGATAGGCTCAGTAATGGCATGCAATGCCAAGCTGCTGCAAGCAAAGCAAACAGAATATTGGCATGCATTAAAAAGGGCATTCACTCCAGAGATAAAATGATAATTCTCCTGCTCTACAAGACTCTGGTCCGGCCGCACCTAGAGTATGCTGTCCAGTTCTGGGCACCAGTCCTCAGGAAGGATGTACTTGAAATGGAGCAAGTACAAAAAAGGGCACCAAAGCTAATAAAGGGTCTGGAGGATATTAGTTATGAAGAAAGGTTGCGAGCACAGAACCTATTCTCTCTGGAGAAGAGACTCTTGAGAGGGGATATGATTTCAATGTACAAATATCGTACTGGTGACCCCACAATAGGGATAAAACTTTTTTGCGGAAGGAAGTTTAACAAGACACGTGGCCACTTATTAAAATTAGAAGAAAAGAGGTTTAACCTTAAACTACGTAGAGGGATCTTTACTGTAAGAGCAGCAAGGATGTGGAACTCCCTTCCACAGGCGGTGGTCTCAGCGGACAGCATCGATGGTTTCAAGAAACGATTAGATAAGCACCTGAACGACCACAACATACAGGGATATACAATGTAATACTGACATATAATCACACACATAGGATGGACTCGTGTCTTTTTTCAACCTCACCTACTATGTTCTGAAGTCAATTGGTTCCACTAGATTTTAGTTGGGGGTATCAGAGTAAAGGGGGGCTGAATAAAAATGCACGTCACACTTTTCAGATATTTATT
Organism: Rana muscosa; assembly: GCA_029206835.1. Lineage (NCBI taxonomy): Eukaryota > Metazoa > Chordata > Amphibia > Anura > Ranidae > Rana > Rana muscosa. The sequence continues at coordinate 258,841,689 of CM055123.1, read as the reverse complement.
TGTAAAAAAAATTGAAAACCATTTATCATTTTCCTTCCACTTCACAATTATGTGCCACCTGTGTTAGTCTATCACATAAAAACCCAATAACATGACAAAATATGGATCATTTAAATGGGTATGAATACTTTTTCCAGGCACTGTATCTATCTATCTACAGTGACACAGATAAAAATGTTGTGTCTGTGAATCAGCAGCTGGATTATTGTAGCCTGCTGTTGCCACCTAGTGGATATGGGTTGGTATTGCTGTGAGAGGAGAGTCTCCCAGCACTCGCTTCCTCCTGACAATGCTAGTTCTCATGCCGCGTACACACGATCATTTTTCACGTCGTGAAAAATGAAATTTTTTGTTTTCAACAAGAAAAACGACCGTGTGTGGTCTTTTTGTCATTTTTCACGACGTGAAAAACGGCATTAAAAACGACGAGAAAAATTAGAACATGTTCTAATTTTTCTCGTCGTTTTTCCTGACATTTCTTCTGCGGCAGTGTTTCCCATAGGGAAACACTGCCGCGGAGCCCATAGACGATCGTTTTTCTCGTCATTTTAAAAAATGAAGAGAAAAATGACCGTGTGTGGGGAACAAGCTGTTCCCTCGTTTAAAATGTCATTATTCACAGCGGTTTTTTAACCGCCGTGAATAATGATCGTGTGTACGCGGCATCAGGCTGTCTCTTTGGTCCTCTGAGTCCCTGACCCCGGAGTAAGCATGCAGATTAAAAGTTCTGCCTTCACTGGTCGCATGCTGGAACATTCTATTATTTAATCATTATTAGCAACGCTGTACATTTCCAGCTGTCATTAAAGGGGTTGTAAATCTTCTTTTTTTATTTTATTAACAATCATGTTATACTTGCCTCCTCTGTGCAGTTGATTTTGCACAGAGCGACCCTGATCCTCCTCTTCTGGGGTCCCCCAGCGGTGCTCCTGGCTCCTGCTGCTATCAATCTATCCAATGAGGACCCGAGACAGCTCGCCCCCCTCGCTGGAACTATGGGGTTCAGGTAAGTAAAAGGGGGCTCTGGGGGGCTGCTGCATTACAGAAACCTTGAGCATGCTCATAGAACATAATGAGCCTGAATTCGCACCTGAGCCGCACCGCAACGCCTTAAGAACGCACACGTTTTTCCGGCAATGCGCAGTGCGAATGCATCGCACATATGTGAACCAGCCTCATTGAAATCAATGTATTTTATAATGTTATGCGAATTGGATGTGGTGTAAGCCGCAACCAATTCGCATAGGTGTGAACCCAGCCTCAGGGTTTACAACCCCTTTAACCACTTCAGCCATGGAAGGTTTTACCCACTTCCTGGCCAGGCCATTTTTTGCGACAATTAACTAACAATTGCGCGGTCGTGCGACGTTGTACCCAAATAAAATTAATGTCCTTTTTTCCCACAAATAGAACTTTCTTTTGGTGGTATTTGATCATCACCTCTGCGGTTTTTATTTTTTGTGCTATAAACAAAAAGGACCGACAGTTTTGAAAAAAATGACAATATTTTTTACTTTCTGCTATAATACATATCCAAAAAAAAAAATTTCTTCATAAATTTAGGCCAATATGTATTGTGCTACATATTTTTGGTAAAAAAAAATCCCAATAAGTGTATATTGATTGGTTTGCGCAAAAGTTATAGCGTCTATAAACTACAGTGGGGGGAACAAGTATTTGCTACACTGCCGATTTTTCAGATTTTCCTACTTACAGACCATATGTAGAGGTCTGTGATTTTTATCATAGGTACTCTTCAACTGTGAGAGACAGAAGCCTAAAACAAAAATCCAGAAAATCACATTGTATGATTTTTTTATGTGGAGGGGGAAAAGCAGTACAGTGAAACCTCGGATTGCGAGTAACGCGGTTAACGCGTGTTTCGCAATACAAGCATTTTTTTTAAAAATCCTGACTCGGTTTGCGAGTGTTGTCTCGCAAAACGAGCAGGATTCAAGCCACAGCGGTGTGCAGTACCGCATTTGGCCAGAGGTGGGGGGGGCGCCGGAGCCGTTCAAAAATTTTTTTTATAAAAACTTCAGCCGAGCTGTCCCCCAGCCTTTCCCAGTATTTTCGAAGCTCTCCGGCACCCCCCACACCTCTGGCCACATGCGGTATTGCATGCCATAGAAGTCAATGTGGAACAAATTATTTTTGTTTCCATTCACTTCTATGGGGAAACTCGCTTTGATATGCGAGTGCTTTAGATTATGAGCATTCTCCTGGAACGGATTATGCTCATAATCCAAGGTTCCACTGTACTTCCCTTTCTGGGTAAAGTTCCGCTTTAACTATTTTTAATCCTTATGCTGCTAGTATTAAAGTGATTGTAAGGCTTTGTTTTTTCTTTTTTTTAATATAACAAACATGTCATACTTACCTCCACTGTGCAGAGTGGCCCGATCCTTGACTTCTGGGGTCCCCCCCCCCCCGGTGGCGCTGGTAGCTCCTCCCCGTACTCCCTAGGAGAAGCGTTCTCCCGAGGGGGTTACCTTGCGGGCGCGCTCCTGAGTCATTCATCCAACGCCAAATGTAGGAGTCAGCCCCGGCGCACGCGTCATTGGATTTGATTGACAGCTGCTATCAATCTATCCAATCAAAAGCCAAGACAACGGGCAGAGGGGAAGAGCACCTCTCCAGCGGGGGAATAGGTGAGTAAAATGGGGGGCTGGGGGGCCGGTCAGGGACAGAAGTTTTTTCACCTGCATAGGATACATTAAGGTGAAAAAACTGGGCACTTAAACCCCCTTCCTGCCCAGGCCAATTTTCAGCTTTCAGCGCTGTCACGCTTTGATTGACAATTGCGTGGTCGTGCGACGTGGCTCCCAAACAAAATTGACGTCCTTTTTTTCCCACAAATAGAGCTTTCTTTTGGTGGTATTTGATCACCTCTGCGGTTTTTATTTTTTGCGCTATAAACAAAAAAAGAGCGACGATTTTGAAAAAAACACAATATTTATTACTTTTTGCTATAATAAATATCCCATTTTTTTTTTACATTTTTATTTTTTTTCTCAGTTTAGATCGATACGTATTCTTCTACATATTTTTGGTCAAAAAAAATCGCATTAAGCATTTATTGATTCGTTTGCGCAAAAGTTATAGCGTCTACAAAATAGGGGATAGATTTATAGCATTTTTATTATTTTATTTTTTTTACTAGTAACGGCGGTGATCAGCGATTTTTATTGTGACTGCGACATTATGGCGGACACATCGGACACTTTTGACACCATTTTGCTATAAAAATGCACTGGTTACTGTAAAAATGACACTGGCAGGGAAGGGGTTAACACTAGGGGCGAGGAAGGGGTTAAATGTGTAACCTGGGAGTGATTACTACTGTGGGGGGAGGGGACTGACTGGGGGAGGTTACCGATCGGTGTCCCTATGTACAAGGGACACAGCATCGGTCTCCTCTCCCTGACAGGACGTGGATCTCTGTGTTTACACACACAGATCCATGTCCTTGTCTGTGTACCGGCCGATCGCGGGTGCCTGACGGACATCGCGGCCGCCAGGCACGCGCATCGGCATGTCAGTGACGCGCCGGGTGCGCGCGCGGCAGCGCTCGCGCGCCCCCCAGTGGCCGGAGGAGCCGAGGACGTCTATTGACGGCCTCCCGGATTTTAAGAGCCACCTTGAGGCCGTCATTCGTCTATGGCCGGGGCTCCAACAGGATAATCTGCCCAGAGATGGGTAGGGGCCAAATCAACGTTCCTTTTTTACTTCAGTAACGAGAAAATTTGAAGGATCAGGATGGAAAATGTTTCTCAAAGGAACTGATTTCTAACAGTAAATGTGGTTTTCATTCAGTAAAGTCCATTAATTCCAAAATCCAATGTTAAAAGAAATGTAATCTTTCAAATGACAAATAAATGTTGTGATTATTTCCATATGAATTTTACTAACACTTTTCCTAAGAATTTTTGTTCAAAATACTTTCCATCAATGTCTAGATAGGAAGGTATATTATATTTACTTGTTTTAAACTTTTTTTTTTTTTTTTACATTTCTTCAGATGCTTCTTGGTTTCTGGCCTAGGCCAACATTATGTCATACAGCCCAAGAGTCTTCATGGACTTTTCTTTTTTCCTCCATCTGGAGCAGGGGTTTTCTCAGCTAAGCACACCATTCTACCTGCATGCTTGAGCTAAGGGCAGATGGATTCCAGGAAGTAAATGCAGCATAAATCATCTGCCCTTACTAAAGATAAATAAATGCTAGTGGGGTGTTTTTCAAAAGGGTTTCTCAGCAAAATAAAGCATTGAGACATGGATGGATGGGGGTTTGCTTTGAATATTAAAAATAAAATAAACAGTGTTTGCAGTTTGTGGTGCTCAGATACAGTCAAGGTGATACTAAAGCTTCATTTTTTATTTATTTTTTCTTAAATAACAAGCATGTTATACTTACCTTTAGGGATGGGCCCGGTGCTCGATTCGAACCCATGTTCGAATCGAGCATCGGGCGTTCGCTCGCTCGTCGAGCCCAGAACTATTTGGGCCGTTCGCATCACATTCGTGTGATGCGAGCGGCCCCGCAATGCATTGCGGCCGGCGCGGCCGGCGCAGTGCATTGCTGGCTGATGATTGGCCAAGCATGCACTGTGACCCCGCATGCTTGGCCAATCACAGCGCCCGAAACTCGGAGAGCAATAATTGGCTACAGGCAGGACGGCTGTAGCCAATTACAGCTCAGGGGCTTTAGTACACGCCCCACCATTTAAAAGGCCGCCACGCCATCGGCCCCGGTCACATGAGTTCCGGCTTTAGGAGAGATTAGTCTGCTGATTCTGTCTTTGCTTGATACTGAAAGATTTGCTCTTCTTTGCTAAACCATTGGCTATTTCTTTGCTAAACCATTGCTACCTAAGTCATTGATCGTTCATTGCTGCTGATTGCACAGTTAGTGTGTTATTAGCTGCTGCTGGGGATTAGTCTGGTGCGTGCTTACTGTTAGTACAGTATTGCAGTAGTACCAACCGCAGTGCTGTTAGCACAGCATTGCACCCCAACAGCACCCATAGGACTTCTAGTGTGTTAGTGGCTTCACACAGAGCTCCTATATTTTCTTCTCAGCAGCACCCATAGGACTTCTAGTGTGTTAGTGGCAGCAAACAGAGCTCCTATATTTTCTTCTCAGCAGCACCCATAGGACTTCTAGTGTGTTAGTGGCAGCAAACAGAGCTCCTATATTTTCTTCTCAGAAGCACCCATAGGACTTCTAGTGTGTTAGTGGCATCACACAGAGCTCCTATATTTTCTTCTCAGCAGCACCCATAGGACTTCTAGTGTGTTAGTGGTAGCAAACAGAGCTCCTATATTTTCTTCTCAGCAGCACCCATAGGACTTCTAGTGTGTTAGTGGCATCACACAGAGCTCCTATATTTTCTTCTCAGCAGCACCCATAGGACTTCTAGTGTGTTAGTGGCAGCAAACAGAGCTCCTATATTTTCTTCTCAGCAGCACCCATAGGACTTCTAGTGTGTTAGTGGCAGCAAACAGAGCTCCTATATTTTCTTCTCAGCAGCACCCATAGGACTTCTAGTGTGTTAGTGGCATCACACAGAGCTCCTATATTTTCTTCTCAGCAGCACCCATAGGACTTCTAGTGTGTTAGTGGCATCACACAGAGCTCCTATATTTTCTTCTCAGCAGCACCCATAGGACTTCTAGTGTGTTAGTGGCAGCAAACAGAGCTCCTATATTTTCTTCTCAGCAGCACCCATAGGACTTCTAGTGTGTTAGTGGCAGCAAACAGAGCTCCTATATTTTCTTCTTAGCAGCACCCATAGGACTTCTAATGTGTTAGTGGCATCACACAGAGCTCCTATATTTTCTTCTCAGCAGCACCCATAGGACTTCTAGTGTGTTAGTGGCAGCAAACAGAGCTCCTATATTTTCTTCTCAGCAGCACCCATAGGACTTCTAGTGTGTTAGTGGCATCACACAGAGCTCCTATATTTTCTTCTCAGCAGCACCCATAGGACTTCTAGTGTGTTAGTGGCAGCAAACAGAGCTCCTATATTTTCTTCTCAGCAGCACCCATAGGACTTCTAGTGTGTTAGTGGCATCACACAGAGCTCCTATATTTTCTTCTCAGCAGCACCCATAGGACTTCTAGTGTGTTAGTGGCAGCAAACAGAGCTCCTATATTTTCTTCTCAGCAGCACCCATAGGACTTCTAGTGTGTTAGTGGCAGCAAACAGAGCTCCTATATTTTCTTCTCAGCAGCACCCATAGGACTTCTAGTGTGTTAGTGGCATCACACAGAGCTCCTATATTTTCTTCTCAGCAGCACCCATAGGACTTCTAGTGTGTTAGTGGCATCACACAGAGCTCCTATATTTTCTTCTCAGCAGCACCCATAGGACTTCTAGTGTGTTAGTGGCAGCAAACAGAGCTCCTATATTTTCTTCTCAGCAGCACCCATAGGACTTCTAGTGTGTTAGTGGCAGCAAACAGAGCTCCTATATTTTCTTCTTAGCAGCACCCATAGGACTTCTAATGTGTTAGTGGCATCACACAGAGCTCCTATATTTTCTTCTCAGCAGCACCCATAGGACTTCTAGTGTGTTAGTGGCAGCAAACAGAGCTCCTATATTTTCTTCTCAGCAGCACCCATAGGACTTCTAGTGTGTTAGTGGCAGCAAACAGAGCTCCTATATTTTCTTCTCAGCAGCACCCATAGGACTTCTAGTGTGTTAGTGGCAGCAAACAGAGCTCCTATATTTTCTTCTCAGCAGCACCCATAGGACTTCTAGTGTGTTAGTGGTAGCAAACAGAGCTCCTATATTTTCTTCTCAGCAGCACCCATAGGACTTCTAGTGTGTTAGTGGCAGCAAACAGAGCTCCTATATTTTCTTCTCAGAAGCACCCATAGGACTTCTAATGTGTTAGTGGCATCACACAGAGTTCCTATATTTTCATCTCAGCAGCACCCATAGGACTTCTAGTGTGTTAGTGGCATCACACAGAGCTCCTATATTTTCTTCTCAGCAGCACCCATAGGACTTCTAGTGTGTTAGTGGCAGCAAACAGAGCTCCTATATTTTCTTCTCAGCAGCACCCATACGACTTCTAGTGTGTTAGTGGCAGCAAACAGAGCTCCTATATTTTCTTCTCAGCAGCACCCATAGGACTTCTAGTGTGTTAGTGGCAGCAAACAGAGCTCCTATATTTTCTTCTCAGCAGCACCCATAGGACTTCTAGTGTGTTAGTGGCATCACACAGAGCTCCTATATTTTCTTCTCAGCAGCACCCATAGGACTTCTAGTGTGTTAGTGGCAGCAAACAGAGCTCCTATATTTTCTTCTCAGCAGCACCCATAGGACTTCTAGTGTGTTAGTGGCATCACACAGAGCTCCTATATTTTCTTCTCAGCAGCACCCATAGGACTTCTAGTGTGTTAGTGGCAGCAAACAGAGCTCCTATATTTTCTTCTCAGCAGCACCCATAGGACTTCTAATGTGTTAGTGGCATCACACAGAGTTCCTATATTTTCATCTCAGCAGCACCCATAGGACTTCTAGTGTGTTAGTGGCATCACACAGAGCTCCTATATTTTCTTCTCAGCAGCACCCATAGGACTTCTAGTGTGTTAGTGGCAGCAAACAGAGCTCCTATATTTTCTTCTCAGCAGCACCCATAGGACTTCTAGTGTGTTAGTGGCAGCAAACAGAGCTCCTATATTTTCTTCTCAGCAGCACCCATAGGACTTCTAGTGTGTTAGTGGCAGCAAACAGAGCTCCTATATTTTCTTCTCAGCAGCACCCATAGGACTTCTAGTGTGTTAGTGGCAGCAAACAGAGCTCCTATATTTTCTTCTCAGCAGCACCCATAGGACTTCTAGTGTGTTAGTGGCATCACACAGAGCTCCTATATTTTCTTCTCAGCAGCACCCATAGGACTTCTAGTGTGTTAGTGGCAGCAAACAGAGCTCCTATATTTTCTTCTCAGCAGCACCCATAGGACTTCTAGTGTGTTAGTGGCAGCAAACAGAGCTCCTATATTTTCTTCTCAGCAGCACCCATAGGACTTCTAGTGTGTTAGTGGCAGCAAACAGAGCTCCTATATTTTCTTCTCAGCAGCACCCATAGGACTTCTAGTGTGTTAGTGGCATCACACAGAGCTCCTATATTTTCTTCTCAGCAGCACCCATAGGACTTCTAGTGTGTTAGTGGCATCACACAGAGCTCCTATATTTTCTTCTCAGCAGCACCCATAGGACTTCTAGTGTGTTAGTGGCAGCAAACAGAGCTCCTATATTTTCTTCTCAGCAGCACCCATAGGACTTCTAGTGTGTTAGTGGCAGCAAACAGAGCTCCTATATTTTCTTCTCAGCAGCACCCATAGGACTTCTAGTGTGTTAGTGGCAGCAAACAGAGCTCCTATATTTTCTTCTCAGCAGCACCCATAGGACTTCTAGTGTGTTAGTGGCAGCAAACAGAGCTCCTATATTTTCTTCTCAGCAGCACCCATAGGACTTCTAGTGTGTTAGTGGCAGCAAACAGAGCTCCTATATTTTCTTCTCAGCAGCACCCATAGGACTTCTAGTGTGTTAGTGGCAGCAAACAGAGCTCCTATATTTTCTTCTCAGCAGCACCCATAGGACTTCTAGTGTGTTAGTGGCAGCAAACAGAGCTCCTATATTTTCTTCTCAGCAGCACCCATAGGACTTCTAGTGTGTTAGTGGCAGCAAACAGAGCTCCTATATTTTCTTGTCAGCAGCACACATAGTACCTATAGTGTGTTAGTGTCAGCACCCATAGGACCTACAGTGTGTTGTGAGCACACATAGGAGTTCTATTTTTTATACTATATACACTACCGACTACAATGGCTGGAAGACCGCCAAGGAGAGGCAGAGCGTGCCGAGGCAAGAACACAGGGCAGGCAGGCTCTGTTTCTAGAGACAACAGTGCTGGCCGTGGACGTGGTCGTGCATCGTCATCAGCACGTGGCCATGGGACACGCTTGTCTTTGTTTTCGGCAGCTGGACATGTGGAGCCGCATCATGCCGAAGGCTTGGTAGAATGGATGACCAAGCCCTCCTCATCCTCCTCATCCTCTCTCACCCAGGCTCAGGGTACTGGCAGAGCAGCTGCCAACGCGTACTCAATGGCATCATCAGCCACCCCTTCCCTAGACCCACCATGTCCTCCTGAGGAGTCCCCCGAACTGTTTGAGCACAGTGTTGGGTACATGCTCCAGGAGGATGCCCAACGATTCGAAGGCTCGGATGATGATACCCAGCTTGAGGAAGTCAGTAGTGTGCGCGCAGAGAGAGGGGATGCTGAAGGACAGCAATCTGGCAGTAGTGTTCCACCAGCTGCAGCTTACTGCCAGGTTTGCTCTAGTGGTGAAGAGGGAGGGGATGATGAGGTCACTGACTCCACGTGGGTGCCTGAAGGGAGAGAGGAGGAGGAGGAGGAGGATGCAGCGTCACATGTCCAACGAGGCAGGATGCCCCCTGGAGGCCAGCTAGAGGCCAGCACAGCAACTGTACCACACCGCAGAGCTCCGCCTGTGCAGGGCGCTGCCTCTGCACGTTATCACAAAAGTTCTTTGGTGTGGGCCTTTTTTGAGACGAGTGCATCAGATCGCACCACTGCTATTTGCAATATTTGTCTCAAGCGTATCTCGCGTGGCCAAAACATCAGCCGCTTGGGCACCACAAGCATGAGCAGACATATGTCGACCTGCCATGCAGCTCGTTGGCAAGCACACATAAAAGACCCACACCAAAGAACAAAGCGGACCTCTCCTTGCTCCTCATCAGCTGGGATCTCCATCCCCACTATATCTTCAGTCCTCTCTGAAAGCTGCTCTGAGAGGACTGAAGGTGTAGAATTAGGTGTGTCACAACCAAGTACTTGCAGTACACCGACGTCCGATTGTAGCAGGCAAATTTCCCTGCCCCAGCTGCTGGACCGTCGAAAGAAGTATACTCCCAGCCATCCACATGCCCAGCGGTTGAATGCTAGCTTGGCTAAATTGCTAGCACTTCAACTGCTGCCTTTTCAGTTGATAGACTCGGCCCCCTTCCGTGAGTTTGTTCAATGTGCGGTTCCTCAGTGGCAGGTTCCCAAACGCCACTTTTTCTCACGGAAGGCGATTCCGTCTCTCTACTGGCATGTGGAAGGCAATGTCCATGCCTCGCTGGACAGGGCGGTCAGCGGTAAGGTGCATATTACCGCTGACTCATGGTCCAGCAGGCATGGACAGGGACGTTATCTTTCTTTCACGGCCCATTGGGTCACTCTATTGGTAGCTGGGAGGGATGCAGGACAAGGTGCAGTAGTGTTGGAGGTTGTTTCTCCACCACGCCTCCAAAATGCTACTACTGGTTGTGACACACCTCTCTCCTCCACCCCCTCCTCTTCTTCTTCCTCCATGTCCTCTTCGAGTGCTCTGTCCTCGGAACCAGCGGTGCTCCGTAGGCGTACAAGGGGCTACGCGAGTACGCAGGCAAAAAGATGCCATGCCGTGCTTGCGCTGGAGTGTTTGGGGGACAGGAGCCACACTGGGCCAGAGGTTCTGGCAGCTCTGCAGGGGCAGGCCGAGAGGTGGTTGACGCCACGCCAGCTTAAGCCAGGAATGGTCGTTTCTGATAATGGCACCAACCTCCTCTCCGCCCTGCGACAGGGGCAGCTCACCCATGTGCCCTGTATGGCTCACGTCCTCAACCTGGTGGTGCAGCGGTTCTTGGGCAGGTTCCCAGGCTTACAGGATGTCCTGAGGCAGGCCAGGAAAGTCTGTGTGCATTTCCGCCGATCTTATAATGCCAGTGCTCGGCTGACTGAGCTGCAAAAGGAGCTGAACCTGCCCAAGAACCGCCTAATATGTGACATGCCCACCAGGTGGAACTCAACGTTGGCCATGCTGCAGCGACTGCACACGCAGCAGAGGGCCATCAATGAGTACCTTTGCGACTACGGCACCAGGACAGGGTCAGGGGAGCTTGGCTTTTTTTCCCCACGCCAGTGGAGCATGATCAGGGATGCATGCACTGTCCTCTCACCATTTGAGGAGGCCACGAGGATGGTGAGCAGTGACAGTGCATGCATCAGTGACACTGTACCTCTTGTCCACCTGTTGGAGCATACGCTGCGTGGGATAATGGACAGGGCACTTGAGGCAGAACAGAGGCAGGAAGAGGAGGACTTCCTTGTCTCTCAAGGCCCCCTTTATCCAGACAATGTTCCTTCTGTCCCACCCATCACACAGGAAGAGGAGGAGGAGGAGGAGGAGGAGGAGGATTGTGTGAGCATGGAGGTGGAGCCTGGCACTCAGCATCAGCAGCAGCAGTCTTTTAGGGATGATGTACAGTCCCAACAAACCAGTGGACTTGTACGTGGCTGGGAGGAGGTGGCTGGCGATCATGTCATCCTCAGTGACCCAGAAGACTCCGGACCGAATGCCTCAGCTAACCTACGCTGCATGGCCTCCCTGATCCTGCAAAGCCTGCGGAAGGATCCTCGTGTTCTTCGGATCAAGGAGAGTGACCATTACTGGCTGGCCACTCTCCTTGATCCACGGTACAAGGGTAAGGTTGCGGACCTTATCTTGCCGTCGCAGAGGGAGCAGAGGATGAGACATCTCAGGGAGGCCTTGCAGAAAGGTCTGTGCAACGCGTTCCCAGAAACTGGGAGGTTACAAACTCCTGGTCCTGGACGACAAGTTGCTGAGGCTTCGGTCAGTAGCAGAAGGAGCGGTGGGGAAGGTGGACGTCTGACCGATGCGTTCAGACAATTTTTTAGTCCGCAGCCCCAAGGTATGATCGGTTCCAGCAACCATCGCCAGCGTCTGATATACATGGTGCAGGAATACCTAGGGGCAAGGTCAGACTTGGACACCTTTCCCACCGAAAATCCTCTGGCTTACTGGGTCCTGAGGATGGATCACTGGCCAGAGCTTGCACAGTATGCAATTGAGCTACTGGCCTGTCCTGCATCCAGCGTTCTTTCCGAACGCACATTCAGTGCTGCTGGAGGATTTGTCACCGATTATAGGGTGCGCCTGTCCACCGACTCGGTTGATCGACTGACCTTCATAAAAATGAATCAGTCTTGGATCACCACCAGCTACCAGACACCTGAAGCGGATATAACGGAATAATTTATAATGTCACATCCCTTCAAGACTGCCTATGCTGATGCTGAGTGACTGTCCTGTTATGTTCACTGACTATCCTCTTCCTCCTCCTCAATGATCCATGCCACCACACCAGTGCCTAAGGCACAATTTTTCAGCCCCTGTATAACAGGGGCGTGTAATTACAATTTTTTAAAAAGATGCTTCGCAACAGGTGTGACTGCTGTGCTCAGAGTACAGTATCTGTGAGGGGTTGCAGTGTTGTGGCACCAGCACCAGTGCCTAAGGCACAATTTTTCAGCCCCTGTTGGGGCGTGTAATTACAATTTTTAGGCAATGCTTTGCAACAGGTCTCATTGCTGTGCTCAGAGTACAGTATCTGTGAGGGGTTGCAGTGTTGTGGCACCAGCACCAGTGCCTAAGGCACAATTTTTCAGCCCCTGTATAACAGGGGCGTGTAATTAAATTTTTTTAAAAAGATGCTTCGCAACAGGTGTGACTGCTGTGCTCAGAGTACAGTATCTGTGAGGGGTTGCAGTGTTGTGGCACCAGCACCAGTGCCTAAGGCACAATTTTTCAGCCCCTGTTGGGGCGTGTAATTACAATTTTTAGGCAATGCTTTGCAACAGGTCTCATTGCTGTGCTCAGAGTACAGTATCTGTGAGGGGTTGCAGTGTTGTGGCACCAGCACCAGTGCCTAAGGCACAATTTTTCAGCCCCTGTATAACAGGGGCGTGTAATTACAATTTTTTAAAAAGATGCTTCGCAACAGGTGTGACTGCTGTGCTCCAAGTACAGTATCTGTGAGGGGTTGCAGTGTTGTGGCACCAGCACCAATGCCTAAGGCACAATTTTTCAGCCCCTGTTTAACAGGGGCGTGTAATTACAAATCTTGATCTAATAGTTCACAGCAGGGCCCATTCCTGCGCCCACCAAGAGTAACTATGAGGGCCTACAGTCTTGTGGCAACACCGTCCACCACCACCACCACCACCAAAGGCCCAATTTTTCTGCCCTGTTCAACAGGTGCATGCAATTACAAATCTTGATCTAATAACTCACAGCAGGGCCCATTCCTGCACCCACCAAGAGTAACTGTGAGGGCTTACAGTCTTGTGGCAACACCGTCCACCACCACCACCAAAGGCCCAATTTTTCTGCCCGGTTCAACAGGTGCATGCAAGTACAAATCTTGATCTATTAACTCACAGCAGGGCCCATTCCTGTGCCCACCAGTCTTGTGGCTACACCAACATCTAATAGGGCAAATTTCTGCAGAGTATATACGGCAGGCCCCTACTTTCAAACATCCAACTTACAAACGACTCCTACTTGCAAACGGCAAGAGAAAACAGGAAGTGAGAGGAAATCTACCCCTAGGAAGGAAAATTCTATCCTGTTAGATTTAATTTGGGAAAAAGGTATCTCCTCTCTACTGATGCTTTATCACCAATCCTTGTTTCAATTAAAACCCCACTTTTCCAAAAACATTTGTCATTGGGACGGAAAGTGAGGTGACATGTTCTGAACAGATGTGCAAAGACAGCAAATGTTACAGGGGTGATAACCCCTCCCTATGTTCTCCAAAAAGCTTAAAAATTGATTTTTTTGGGATGTAGCTACACTTCATAATGTACCTGTTCAGATTCTACTTAAGAACAAACCTACAGTCCATGTCTTGTTTGCACCACCTATATACTGCTGTTCAGAGTATATAGGGTTGTAGGTATAGGGTTTTATTTTGGGTGCGGGGTCCCCCTTAGTATCCATACAAGACCCAAAGGGGCTGGGGTGGGGGGGGGGGGTGATGGGGTAGCCATGCCATTTTTCTCAAGGATTTTCAGCCATATGGCGGCCAGGACAAGACATGACATTAAAGCCGCAAGTGGTTTTAAATGGCTTCTTTTTTTCCTTTACAAATGTCATTTTGTGCAAGGACAGTTCTAAACACGGGAAACACATGCCACTTCACAGGCATACTTTAGACACCCCCCAGGTACCATATTTAAAGGAAAATTTCACTTTTTTTTTTTCACTTTATGCATCATTAAAATGACTGCTCCCGAAAAAACTTTAGTTTTTAAAATTTCTTTTTGCATTGATATATGTCCCCTGGGGCAGGACCCGGGTCCCCAAACCTGTTTTATAACATTAACATGCATATTGGCCGTTGTAATTAGCAATTTTGATTTCGAACGTTCGCGTCCATTATAACGAATAGGGTTCGAAAATTCGCGCGAACTTTCGGTCCGTTCGAAGGTTCTGGTGCGAACCGAACCCGGGGGTGTTCGGCTCATCCCTACTTACCTTCACTGTGCAGCTCGTTTTGCACAGAGTGGCCCCGAACATCCTCTTCTGGGGTCCCTCAGCGGCTCTCGCGGGTCCTCCCCGCATTAGATAACCCCCTAGGAGAAGCGCTCTCCCGAAGGGGTTACCTTGCAGGCGCGCTCCTGAGTCATTCATTCAGCGTCCATAGATGCCGAATGTATGACTCTGCCCCGCCCCCCCCGCGGCATTGGATTTGATTGACAGCAGCGGGAGCCAATGGCTGCGCTGCTATCAATCTATCCAATCAAACCCTGGGACTCCATGTTATAGCTAGGCTTCTTCTGTTGAAGACATTTCACTGCTTATCCAAGTGTCTTCCTCAGTTCACATGAGTGTTAAGCCCCGTACACACGGTCGGACTTTTGGCCAACAAACTTCATTTTGAGCAAGTTGGACAAAAAATCCGACCGTGTGTACGCTCCATCGGACAAACTTATTTTGTTTTTTTTTGTTTTCATCGGACAAAAGTTCGGTCTGCAAACGGACAAACTTTTGGCCAACAAAAGTCCGATGGAGCAAAGTCCGACCGTGTGTACAGAAAACCATCGGACCTTTGTCCGATGGACAAAACAAATAATGTTAAAATCAACCAACAATAGCAGAAGTTGACCAAAGGGTGGCGGTAAAGAGCAGAAAAAACACGTGATGTTGGGAAAGTTTTGGAAAAGTTTGCAGAAAAGTCCTGTGGTGTGTCTGCTATGGGTGTGCCCGGCCAACTCCGTTCGGACAAAAATCCACGGAAAAGTCCGATGGAAGTCCGACCGTGTGTATGGGGCTTTAGAGACACTCCCCAGCATTTATACCAGGTGGGAAACTCCGTGAACTTCATCCAGTCACCATGGTGTCATGGAAAATGTCAGTGCTGATGGTCCAAGAACATGATAGAAAGTTAAAAGTTGGTAAAACCACCCTGTTTTAACTACATAATCCTGTTCTGTGGTTTGTTCTCACATGTGGCAGCCCTTGCTGCCTCTCTAAAATGTGAGCAGTGGTAGATCGCTTTTTAGAGGGCGTTTTGACAGGAAGTGATTTAACCCTGAAAATGTTAAACCATTGTGCTGCAACCGTGTGCATTGCATGCATTTGCAGCACGGCCCCATCCACTTCAGTGGGTTGTGCAGCTGCCAAAACGCATCAGGGGGTTTATTTTTTGCTGTGGCCACAAAGCATCACAGCCATGGAATGTGAAAGAAGGAGGGTGCAAATGCCTAATGCATAACTGAAAGCTTTTATTAAAAACACAAAAGCCAAATTCATACTGACAAACATGATAACGTGCAAGCAGTATATCACACCAAGCTCAGATCCAGTGGTAGGATACTGTCACCTGGTCCCATACGTCACACAGTTGGCAAGCTTACACGTTTCGGGGGGCACGCTCCTTTCCTCAGAGCTATCTATGGGGAGCCCCATACCCTATATGTAGTTGGGATTATTTAGATGTATATATCTGTGGAGCGCTGGGGTGTTTTGTGTCTATTGGTTATGCATACTTACATTGTGCCAATCTGTATATACAGTATGTAATTCAGATCATATCTGGAGTGCAGCTTTAATCGGCAGGTAGGAAGATTGGGGTGGGTTAAAGGGGAACTGCAGGCAAAGCATGAAGGTCAGTGATATATAGGAAGAAAAAGGGCCGTTGGGGAAAATTGGATACATAGGGGTTGATTTACTAAAACTGGAGAGTGCAAAATTTGGTGCAGCTCTGCACAGGAACCAATCAGCTTCCAGGTTTTATTGGCAAAGCGTAATTGAAGAAGCTAAAGTTAGAAGCTGATTGGCTACCATGCACAGCTGCTCCAGATTTAGCACTCTCCAGTATTAGTAAATCAACCCCTCTGTGTTCAGTTTTAAAATTGTAGACTAAACACTGCGTAGGTAAACGTAGTCCCAGGAACGGACTGTTCCTCTTACCCTCTAGTCCAAGGTTCCTTCAGAGGTTGCTAGGGGCTCCTTGAGCAATTTCAGCCTCTCAGATAAGTTCCCCATTGATCATTTTAGCTTTCTGTAAGATGGTAATTCTTCCTAATGACCACAAGTGTAAGGAGCATTCTTCCCATTGACCATCACACTAATGTATCATGAGTTGTAGATAGAGTCATTTTTAGCAGGGGTTCCCTGAGACCGGAAAGTCATTTCAAAGATTCCTCTGTGTTGAAAAGGTTGAGAAGGCGCTGCTCCATTCCTTTCTAGACTGACCATACACATACCAAAAGTCAACTAACCAAAACCTCCTCCACATCCCAAAGTCCCGCTACAAATCAAAAGGAGAACGAAGATTCGCAGTCCAAGGACCTCGGCTATGGAATGCTCTACCCACGGACATCCGCATGGAAGAAAACCATGGCCTTCAGGAAGAAGCTTAAAGCCCCGTACACACGGTCGGACTTCCATCTGACTTTTCCGTGGATTTTTGTCCGAACGGAGTTGGCCGGGCACACCCATAGCATACACACCACAGGACTTTTCTGCAAACTTTCCCAAAACTTTTTGCAACATCACGTGGTTTTTCTGCTCTTTTCCGCCACCCTTTAGTCAACTTCTGCTATTGTTGGTTGATTTTAACATTAGTTGTTTTGTCCATCGGACAAAAGTCCTATGGTTTTCTGTACACACGGTAGGACTTTGCTCCATCTGACTTTTGTTGGGCAAAAGTTTGTCCATTTGCAGACCCAACTTTTGTCCGATGAAAGCAAAACCAAACGAAAAAAAGTTTGTCAGATGGAGCGTACACACGGTCGGATTGTTGGTCCAACTTGCTTAAAACGAAGTTTGTTGGGCAAAAGTCCGACCGTGTGTATGGGGCTTTAGACCCACCTCTTCTGAAGACACAGGTGGACACTGGCTGCAAAAAGCGCCTTGAGGCGATTTAGTTTGCATTTGTAGCGCTATACAAGTTACTCACTCACTCAAAGTTGGTTGAATTATATAATGTTATTTTGGCAGAAGAGTAGAAGAAGGGTTAGATCTTTGTCAAGTTTTTATTGCTTTGACTGGGACATTAGCATGTAAAGCTTCGGGTGTCCTCCAAAAATAAACTAAAAAGAAAAAAAAAGGAAGGTTAAAGGAAAACAAAAATTATGAACAAAGTAAATATATACCTACTAGAAAAATAGCAAAATTACCTTTGTTGAAATTATTAAATTTATCATATTAAATATGGCTAAGCTTCAAAAATAAATAAATAAAAAAGTTTAAAATTAATTCCCAACACATCTTTCAAAAAAGGCCTGATAGGCATTGTATGATAAAGGGTACCCCTCAAAAGCTGCCTTCTGATCTGTGTGTGGTGTCTCTGGGGCTGATGATACATTTCCGATATCATATGTTTTTCCACCTTCCTTAAAAACAGAATGGTTGCATGTCGGCCTATGGATAGGGAACCTGTTACAAAGAAAAGAGCAGGTAGCGGCTGATCCATGTCTGACATTGTGTGGAATGTTACATTGTAATGCTAATTCCATGCTGGGAGTTGCAATTTTTAACTATTATGCCGTGTACACACGATCGGTTTTACCGATGAAAACAGTCCGATGGACTTTTCTCATCGGACAAACCGATCGTGTATGGGCCCCATCTGTCTTTTTTCCATCGGTGAGAAAAAATAGAACATGTTTTAAATTTATCCGATGGGAAAAAAATTGATAGCAAATTCCGATCGTCTGTGTGGAACTCCATCGGACAGAAAACCCACGCATGCTCAGAATCAAGTCGACGCATGCTCGTGTTTTACGTCACAGCGTTTGGGATGGTCGGATTTTTGACTGATGGTGTGTGGGCAAGACTGATGGAAGTCAGCTTTATCGGATTTCCGATGGTAAAATCCATCGGATTAGAATCCATAGGAAATCAGATCGTGTGTACAGGGCTTTAGAGATTACTAGTGATTATTTTTTAAGAGGTAAAAGATGAAATCTGCCCTCTTCAGCTATCACATACTTCCTCTGCTCACTGGGACACACCCCCGAGGAATCCCTTTCTGGGCTGCAGCTCAATTCATTCATTCACCAGCAGGTGAAGCTGAAACTTGGTACATTATTACACAACGTTAACACTAAAAAGTTGAAGAACAATTAAGCTGGACATAACACATCTCCTTTATTTATTCCATGATTTCACATATCTGAAGAAATGGCACTGTGGGCTTTTCAACAATGGGTTGAAAATTGTTTAATTCATAAAGGTTGTGTATACAAATGTCCCATGCAAATGCAGGTCTCTTGTGTCTTAAAAAAACACTGTGCAAAACTTGGCAAGCAAATCTGCAAAAATCCAGTTTCGGATGGAGTAATGAGCGGTTACAACCTCTGCCAGGTATTTAATTATGTATGCGTCCCTGTAGGAAAAATGTACTCTGTTTTTCCTGGAGAATATTGTTACCAGAATAAGAAGTGATGGGAAAGCCAAAAATGCTGGTTGTCACCAAAGCTGAAAGTGAGGGCAAAGCTTCCACTGGGGACAACTCTTTTAATGACAACTGTCTAAAGCTGGCCATAGATGGATCGAAGTTCAACCAGTTCAGCAGGGACTGGCCGAATTTTGATCAGCATGTGGCCCTACCTGTTTGACAAAATTTGATCATTTGGTCCACTTCTGTTGAAGGAGAATGTTTGGTTTCTTGTTCCTGCAGGCACTGATCAATGTATTCTGAGAGTACCGGGTCCTGCTGTCAGAATACTATGTTCCGGTGGAGGGATTCCCCCCAACCACCTAGTGAATGAAAAGTGAATGAAAAGAAACTAAAGCTAGCCATAGATAGAGCAATTTTCTTTCCTTCAACTATGGGTTGCAGGAAAGAAAATCGCTAGATTTCCCCATCAACACAGTCTGTGTTAATGGGGGAATCCCTCCTGTGGAGCCATTGTGTTCTCCCTGGTGGGGGAGGCGGGATGAACAATCCCCACCAGGAGAACACAGTGATTGCTAGCAGCTATAATAGCTGCTAGCAATAACTGCATGACAAATCCAACAGGCTGGTTGTACCCAGGTTGATCAAATAATTAACTTGGGTACATTCAGCTGGCCTTTGCATGGTTTGAATCTTGGCTGAAACAGTCGAGATTCGAACTGTCTTTGGCCGGGTTAACTGTCTCTTGCCAGCTTTGAATTGGAATTTTGTAGAGATTTCTGAAGGACTGGAAGCCAGGGAATATCTCCCAATGGAATACAGATAGCAAAAAAAGAAAAAAATCCAAACCTGCCATGGTCTTTTACCAGTCCCTAATAATCCATTCGGAAATATAAAAAACAAACTTTTGGCTTCAGATGCACTTTAAATGTGAGCTATTGAAGATCCCTTTACAACTGTGCATGCTGGGTAATCTTCCTGTAAACTGTAAATCATAAACTATAAAATGTAAAACCCGTTTTGAAGAAGACAACAATGGAAAACTATCAGTAAATTCAACATTTCCAGCTGGATGATTTTTGTTATGTTTATAACGTGACAACAAAGAGGAGCTTTGACAGCTGCCGGTGTTCTCAGACAAGAAATGTGGAATCAGAGAGAATTTGTTGACTTTTTCTTGGCAGTCGTTTTGAAAGAACGATTTTTAACCACTTCCCTACCCGCCCATAGTAATATGACGTCCACAGATGGGATCTCCCATCCTGGGTGGGCGTCATATGACGTCCTGGGCTTGGGGGATATCTGAATGATGCCTGCAGCTAGAGGCATCATTCAGATATCCTTGTCTTCTGCCGGCGATTCTGCACACCATAAGAATGATCATAGCGACGGTTCCGCCGCTTGATCGTTCTTATAGGCGGCGGGAGGGGACATCCCCCCCTCCCGCGCCATCCGGTGCATCTCCGGGCTCTCCCGTGCCATCGGGGGCCCGGAGAATGAATCGTCCGACGCCGGAGGTGAACCATAGAGATGACTGGTGACCAGATGGTCACCAGTCATCTCTATGACCGTCGGAGGCCCGGGCGCGATGTGATGACGTCACGCCCGGGTCCTCAGAAGTAAACAAAGCCGCCATTGCGGCTAGTAAGCATGAGATCGGTGAACTTTTTTTCACGATCTCATGCTTTCCAGCCTGGAGGAGAGATGTGGGGTCTTATTGACCCCGCATCTCTCCATAAAGAGGACTTGTCACACACCAATCCTATTACAAGTGATGTTTACATTCCTTGTAATGGGAATAAAAGTGATAAAAAATTTTTTTTTTTAAAAGTGTAAAAAAAAAAAAAAAAAAAAAAAAATGAAGTAAAAATAAATAAATAATAATAATAATAAAAAAAATATTTAAAACGCCCCTGTCCCCAGTAGCTCGCGATTAGAAGCGAACGCACACGTAAGTCCCGCCCACATATGTAAACGCCGTTCAAACCACATATGTGAGGTATCGCCACGTGCGTTAGAGCGCGTGCAACAATTCTAGCACTAGACCTCCTCTGTAACTCTAACCTGGTAACCTGTAAAAATTTTCAAAGCGTCGCCTATGGAGATTTTTAAGTGCCGAAGTTTGGCGCAATTCCATGAGTGTGCGCAATTTTAAAGCGTGACATGTTAGGTATCTATTTACTCAGCGTAACATCATCTTTCATATTTTACAAAAAAATTGGGCTAACTTTACTGTTTTGTTATTTTTAAATTCATGAAACCATTTTTTTTCCCAAAAAAAGGCGTTTGAAAAATTATTGCGCAAATACCGTGCAAGAAAAAAAGTTGCAATGACCGACATTTTATTCCCTAGGGTGTGTGCTAAAAAACATTTATAATGTTTGGGGGTTCTGAGTAATTTTCTAGCAAAAGAATGATGATTTGTACATGTAGGAGAGAAGTGCCAGAATAGGCCCAGTATTGAGGTGGTAAAAAAAGCCCGGTGTTGAAGTGGTTAATAATTTAGTTTAATTGGTTGGGCACGTTTGATATTCACATATGTTTTGTCTCGGTCTCTATTAAACATGGCCGCCTGCGTTGTCTGACTTCCTTCTGTTATGTTCATATTCTGCAGATCACGGCTCCACTTCTGTTTTAGGATTGGTCTTTTTTGAGCTCATCTGAACGTTTCCTGCACTGACGCAGATAATGCACTGCTTATACAGGCAGACCATGCGGTTCTGCATCAGTTTAAATGCCATACAAATAATGGCCATGCCAACCACCGTGTACACAGAGAGCAACAGGAAATAATTTGGGTGAGCGGGAAAGACGTCACCAAAACCGATTGTGGTTAGCGTGACGAAGCAGAAATAAAAGGCTTCTAGTCTGCCCCATTCCTCCCATAGCGGGAGGATGAATGCGCCAAGCATGATATAAGCGACCACAATGAAGATGATGAGCAGGACTGGAACGTCCAGCTGGTCAACCTCCTCCCCTATATTGTCGAAGTTAAAAAAGACAGAGTCAGACATCCGCTTAGTGTCCAGGTTGGGGCAAGAGTGACATCTCTTCAATTGGTTTCTCAAAGGCAGCTCGCTCCGATTCTCCTTGATGATCATCAATTCAAAGATGTCAATATTGCTCATTTGCATGTAACGCCTCTTCACATTGGCCTGGCTCTTCAGCACGTCCGTCAGGTTTAGGGGCTCCTTGATGGACAGGCGACTGTCCAGGGTGGACTGTGTGCTGAAATTGTTAGAATGGCTCGAGAAGGTAGGGAAGCTGTTGGGCACTTTGGATTGGCACTGGGAACGTCTGTGGCAGACTTCCAGGAAATATTTATAAATCTTCGACAGAAAGCCGGCCAGAATGCCTCCTAAGTCAGCCAGCACCAGTAACATGAGCGGTATGCCGATTGCAGCGTACACCATACATACGATCCTTCCAGGTACGGTGATGGGAGTCAGATTCCCGTAACCTAGACAAGATAGAGAAAATCTAACATTAACAGGAGAAAAATGATGGACACCAAGAACCAAGACAGACCAATGTAAAACTAAAGACATAGGAACGTCATGTTCCCAAATAAAGCAGTCTCTTTATTATTATACTGTATCTAACAAAAGTGAGTACACCCCTTACATTTATGTAAATATTATATCTTTTCATGTGACAACACTGAAGAAATTACACTTTGCTACAATTCAAAGTAGTGAGTGTAAAGCTTGTATAATGTCTAAACTGCTGGCAACAAAAGTGAGTACACCCCTAAGTGAAAATGTCCAAATTGGGCACAATTAGCCATTTTCCCTCCCCGGTGTCATGTGACTCATTAGTGTTACAAGGTCTCAGGTGTGAATGGGGAGCAGGTGAGTTAAATTTGGTGTCATCACTCTCTGAGGATCTGAAAAAAAGAATTGTTGCTCTACATAAAGATGGCCTATAAGAAAATTGCCAAGACCCTGAAACAGAGCTGCAACACGGTGGCCAAGACCATACAGAGGTTTAACAGGACAGGTTCCACTCAGAAGTGCTGCCATTGTGCTATGCTGGGTGTTTGGTGTGCTCCTGTACCTTTAAGGAGGGGTGGCTCCCCTTCAGTCCACCTGTCCTCATCTAACCATCAGAATGCATGTGCCTCCATTGTGGGGACACTCACAGTTAGTGTAGGACCACAGACTCCAGGGGGCCTTGGCGTGGCTCTGTGGCTCACGCATGCGTTTGCAAATGCGTGCGGACAAACCCCTGTTTTTAATGCATACTGTTAGACAGGTTAATTGGTTGTCAGCTAGCTGGTCGGTAAGTATGCTTGGTTTTTTCCTGGGCATTCCCCAGGCCTTTGTTGTTATCTGCTTTAGCCTTCCAATGCTGCTTACTGTTATGGCCAGCTATAGATGAGGGCGGTGGACATGTTTTTGTTTTCACCTGTGGTGCTTGTATTGGTCCAGCAGCGCACCAACATCTTTGCTGCCATTGTGCTATGCTGGGTGTTTGGTGTGCTCCTGTACCTTTAAGAAGGGGTGGCTCCCCTTCAGTCCACCTGTCCTCATCTAACCATCAGAATGCATGTGCCTCCATTGTGGGGACACTCAAAGTTAGTGTAGGACCACAGACTCCAGGGGGCCTTGGCGTGGCTCACGTATGCGTTTGCAAATGCGTGCGGACAAACCCCTGTTTTTAACGCATACTGTTAGACAGGTTAATTGGTTGTCAGCTAGCTGGTCGGTAAGTATGCTTGGTTTTTTCCTGGGCATTCCCCAGGCCTTTGTTGTTATCCACTCAGAACAGGCCTCGCCATGGTCGACCAAAGAAGTTGAGTGGATGTGCTCATCGTCATATCCAGTGGTTGTCTTTGGGAAATAGACGTATGAGTGCTGCCAGCATTTCTGCAGAGGTTGAAGGGGTGGGGGGTCAGCCTGTCAGTGCTCAGACCATACGCCGCACACTGCATCAAATTGGTCTGCATGGCTGTCGTCCCAGAAGGAAGCCTCTTCTAAAGATGATGCACAAGAAAGCCTGCAAACAGTTTGCTGAAGACAAGCAGACTAAGGACATGAATTACTGGAACAATGTCCTGTGGTCTGATGAGACCAAGATAAACTTATTTGGTTCAGATGGTGTCAAGTGTGTGTGGCGGCAATCAGGTGAGAAGTACAAAGACAAGTGTGTCTTGACTACAGTCAAGCATGGGGTAGGGAGTGTCATGGTCTGGGGCTGCATGAGTGGTGCCGGGACTGGAGAGCTACAGTTCATTGAGGGAACCATGAATGCCAACATGTACTGTGACATACTGAAGCAGAGCATGATCACCTCCCTTCAGAGACTGGGCCGCAAGGGCAGTATTCCAACATGATAACAACCCCAAACACACCTCCAAGACAACCACTGCATTGCTAAAGAAGCTGATAGTAAAGGTGATGGACTGGCCAAGCATGTCTCCAGACCTAAACTCTATTGAGCATCTGAGGGGCATCCTCAAAGAGAAGGTGGAGGAGTGCAAAGGTCTCTAACATCCACCAGCTCCGTGATGTCGTCATGGAGGAGTGGAAGAGGACACCAGTAGCAACTTGTGAAGCTCTGGTGAATTCAATGCCCAAGAGGGTTAAGGCAGTGCTGGAGAATAATGGTGGCCACACAAAATATTGACACTTTGGGCCCAATTTGGACATTTTCAGTTAGGGGTGTACTAACTTTTGTTGCCAGCAGTTTAGACATTAATGGCTGTGTGTTGAGTTATTTTTCAGCCTCGTGCTCTTCAGTCCATTACAGCTTGATGAATGTGCTATGTCCATTCTGAACGCTAGTTTTACCAGAACGATCGCTCCCGTCTCATACTTGATTCTGAACATGCACGTTTTTTTTCCCCTCGTAAAAGCGTACATACAAGGTTCTAAAAAAAATTTCGGGCAGTTTTCTCGTCGAGAAAAATGCTATGGAGCATAAACACAACCGTTTTTCACGACCAATCTAAAAAATTGAATTTTCTCATCATGAAAAACGGTCGTGTGTACGCGGTATTAGACCCTTTTCACACTGAAGGCACTTTTCAGGTGTTTTAGCACCTAAAATAGCACCTGTAAAGCGCCTCTCAAGCCTCCCCAGTGTGAAAGCCCGAGTGCTTTCACACTGGGGCGGTGCGCTTGCAGGACGGGAAAAAAAGTCCTGCAAGCGGCATCTTTGGGGCGGTGCGGGAGCGGTGTATACAGCACTCCTAAACCGCCCCTGCCGTTGAAACTAATGGGCAGCACCTGCAAATTACTCTGGCAGCGGCGCTTTTGACCCCCTTTGACAGGCATCCTTTCCTACTTGCGGGAGTCCGGGCCGTGGCCCATGACGTCAGCGCGGGGCTCCCTCCTCCTCCCCCGGCTGCCGGGCCAGTAGGAGAGAGGAGCGGGCCTCGCGCATGTGCAGTAGTGTTTCCGGGCGTGAAGCCGAAAAGCTACACAACAGGTGTCCTGCCGAGAATGGTCCCCGGCAGATAATGCCTGCTCTGTACTGCGCAGGCGCAGCGCTTGCGCAGTACGGAGCACAACGGAGCCACCGAAAATCACAGAACATGAACAGCTGTGAATCAGCTGTACACGGCGCCTGCGCAATGAGCACGATATTGTGCCACATGCTGACCCACGCTCCCGATGCTCGTAAACCTCTGCAAGGAGCAGGTGTATTATATCGTGTAAGGGGCGGATGGCTAAAGAAGAGGCCGAATTTAACATTGCAAAACCCGCCCGGAAAGACGTGTCGTTTATTGATAAAACCACCCCCAACTTCTGAGCTCTGCCCATCAATTTTAAATTCGGCCTTTTCTTTAGCCATCCGCCCCTTACACGATATAACAGTAATACACCCGCCCCTTGCAGCATTGCACGAGCATCGGGAGCGTGTGGCAGCGTCTGTCACAATGTCGTGTTCATTGCGCAGGCGCCGTGTACAGCTGATTCACAGCTGTTCATGTTCGGCAATTTTCGGCGGTTCCGTTTGCTAAAGCGCTGCACCTGCGCAGTCCAGGGCGGGCATTATCTGCCAGGGGGACCCATCTCGTCAGAACACCGGGTTCCCCTACCCGCAATGGCGGCGGCAGCACCCGACAGCTGATGGAAACATCAGCTGCGGGTGCCGGCATCGCTGGACTCCAGGACAGGTAAGTGTCCTATTATTAAAAGCCAGCAGCTGCAGTATGTGTAGCTACTGGTTTTAATTTATTTTATTTTTTTTGGGCGGACCTCCGCTTTAACCCCTTCTTTGGGGTTAAAAGCGCCCCGCTTCCGCCCGAACAGCGCCGCTAAAACTAATGGCGTTTTACCGCTAATGCTTGGGCGGTCTGAGTGACAAAGGGGTCTAAGAGAGGTGGTTGGATTATCACTACAGTTTCTCTTCCAATGTCATATATTTATTGCCATTGGCATCACGATGATTGGAGCGCAGTGTGTGATGTAACACTTACCGACGGTGGTGATGACGGTGCAGCAGAAGAACAGGGAGCTCAGGAAGGTCCATTTGCCTTCATTCCTCATATATGGAGCAATGAGAGGTCTGGAGAGGTTCTTAAAACTTTCTTCATCTGGAGAGAGAAAAGAAGAGAGGAACTGTGATAGTACTGACCATATGGGGACACTGCTGTGGGTGAGAGAACAAAAGGGACATCAGTGCTCCAGTTTTAGTAAATCTCCCCCAATATTTTTGCTTTAGGTACATTTTAAGGAACGTTAACACCTACCTGTATGTGATATCATGTATTCATTACACTGGAACAAATTTTCAGGACAAGAACATTTTTTTAGGAGGGGCAGAGACACAAACTACTGCAGAGAATCTCACCTTTGTGGGAGGGGCAGAGACACAAACTACTGCAGAGAATCTCACCTTTGTGGGAGGGGCAGAGACACAAACTACTGCAGAGAATCTCACCATTGTGGGAGGGACAGAGACACAAACTACTGCGGAGAATCTCACCTTTGTGGGAGGGGCAGAGACACAAACTACTGCAGAGAATCTCACCATTGTGGGAGGGACAGAGACACAAACTACTGCGGAGAATCTCACCTTTGTGGGAGGGGCAGAGACACAAACTACTGCAGAGAATCTCACCATTGTGGGAGGGACAGAGACACAAACTACTGCAGAGAATCTCACCTTTGTGGGAGGGGCAGAGACACAAACTACTGCGGAGAATCTCACCATTGTGGGAGGGGCAGAGACACAAACTACTGCAGGGAAATCTCACCATTGTGGGAGGGGCAGAGACACAAACTACTGGAAATCTCACCATTGTGGGAGGGGCGAGACACGAACTACTGCAGAGAAATCTCACCATTGTGGGAGGGGCAGAGACACAAACTACTGCAGGGAAATCTCACCATTGTGCCAGGGGCAGAGACACAAACTACTGCAGGAAATCTCACCCTTGTGGGAGGGGCAGAGACACAAACTACTGCAGGAAATCTCACCCTTGTGGGAGGGGCAGAGACACAAACTACTGTCTAAATGCACTTGAGTGATGGCTGCATGGGATTTCTCAGGACGGGTGTGCTGGTGGTGAAAACAGTGGGCCGTGCCCGTGTATTGTGTGTTGAAATGGCCACATGTAGTCTCTGTTAAAAGCCTATGTGACAGGTTGACAACTGAGAAGAAGCACAAATGTAAGACAGGGACAGAGTGTTGTCACCTTATAACAGGAAATGCATGAACAAGGAGCTTCATGGCAGGATCACCAGGGATTATTTTAATATAAACTGCAGATTTAAAGCGATTGAAAATGACAATGTAGTGCCCCCTGACTTCCAGAGGTGTGGCTGTGACCCCCAGAGACAGGGAGGGCTAACATTTTTCCTCAGGGTACAGGTTGCTGGGCATGGTGGGTGGTGTACAAGGTAGACAGTTGAAGAAAAGATGGGTGCCAGTCACTTTTATGCTGAATAAAGGTGAGTTTATTGCTCACGATAACACACAATTTGGGGAGAGAGGGGTAGGGCACAGGACACCCTCGGTCAAATAAAGCAGCAGACTCCTTAGACACAAAGTTGGAAAGGTAGACAGCAGTACAGAAAAAGAGCCTTT